>VXBZ01003804.1:226294-259109 GCA_013399135.1 Heliornis fulica
AAAAAAAAGCAAAACAAGAAAAAAGACAAATGCACAAATGAAAATGGACCCAGTCCAATCTAAATTCTGTCCCTGGCTCCCAGTATGCAGCCAGAATCTATGAGCAGGCCTGCTTTCTGCTGCACTTGGCAAGGGCATCTTTGTTTTAAAAGGTCCTTGCTTTACAGCATGTCCTGAATAGTCCATGGCATAACAATGCTGCAGATGCGATAGCAGGTGGTTAAAACAAAGTCATGCCCCAGTGCCGTCCCACCATGAATGGGGAACACAAGGAGCAGCAGGATCATTCATGCTGACAAGGGGCCATGCTGTTTCTTGGTGTGGGCTTTGCATGAGGAATGGCCCTGGACAAAAATAGCTTGTGGAGAGATGGACCTTGCAGATGCCAGTGGAAGGCCATGGAGAAGGTAAATAGGTAAATATTATTCACTGCCTTTTTCTGGTACAAAGTGCATCATAGGAGAGGGACACTAGTAGGGGATAGGTTAAAAGCAAAAAAAAAAAAAAAAGAAGAGGAGACGATTCATCTCTCAGCATGCTGCTTAGCTGTGGACATCTCTGCAGCAGGGTCACTAAAAATGATTGGCCAAACTCATGGAAAAGAAAAAAAAAATCTACCAAGGTGCAAACCATTCTGTTCTTGAGTTAGGAAGCTCTAGAAATGCATATATAGGATTAGGTCTATGGTGTGGACGTGACTTATCACCTGAACTTCTCCCAAATATGGCCTCCAAAGGCTAAGAGGGGTCTGAGAATTCCCTCAGGATTTGTCAGAGCAGCAAGAGAAGTGCACTTCAAGAGAAGTGCAGCTGGTATAGAAAAACTCCAACGAAGGAGGTACCATAGTTGCTGACACTCACTGTGGGGTCTCCTGGCCAAAGAAAGAGTCAAAGTCATTCCTCCATTTCTGTATGGCTCTTACAAACTAGATGAATTAAATCTGGTCAAAACCAATAATGAGCTGCTACTTTCTGCTCATTGCCTAGCCTGCATCCCTCCTTGCCAGCTCCTTCCTGGGCCCCCATGATGGATAACCAACCTGACCTGGCTGCCAAGCTCTGGGAGAGGAGGCTGCGTATCGGCAAGGATTTCTGCCTGCATGTGGGACTCAGCTTCTGACCAGTCCTTTCTGACCTTCCCTTCCACCTGCTACTGACCACCTCCACTGACCACCTGTAGGTGTTTCAGGGTCCCTAGAGGGTTAACACCTTCTTGCAGCTAGTGTCTTGGAGTGATGGGGGAGTTCACTACCCTCCTGAGATGGATCCAAGCACTGCTTGGCACATGGAGGAGGACAGCATGTTCACAGTGACTCTGGCGTTTTCCCTGGAGGACGATGGCTTTGGGATATTGGGTGGAATTCCTTGGGCCTACAAGCCTTCCAGCTGACCCCATAAACAATGTCACAGATAAGCAACATCTTCTGTCACGCCAATGAAAGCCCCGATGAGCTGACTGCATGACTCTCTGCATGTAGGCATGACTGCTTGCTCCAAATTCTGCACCCTCAGCCAACTAGGAAGAAAGGCAGGGAGAAACCACCCTTCCTCTGCTCATTTCTGACCTTGACAATGTTGCATTGGTTGGAGAGGTCCTCTTGGAGAGTCCCTGGCAATGCCAAAGCCCGTGGTTGCCTGTGCATATGTGGTGTGTGGGGTCCCCTTCAGAAGGCAGGTCAGCCTGTGGTGTGGTGAGGTTCAGGGAAGCATGGTTTAGGCTTGTTGTGGTCAGGAGGTGGTAAAGGAAGGAGAGGTCAGCCTGGGGGTGCTGAGGGCTCTGGAAAACACCAACACTCTCAAGCTGGACCTCAAATTTGAGGAGTGAATGCAGTTAATCTGCAGCAAGGAAAGGATAATGCAGCAGAGTCTTGTTCTAATAATTTACTGGTCTAATTCACAGTGCTCAAACCTGTCCCTTAACCTCTAGGAGCTATGGTCCTAGTGATGTCTCCAACACTTTTCTCTAAGTTGCAGCACATCAGTAGGACTTCATCTGAAATTGCCCTTTATTCCCCTCAAAGCAATCCCATCAGTCTGGACCACAGATAGGAGTCATTGCCATCAGGATGTTTCCAAGGCATCAAATTTTCTGAAGATTGTAGATATCTTCTATAAGTCACCTTACTGATTTTAGGTATTGGAGCAGGTCCCTGGATGCCAATGGTTTAGGCAGGAGACTGTGCAGAGGAGAAAGTGATAAGTCTCATCCTAAAGTGTTAGCCTGTACTAGGCAGATGGCTCACACGAGGTCTCAGACTCCTGGCTCACAGACATCAAAGGTACCTTCTGATGAATTTCACCCATAATGCCATTGGTATCTGGTTGTTTCCTCACCTCTTAGGAGGAATCTCTGAAACCTCACATGAATCAGTTTCCTGTACAGGATAGGGCTTTCATCACTGAAAGAGTTTCACCAGTGAGCCTCACATCATCGTAAAGCGTGACAAAGTGAAGAGCCACACAGGTACATCTACACTGTTACTTAAAAGAAAGCTAACGAATAATTTAATGTCTTGGATTATACAAGTTTCTACTTGCTTAGCATGGTTAGGCTGGACCTCTAGGATGTAATTTGTCCGGAGAACTGTTCATTCTAGAGATCATTTGCAAAAGGCTGCAAGAACTTGATTATGCAGTCCTCTAACACTGTCCCAGCACGTTCTACATCCTGTATTGCCTCTGAATATGCTGAATTTTTTGGGACAGAATGATCCTTCATTCAGGGATACACAGCTGAAAGCAACAGTGAAAATCCCCAGATAGTCATCACTTTCACTGCATTCTCCTTCCAGGGACCAGGATGTGCCATGCTAGCACTATGCAAAAAGTTTAATTGCCCTGAACTGAATATACTGCATTTTTCATCAGGGAACTATAAAGAAGAAGGTTGTACTCCAGATAATAAAGTAATAACAAGAGATGGTGGTCTGCCACTGCACAGGGATTCATAGTCAGATATATAGAGCCCTGGGTCTGTAGGAGAGCAAATAAGTGACTATCTTATTTCCAAGTCTATAGAATACCTATTTTTTAGCAGGTCACAGATAATAGCCTGACTCTAGCCCCAAAGGGGACTTTAAAACAAACCTTAGAATCATGAGACTCAGCAAAAGGACATACCTAAAATTAGAAATTAAAAAAAAAAAAGGTCTGGAGGAGTTGCAAATCTGGCAAATCCAAGTGAGATATCAGGAAGGTGCTTATTTGCCAGATGCAAATGAAGGGGAAAAAGGTCTCCTGAGAGAAGGAAAAGGTCAGGGTAACTGAGTAGCATGTCGAGAGCTCTTGTCTTGCTGTCTGAGCAGGAAGACTCGAATCCACGTGCTGATCTTAGAGCACAGCACAGCACAGCCCACACTGAGGTTCTTGCCTGGATGGTTAAGCAGAGGAAACAGGCTTGGGGCGATCTTTGAAAAGAAAATGTCCATCTGGCTCAGGAGCTGAATGAACACAATGGTCATGAGGGGTTGCTAGGTTCCCTCTGGGGTGATGCAAAAATCAGCGAGTCATTCAAGAGAGGAGCACTCCCGTGGGGGCATCCTGAGCGTGAAGGTCTTGCTGCATCTGTGCCTGGGAGTCCCTTCTCTGCACGATGGCATCTTGGGCACACTGGTGTGTAACACAGCCAGCGTGACCAGCCCTCGGGGAAGGGAAGCATTTACGGGCAAGCTGACTGGCTGCCATCTGCTGCAGGAGTAACCTGTAGGTAGAATGCATCAAGGGCAAATATCCAACCATAAGCATAGGTTGCAAATAATAATACACAGAACTGCTGCTTATTTGAGCCCTGTGACACAAACAGCTCGATGGCAAACTGTGTAAGTTCTCAGCCATGGGTAACTTTGTCTGTAACTAACTGTTGCATGATGCTCTCTTTTGGTGATCATTACTCTTTGTAGTAGGAGACTATATGCTTATCTTCCTGATGCTTGCATTGCTGTCCCACTGGTGTGATTCAGTTCGTTAAACAGAGAAGGTTAGCACCATTTTAGTCATCATGATGTGTCTTGGTCTACTACTTAGGAAATACTGCATGAGCTTCTTTGTTAAATGTTCTTCTCTAAAAGAAGAATGTTCTTCTTCTGTTCTTCTGTTAAATGTTCTTCTCTTCTGCTCTAAAAAATCAACAAGAACTTAATGATCATCAGCATTATTATTTGGAGAGATGAAAATTTTGTAAACAGAGGGCAGAGAGCGTAATTAAATACATACTGAACTAAGAATAGTATCCAACAACCAAGGGAGGAAGATGCCAAACAGGACTCTGAAGGGTCACTTGAAGACTCACCACAATAAGCTATTTGAGAAAACCATAGGTATTGTGATGAGAAAAGCAATGACAAATTTCAGCAAGGTGGGTAAATTAGTAGAAGCACTACTGTGACTTAGCCCCGTGATAACTCCTTTGACACATGCATTTCATGGAATGCCATCAAAGCTGTTTTTTGCAAGAAAATAGCAAAAATATTTCTTCAGCCCTTGCCACAAAGAGCTTTCTGCTTCTGTGTCTATGAATAGTGAATGGACATAGAACAGGGCTTTAGACCAGTGCTTCTCCCACTTTTCTCAACCACAAGCTGCTAATTCTCATTTTGTTTTGACAAACTGGCTGACCTTACTCTCTGGTTTTCCATTTAGCAAGCCTTTATGGACCATCAAGTTCTGGAGACAGCAGTTTGGGAACCACTGTGAGAACTACTGTTCTAGACAACTGGTTCTTGCATTTATTGGCAGATACAATGGTACTTCATGGTGAGCACTCCAACTGGCTTCTTCTGTGCAACTCCTTTTAATAACTTCCTTAAACCTCCCTTTGCAAGACACTGCTGTTCCCCTGTAGCTGCAGCAAACAGAAGCCTGTCTTCCACTCGCCTCCAAGATAAAATGTCCCTTTCTATCATGATGTCTCCTGCACTCTAGTCAGAAACATTGAGAACATGGTTTTCTTCAACCTAAAGAGCAAGCTTAAGAGGTCCTGTAGAAAAGGAGTGGGGGAACAATTCTCAAGCAGGTCTTGCAAGTCTTGGAAAAACCACGGTGTTTGCTGGGTCAGACCCAAGACTACTCTTTGTTTTTCCAACTCAGAAGTTCTTTTCTCTACACTTGGTTTTCTAAGAATGTGAACTCACCCTCCCCATCCTGTTTACAAGCTTGTAAATATGTAGATCAGATTTGGCTGTGGGGTAGGCCTTGGAAGGGCTGATCTTGCTGGGAACACATGGCATTTTGCATAGAGTGAGGCCAGATATGAGCTGCACAAAGGAAAAAGGCAATTTTTCATTGGGCCCAACCCAGGAAAAAATTTGCCCCAAGAGTAAAACATGTGAGTCCTGACTTTGACTTACAGCATGGGGTGAGGAGAACTCACCTTGTATGGGTGAGCATCTCCAGAACCCATAGAGAGACAAGACCATTGGTCTAGAATGATGCTACAGTGGAAGGTTTACTTAAGCCGATTGCTGGCAATGCTGGTGGCCCCAAGTCTGGTGAACTTGCTAGTGGCAGGATGCCAACATTTGGAAAACACGCTATCAAGAGAGGTGTGAGAGCTTCCTCAGTGCATTACCACTGTGCCAGTCCCAAGGACATTCTGTTTAAATCAGAACTGGGCAGACAGCACGTCACCAGCTGTGGAGCCTGGCACCACAGCACTTGGAGCCCATGTCCCGCTCCTGGCATCGCCGGCTGTGAAGGATGCTGAACGCTATCCTGCAGAGAGCTGCACCGCTGGGCCCAGGCACTGCGACGTCACAGAGGAAAGGGTGGGGAAGAAAGGATGGGGGAGGTTGATATTTTCATCTCTAATGAAAAATGGGGACTGGCTTTGCAGGCGTAGGAGGGTTATTCAAGACCAGCCAGCCAACTTCTTGTTCCTTTTCAGGCTTGGAGGGGAAAATCCTCCAACGCTTGCCCGGTTTCCGCACCCAGCTCCAAGGCACAGCCCTTTTGGCATTAGTTTGAATGGAAAAATCCACAGAGTTTCTCATTGCTTGCCTTCACTTTCTTTCTGTATTTTTGTTGTTGTTGGTTTGGGGTATTTTGGTTTTTTTTCCAACAAGAAGGGAAACTTAACAAAAAATAAATCACATTTCCCCTTCTCTCCCAACCTGTAATTATTCAAGGGCGATAGTGGTGAGTTGTTCTGTCTCTACCCAGCCCTAAAAGCCAGCTTCCAGCTAGTACCAAGCTCTAAAAGCACTGCCCTTCAAAAGAGAAGCTTTCTCCCGCTCAGAAAACAATGGGTCAGTGTAACAGACCTCCAAAAATATATCATGACTGGTGAGATAACAACATCCTCATCACTCCCAACAGTTCCTGAAGCCCTTAACTTGAAAGAATAAAGTCTCTGTTTAATGCTGCTGCCTGTGAAGGATCCCTCTTGCTCAGTCCTTTCTGCCGTGTCTGCGAAGAAAGTCGTGTCATCTGTCAGATGTGGTTATTTGGCAGCCATGCACTTAACCCGTATCTCTGATGGTGAAGATGGTGGGATATGGGATCATATTTTGAGCGAGGGGACATGGTGCAGTGGCATGTGGCTAACGAAATGATCCCTTTTATTTGCTACCATTGATGTGACACTGGGGACACCACACTTTGTGCTAGGTGCTGTACAAAGCACAGAGTGGTTGGAAAACCTGTTTCTGAAGGCAAAGCTTGTTACCCGGTACTGAGCTGAGAAATCTCCTGTAGAGCTGGTGGCATGATATAGTCATGCACAGTGGTATTGGGATGTCAGGGGTGGCAAACCCAGAAAACCCAGATTATTGCCTTTTTTTTTTTTGTACCTGACCAATCCACCTGAGTGATATGTCTGAATAGAAAGTACAATGACACGAGAGGCAAAAAATGTGTCTTGGACACAGAGCTGAGCCTTGGAAAAACAGGAACTGATGCTGGGAAAGACCAAGGAATGCAGCAGCAGACACACCGTCATATCACGGTGGCTGTGTTTCAGCTATAAGCTACATGAAGTTTTAAGGAGGCATTTCGGGAGAGAGAATGCAAGAAACTTGCTGCACTGATGGGCTTAAATGCTTGCACAGGGCAACGGGATCTCTGCTGAGAAGAGATGAGTGTCTCAAAGTGCCTCATTACAGTGATGAGGCTCATTCTCCACTGACATGCTTCCTGCTCCATCGCTGCCCTGTCTCTATTTCTTTTTTAATCTCTAATCCTGAAGGGAAAGGATGGAAATTTGCATTCAATTTTCATGGCAATTTAGTACTTCCCATGAGATATCTGCCTGCTCCTTTCTCGCCTTTTCGTTAGATAAACAAGCCTTTTTGCCTCCTGTGCTCCTCACTCACTGCTCAGAAGTAATAGCCATGGGATCCTGGGTGCACTCCCTGTCTTGATGTGGTTTTGACTCCTAATTAACTTTTAGACATGCTAATTTTGTATATTCACTTCTTGTTGCAGGGAAGCAACCCTAGGTGGACTTTCTACCCCTTGTTAGGAAAGTACTGTTTTTGATGAGTGCCCCTGCCGAGACTGGTGTCATCCAAGATAATTATTGTTTCTTCTTCTTCCATCCTCACCAAAAAGCTTCCAACTTGACACCTCCCTCTTTGGACACTTTGATGGGTCCTTATGTAATGGGAACAAAAATCTGTGGCATATAAATGTGCTTTGTTTGTGCACTTTCACCATGTCTGAGGGTCCAACAAGGGCCTCCAAGTTGATACCCAGGATATCTCTGTCAGTAGGTGTGCAGACAAGGGTGTAGGGGGGTTGGACTAGATGATCTTTTGAGGTCCCTTCCAATTCCTAACGTTCTGTGATTCTGTGTGTTCAGTCTTGTCTTGCCTTATGTAATGAATCTGTGGCTGTGTAAAGTGACTCTACATTTTCTGTGAAACAGAACTCAACTTCCCTACAATGCAGATCACCTACAATTTGTCTCCAGATATTAAAATGCCTGAAAAAAGAGCAATTTCTCTGGCAACTGAAACCATCTGTCTCAGACACCAACGCTGATGTTTCTTCAAGAGTCTCAACTCGTTGGTACCTAGAGACAAATATTTTGTAATACTGGGTGAATCCCTAACATAAGATACTGGCTGATCCCTAACATAAATGGTATGGCACAGATTTTAAAGCTGCACATAGAACTCTCATTAAACTCATAGGTATCAGGCATGAAAACATTTTCTGAGGGTTTGCAGTGGCAATCCCAGTATTGCACACATTAGCAATACTGTCAGGTCTGGGTCGGTACTCATGTCTGCCCCGAATAGTAGCACATTTTGGTGAAATGGTTCTTTAGAGGAATATCATAGAATCACAGAATCATTTAGGTTGGAAAAGACCCTCAATCAACTCCAAGTCCACCACTAAACCATGTCCCTAAGTGCTACATCTATATGTTTTTTAAATACCCCCAGGGCTATTTTTCCTTCTAGTAACAGTTAATGACTTGCTTTTACAGCTACTTCCCCCACAGAAAGGCTGTCGTGATCCACCTAGGATTCACACAGTGATAGTAATGTCACAAGCTCAGATCATAGAAAAGCTAAGAACAGCAACAGATTAACCAGACCAAGGAAGACTGCAAAATGGATGTTGCTCATATGGAAAATCACGTCCCATTTCAGTGCCCAGAGCGCAGAAAAGAAAACAAGGAGATAGAAAATGCTCTGAGGAGCTCTACAAGACAATACAAAGGTCTGGAAAACTTGGCCTAGAGCATGAAATTAAAGGATCTTGATCTTTTGGGGTTATCCAAGAGAAATTGAGGTGACTTGCTCATGCATTGCAGTGAAATATAGGGGAAGCTGCTTCAGATAGCAAAAGTATCTTTAATCTAGCCAGGACTGGTAGAAAAATTTTATGGCTTGAAGTTATAGCTACATAAATTAACTCTGGAAAGAAAGCAGCCATTTTTAATATCAAAGATATAAAGAAACTGGAAAAAGCGTAACTAGAGAGATGGGTTCCATTATTTGCAGTCCTGTGTTAATGCTGTGTGTCTTTCTAAGGAGAAAAACCACTTCTGGGTAATGAGGGAGTTGAAGAAATTATTGAACGAGGTGCTTAGGGTTACAGTCATCTGTGAAGCTCAGCAGATAGTTGGAGCAGTCCCTTCTAGCCCTGCAAAACATAACTAAAATTAGCAAACTCTATTCCAAAATGTGGTAGTTCCTGAATATAGAAGATTGTTGTAACAATCATCATGTCACAGCAGGTCTGCAGACACAATAAGTGCAAGAACTGTTTGGGAAACAGCTGATCTGTTCCAGAAAATGCTTTAATTGGAAATAGCAGTGGACCTTTATTCCCCTCTGTGAGATATTTTCTGGGGTTTGACACATGTATGCTGTGATGTCTACATTTCTATGCGTTTGCTCTTAATTAGAGGGAATGACAATGAGTCAAGGGGCTTAACTGAGTATAATGAAGGTTTTGCTCATTGGGGATCATGTCAACATTTAATTAATTACAACGAGCTACAATGTTGGTATTTGAGACCAGTTAGTCTCTCTGCACTCTCATGTCCAGAGCTAATATCCTTTGGTGTGCTAGTAATTACCCAGACCAAACAAAGCTGGGAAGAAACAAGCACTGCAGTGCTTTCTGTGTCATTCGTCTCAAAGCAAGCTGCTGCCTCTTGCTGTCACTGATGGCAAGGTCTGCAAAGACCTGTGGATGCCACCAACAGAGACCTAGGACAACCAAGAACAGTCACTGAGGTCCCAGCAGCCTCAAAGCTGTGGTTTTTTTTGTGCTGCTGAAGAAATTGGTGTGGCATGGTAACACTGCTCTGCAGCTCTGGGAACAGCTGGTGGGAGCAGCCTGGGGTGTCCTTCTGTTTGGTGCCTGACTGCCTGGTCTGCCTTGTATTTGTGGAGCCTGCATCTGGGAGTGGTTCTAAGGACCCTCAAAGAAGGTGGAAGAGCAGATGTATTGATGTAAAAGTCCATGGAAAAAAGTCCTTCCTCAGTCCAGCAGAAATTGTATAACCAAGATTAAGAGAAGAAAAAATCCTCAACTAACCAAAATGACTTATTAAAAAAAGTATCTCCCTTCTCCTTCCTACACCTAGTGTTTTCCCTGGGGAGATTGTCCTAAGACTCACACCAAAATCTCCCCTGCTCCCTGTCAGGGCAAGCAGTGTCCTCTGCCAGGGACTCTCTCCTGTGCTCTCTTCTCAGTGTCTGCATCTCACTCTTGCAGGGACAGGTGCCAAAGGACACACACTCGCTCCTGGCCATGACCAAATGAGGAAAACCAAACCCAGGGCAGCCCTGGCGGCAAACACTTGGAGAACTTTGCCAGCTGCTCAGGGTCACTGAATTCTATGCAGCATCAGCACCAGGAGTTAGGAGGCACTGTGTCCCAGTGCTCCCATCATTCTGCACTGCTTCTCCTCTTGGTGGTAGGTAGGTCACTGCCTTGTTTCTCCACTCCGCCTACCAGATTCCTCTCCCTAGGGTATTTGTACTTTATTTCCCTGGCTTTTTGCTAAGGTTTTCACCTGATATCTGGCCTTTTACTTTGATATGTCCCTACTACCCCTAGGGAGTGAGGTAGACATCTGCTCAGAGCCTCAGAAATTGCCTTAGCCATGCTAGTAAATACTGCAAGTCTTTAAGATAAACCACAGGGACAAAAGCAGGTGATGGGATGGCATCACAGCAGCTCCCCTATTTTCACAGTAATGTACTGGTTTCCCTCAAGAGGGATGTCTCAGCCCCATGATGATAGGTCAGGGAGAAAGTAAGGAAGCTCTCCTCAAATGTTTGTCAGGGTGAGTGCATCTTGTGTACCTGACCATGCAGATCTATGCAAAAGGAGGTTGTTACTGTGGATTTTTTCACCTTAGCTGAGTCCTTTGACACCACACGTGAGACACCTTGTAGGAGATACAGCCTTTCTCTGCCTGGGATATTTTATCCTACATGCAGATATGAGTCTTCAGTAGTCACCACTTTGCTTCAGTCTTTGAGAGGTGTTCGTACCTTCTCCTGGCCCATGGGAGATGGGGCTGCTCTCTTCAGTGACTCAGTTGGGGTAAATGACACCTGGACCTCTCACTGCAACATGCTGAGGGAAAACCCTGAGGGATGGTACTTTCAAAACCTGACTGCTCTTATTTGTTAGACTGAGCAGCTAGAACTGGTTCACTTTCTAAAATTACATGAATATTTAAAAAAAATTAAAGATCTCTGATGAATTGGCCGGGATACTTTCTGGGATATAGAAGACCTAGGGTGAAAGCCTGAATGTAAATGTGGAAGAGAAGTGGCTGGGACCTGAGACTCATGTCCCTGGGAAGCATGTCAGCATAAGACTACGAGAGAAAGGGATAGCTCTTTTTCAGCAAAAAGAGCTTTCTTTAAAAGCACTGCAGGCCAGCAAAACACAGTTTCCTCGGTGCTAGATCTTCAGCTGGAGCTGCAGTGCTGGACTTGTCCTGGATGGCTGGAAAGGGGATACTAGAGCTATGAAGACCACACTTGTGTCTCAATACTTTCCTTTCCTGGAATCAGGTCTGCGGGTCTACGTGGGATGTCAGATCTCCCTCCCACCACTCATCCAGATTTTTGGGAGGAGGAGACTGTTGTGCTGAGGACCCAGCTGCAGCTCTAAGAGGGTCTGCAGAGTCTGTCCTCCCTTGTGCCTCTACTGACTGCCAAGAAATCACTGCTGATGAGCACCTTAATAAATACAGCTTATTCCAAGCATACCTTGGATGCTAGCTGCTGGACTAAGCCTGATGACACACAGAGAGACCTCTTGGTATTTGTCTCTAGAGGAAAGCAGATAAATCCCCTGATCCGAGCTCTTCCAGGAGAATATATTCCAGTGGATGCTATCTCGCAATTATGCATCAGGCCACGCAGCATCACGCAGATACCATGTTTTTTTCAGCATATAGAATTATAGAATCATAGAATGGTTAGGGTTAGAAGCATCTGACCTCCAGAGTGTGTGACCCAAGATAGCAGGGAATGGGGCAATAATTACTCTTTGCAGCCAGACAACTACTTTGCTGTTTAAAAGCAATAAATTGCTTTTCTAACTAACTGAAACAAGCTAGTAATATCTTGATGAGAGTGTGTCTGGTGTGTGTTGGGCTGTAAGCATGAAGAAAGAGGTGTTTGGGCTGCCATTCCTGTATATAGTCACCAAAACATTCAGAATATATGAGGTTTGGCACTTCTGCCTTCAACTTTGCATATCTAAAGTTGAGCCATTCCCTAGCACCCCTTGAGCACTTTTGTGTCCTCCCATTACACTTGGAAAGCACAAATCACTCCACTCCACAAATGAATCTTCCATCAAAGTAAGGCTTATTTTCTTCCAAACCTGCACACAGCCACATGGCTCCAATGACTAATTTCTTGGGTTAAGTCTTTTCAGGTGTATCTTTTTTTCTACTGTCCTCCAAGCTTGAATGCCCAGATTAGCTCTGCTGTGCTTGCCCTGGTCTGATAACCTCTTTAATACCTCTTAAAAGTAACTACAAAACATCAATACACTGCTATTACTAATACCATTAAGTCTATGTCTGAGCTGAAAAGAAGGAGCTCCTTGACAGACATGGAGCTGAGTCTGGACTGATCCTGGATCCAAGCAAAACCATTTCAGATTCACCGACACATCTCTGAGCACAATTTCTTGTGACAGATGCTATATTGATGCAGGAATAGACAACCAGGACTGGGGTGAGGTGCATCAGTAGTAGACAAGCAACAACAAAGACAATTATATTTCAGAAAGTGAGTTAGAGGCTCCTGTGTACCTCTGTAACTCTCTTGAAGATAAAGTTCAGTATGTAATAGACATTTTATGCTGCTGTATTGCTTAGGTTGTTTCTGAAAAAGTGCAGTCCTGAAAAATTTGCTGTTTCTCTAAAATTCTTCTAACGTTTTCTCATACATGTATGTGAATAGCAGCTCAGAGCATCCCCAAGTTTCATTGCAGGCAGTAGAAAGGTTGTCCCATCAGGCCTGCCAGGTTGTTCCCTCTGGCTTTTGCTAAAGGGAGAGGTGACTGGACTTCTCTGAGTTCAGCTGATTTCACCCCCTTTGTGTCAGCAAAGGGAACATGAAGAAGCCAAAGAGCAGCATTTGCAAAGTAGTAAGATGTTCAGCAAGATGTGCCCTTCCTCACTCCATGCTTAGGCCAAGACACAGACAGATGAAAAGGGTGGCACTCCTGAATTTTGCTTCAGTAAGAAATGGGAACGTCAGCTCCGAGTCCCTCCTTGATAGCGGCACATCTGTTTAATGAAAGGATAGGTTCAGTGGATCCCAGCTACCTCTGGAGGTGGTGGATCCTACAGCAAGGAGCAGGAGAATGAAGAGGCCTGCACAATAGGTTCACCTAAGTGCACACATGAAGTCAAGTTTCACTTGCAGATGGAGCTGGTTGAATAAATGCAGGCAATGATATGGAGACTTTTTCCTCAATGGTAGCTATACAGAGCAGACTTGTGGTGATGCAGATACCTCTGAATCACACAAATTGGCAAAAGTACCTGCACACTGGAACCAGCTTCACAGCACCAGGGAAAGCAATTCCCATGTAATGGAAATACTCTATTATTGTCCAGATCTATTTTTGCTGACCTGAGGTCAAGGGAGGGACTAGAGCATCTCTTAAGACAATTTCCAGCCCCAATCAACTGTATTTCTGCAAAGCCAGTGGTGCAAATCCCCATGATTTTAATGTGATGAGTTGGAATTATTAAGACCCATTTTTTTTTTCAGTGTGTACACTTACATGTACATGCTTGGTAAAAGAGCTGTCTAGAAATCCAGATGACTGGTTTGTGGGGAAATTTCAGTGTTTCTTTTTTTTTTTCTTTCAAAACCAGAATGCAATAAATAGTTACTGAAAATTTCCAAGTAACTATAAAATTAAAAAATTTATTTCTAAGAACCTCCAGTACACACTGTTGTCTGAAAGCTCTGTCCCTGGAAACCTGACAACTACCAGCTGATGTGGAAAAATCCATGAAGACAACAGTTAACCACCACTAGACAGATCTGCATCTTGGGGCAGTCTCACCCTTTGCAAGCCTCCCCAAACATGAGGTTCTGAAGGTGGAAATTCCTTGGCCAGTTACATTCTCTGGGGTTTCCTTGGTCTGAGAACACAGATCAGACAAGAGAAGTTCTGCAGTCCTTGGAATTAATGAATCTGGGAATCTGGAACGTCTCAAAGTCCCCCAAATTAACATACTTGTAGCAGGAAACCTTGAAGCATGAGAAAACCCTTTCTGGAGCTGGGGAAGCTCAGGGCTTCCACGTTACTTGCACTGGATCCAGGAGTCAACCCTGGGTTAGCAGAGAGCTGCCAAGGTTTTCACTCTGCTGGTTGCATGGTAAGAAAGCCATGGAAACTTGGCATGAATGGGCTGCCCTGGAGCTATGTGTAGTGGCTGAAGCAGAGGTTGTTAAACCTGGGACATTTCCGTTTGGTTTTCCAACTGGCGTTTCCCAATGAAATCCTTCTCTGCTGGCCACTGTCCAGACCTGCTGCTCGGGAATCTTGTGAGTTCATCATCTGCTTAAATGCTTTGTTCATTTTGGGCCATCACACCCAGGAGAGCAGCAAGTGCTTTGCAGATGTGCAGGAGGCTGAGTCTGTGCCCCAAACATTGCAGTGAGAAGGTAAAATGAAGTCGAATTGCATTTGCTGCTGATTCTGGATTGGCACCGGGGAGCACTGGGCCTTCTGTTATGACTGCATAAATGAAGGAGAAGGAGGGAGGATGCACAGATGGAGCTTTTCTCCATCCCTGTTTTCGCCTCTGCCTAATGTTTTCCTTATTTGGCTTCTGATTCTTTCTTCCTCACTTATGTACCCCACTATTTCCCAGCAACTTCACGCAGAAGATGCCAACCAGTCCTCTGCAGGCAGCTAAACTGCCACTTTTGTGTCTGGAATAGCCATTTTCAGGTTTGCAAATGCGAATACATGCAGGTATGCACAACAATGCTTGTGCTTTGCAGGAGCTTAGATTTCGCCAGACATTTCAGTCCTGCATCCCTGGATGCTCTAAGAGCCAATACCTCCTTCCCCAGGCATGCTGGATTTGGCACAGAATTAAGCTGCTTATTTGGAAGTACAGAAGTGATGGGAGCAGTGGGGAAAAATAGGACTCTTTTTTTTTTTGATTGTTGATGAGAAGGGAGGACAAAATGCTTCTGCTGAGAAAAATTCACTTTCTGTTGGTAGAAAGTCCTTCTAGTTACTGGAGATCAAAACACGCCTTGACAAATGGATGCTGACTTTCAGATTGTTCTGGGGAGGATTTCCCATTTGAGCTCTCTTAAAAAGGTAACTGCTGTTTCTCTGCAAAATCAAAAAGCACAGAGGCATTCTGCTGAGTTGCAGAATATCCTATGCTGATCCTGTGGAGGATACAGGGAAGGAAGCATGGCTTCATCTCCATCCACAGTCTCCCAGTCACTGGGGTGACACAGGATCACAGACTGGTTTGGACTGGAAGGGACTTCAAAGCCCATCTAGTTGCCATGGGCAGGGACACCCTTCACTGGCCCAGGGTGCCCAAAGCCCCATCCAATCTGGCTTTGAACCTTGTCAAGGATCCAGGGGCAGCCACAGATTCTCTGTACAGCTGGTGCCAGGCCCTCTCCCTCCCAGAGAATATGTTTTTCTTGTGCTGGGGAGCCCCAAGTTGGGTGTAGCACTGCAGGGGGTCTCATGGGAGTGGAGCAGAATCACCCCCTTCAACTGGCTGGCCGTGCTGTTTTTGATTCGTCTGAAAAGCCAGGATTCGTTTGGCTTTCGTGGCTACAAGCACAAACTGATGGCTCATGCCTAATTCTTCATCCACCAGTACCCCCAAGTCCTTCTCTACAAGGCTGCTCTCAAACCATCCATCCCCAAGCTTGTACTGACATCCTCTCCTGTCCTTGCACTAGGACATCTAAACAAGTAGAGGAAGAAGTTGGGTGACATGAGACAGTCCCCTGGCTGTTGGGTGACAAATCTGTCCAGATTGAACTGATGGACTCTGTCCTCAGGCAAAGGAGGGACATTGCACTGGCTGGGAGATTGCTCCCCTGAGGAGACTCCAGGGCAAAGGTGGTCTCTACCCTTCTCACATTCTGGGACATCTGTGCTCCTTTGTTCATTCCTTTTGACCTTCCTTGGCTTGGTTCCCTCTGGGTCCTCCCTGAGGAATAAAGAGGCCTGGTACCAATTAACTACATGAGACAGCTGGTTATGATCTTCTCTTTGATGTCGTGGCACAGAGAAATCTCTGGATGCTCCATATGAGAGAGAGGAAATGGTCCAATTTCTGGGCTGGTTCTACAGATTCTCAGGGCTCCCTTGGTACTTATCCTGGGAATATCCACAGTCATGAATCTGCCCTTGTTCCCCATCTCCTCTGGAACAGGTGTCACAACTGCGGCCCACCTGAGGAGGTGTGGGCAATGTCATCCATGTTCAGCGCCCCAAAGAGGTATTTCAAGACAACTTGGGGAAGACTCTGGCTCCCAGCCTGTCTCTCAATTCTGCTCCCACAGACACTTGCACTGACAACTTGAAGGCCAAAAATGTCAAACTGACCCATCCTTTTTAGATTTCGGGATAGCTCAAGAGTGGTTATTTAAGGGCTGTGTGATGTCCTTTGTCAGTCTCTACCACTACCAACCATCCTTGACTCTCTGCTTGGTCTCCTAAAATTTCTTTTGGGATTGCAACAAAGAGGCATTTCAGTCTGGGACTTGTTTTGCAAAGAGAAACTAAAACATGGGTACAACCAAGGAATGTCATGATTGTTCATAGCAATAACATGTGCCTGCTTTGTTATCCAACCTTCCCAACAATTTCATATACAGATTCCCAAGAGCTTTCCAGGCTGTACCATAATCTCTCTCCTGACACCACTTTCATGAAGTCTGCCAGAAAAAAATGACATCAGGTTAAAAATATATTGGACAGCCATTTCATTCACTACAGAGCACGCAAACTGGAGATGTTCCTATAGGACAAATGTCAAATTGTTTTGGTCAAAGCAGATGAAAGAGAGAGAGAGAGTATTTGCAAAACAAATGCAAAATTTCAATCTTGGAACTTTTCTGAACAAAACCTTTCTTTTGAGGGCAGTAGGAACAGGCATGATGAAATACTTTGTATTGACATTTGCTTACATTTAAGTTTACAAAACAAACCTAATCAAAACACACAGGGAAATTGGGACATTCTGGGTCATTTTGAAAAACAGAGTTTAATTTTCTTTTGTTGACTCAGCAATTCTCTCTCTTCCTTCACTAAATCCTAAACCATTATGAGCCTTCAGGATCTCCCTTGTGTGATTCAACAACCTCATTATCTAACTTTTCACTGAAAACATACGCATTTTAATGCTTTACATTCTCATGTGCATCTGCCGTGGACCAGTTGTGATTGTCCCACAGCCTAATTGTGCTCAGAGGCCAACCATTTGCACAGCGAAGCTCAAAAATCCCAAGGCAATAAAGTCTTTGGGGTGAGGAATTACCATTTTTGCTAAGGGAGTTCCAGCTCCTACACACATGATCCCGGATGTAACTGCAGAACAAATAGATTTTATTAGTAGGAATAACAAATAACGAACTGTTCCCAAATGGTCACATTCTTGCATTCTCTGTGGGCTTTTGAAATTTTTTTTTCTTATTTTTTAATTATTGCTGTTTGCTAATGGCAATAAACAGCTGGGTTTGCTTTTTGTTTGTAGGCCTTTTCGGCATGGTTGTGTTGGCATTCCCAAATTTATTAGAAACATCTGTCTCCTGGGATGCTTTTTGCCCCTTACCAGTATTGGGTTATAGAGGCACAGCTACTGCTTAGCACTGACGCCAGCCTTGGTGGTTTCTGCCAATTCCTACAGGACCCAAACTCCAGTTTTCTTGTCATAACCTTTCAGAAAGTGGTGGATCCCAATGGGCATTTTGGGCAGCATAGATGGGAGAGGATGGGACAGCATGGCCAAGCACAAACAAAGGGCTACCCAAGGAAAGAAGTTCCTACATTTTTCATCCAAGGGGGACTTCTAATCTTCAGACCCTTTGTTTCTGTGACTGGTGTAAAGCTGTTTTCTTTTTCTTGGGTGCTGGGTGCTGATGCATGATCACCTATATTGAAGACAGCCTGTCCACCTAATAACCTTAATGTTGGAATATTTGATGGGAAAACAGTGGAGAAACCACTGGTACTTCCTATGGCTGGCCCAGTCCCTCTGTTTCTCTGTTCATGAGCAAAGGGATTTCTCATCGACTGGGAAAACTACTCCAAATGTGTGAGGCAGAATTTCCTCCTTGACCATTTCAGTTTGGAATAAAAGAAAGTCTCCTTGGTCCCCTGCAAGATGCTTTAGCCTCAAAGTGCAGGTCACTCCTGGGCTGAAGAAGAAGGGGGAGATGCATGAAGTGGCAAGAAATAGGGAGAAAGAAAAATGGACATTCTCAGATAATTTTTCTGAGATGCTTGACCTGATCACCATGGTGACCATAAGCAAGTGTTTGAGAGACACGATGACTCATATCTGGCAGTGAAGCAGCATTTCTTAATCAACATTTCAGCACTGACTGATGGGAACATCACAGCTTCGAGGTGTGCCCCCTCCAGTGACCTGGGGAGCTTTCTCCATCTGAGTTTGGAAGGAGGGTCCTTTGGTGAGTCCCTCATGGAGCAAAATAGCAGTGAAAAAGGTGGGCTTGTGAAATAAACCTTCTGATACAATACTGAGCACTTGGACATGTGTTCATTTATTCTTCTAGACAGTCTTGTTGATCTTTGTGGCATTACTCAGAAGAGTCCAAACCCAGTCCTGACTTAATAGCCAGAGCACCAAGCTGCATAGATTGCATGGTAGCAACCACAGGGGGCATCCATCCACCATTACAGTGCAAGTGGTTGTCTTCTCTGACTCTTCTCTAGGTGGGATGTTCCACTAGTGTTGCTAACAGGGACATGAAGATTACCATGAAGGACTGCTTGCCCAGACACCCATTTGTCTGGTGCAACTTCAAGAGTTTGAAGTACAAGGTTGGTCTCCCAAAGCATGCAAAAAATTAGTGATCTCCTAAAAGAGGAATAAATCCAGACATAACAGTGGAGGAATGTGGGTGACGAAGGCAAAAGGGAATTCACTAGGTGGGATGAATTTTCACTTGTTCTGTGCAGCATACGGATGCTACAGGGGAAGAAGACCACCTGTTTGCAGATGGGTAGAAGCCAAAGAGAGAATATAACTACTTAAGGAGAAAGATGATATGGATACAAAACTAAACGATTGCAAATGACACATGGATATGTTCTGATGAAAAAAAAAAAAAAGGTTTCTAAGAGTTGGGTGAAATGAGATCCAGAACAGCCCCCCAAAGTGACACAGGCAGCAGAGGTTCAAGGACTGGGATACACATGAAGATCAAAGGATTTTGAATGGCATCATGCACCATGGTGGTCTGCAGTGGCAGTTATTCCTTCCCTAAAATGGTGACAGCTGCCTGTGGTACTTGCACACCAGAGCCACAGAGGGTTGCGGAACACAGGACAAACGGGGAGGAAGAAGAAGGTGAAGAGCTATGAAGGAAGAAGGCACAACTGAGGGATTGCCAATGCACCTGGTGCGGTGGCAGGTGTGATCACATTTCTGGCTATGCTGCTCTCCAATGGCTTGTCTGAATTCTGCTGTGAGTCACCCAGTTACGCTTTGAGCAGCAAATGCTTGCACTTGGAGCAAAGTATTTTTGTTCCATACATTAGGCTGCTAATTTAATCACCTGCTGTTTCTCTAAGTGCACACTGATGGGTGTGCAGTGAGAGCACACAGGGAGGGAGAGCAGACCTTTTCTAGCTGAATGTGAGGAATAAATCCTGACAGACTGATGGCTACATTAAATGTAAACAACCTCCACTCAGCCCCCTATCCTCACTGCCTTTGACTGTGTGTCTCAGACACAGGGGAAGTTCTGCTTTGAATGCAAAAACTTTCCCTTGCCCTGTCATTGCAGCAGGAAAAGGAAACAGCCCATATCCTGATGTCCCTGACCTCTGTGGGCAGTTCATGGGTCCATCCTGTAGGACAGCAGTAACCATGCTGCTCGCTGGGGTCATCAAGTGATCCCAATGAAGCCCAGGAAGAGCCTATGCATCATGTGTCCTGCTGTGTGCTTCTAAGCTGGTTCTCACGTCTCAGCATTAGATGGTAGGTAGTCAAAGACCTAGAGCCATGATGGGACAAGCTTCATTCACAGAACAGCACTGCCCTACCCAACAGCCTTACTATCATTACATGCCCTAAATAGAGAGGCCAAACCCATCGCTGGCAGGTAACTCCATATTTTCCATCTGTTAAGCCAGCTGGGTCCTACTTGTCCAGATAAATGCACCAAGTGCTACAGCCTACAGGAGAAGCAGACATGTCAGTCCAATGAAGACACTTAGATGGCTTTTCTTCTCTATCTCTGTTGGTTAGCAATGATGATGACTTTCCTTCAAAGACTTTTCTGCATATTTCCTGCATGGAAACATTAGGTGTGTTTTTTAAAGTTTGTCAGTGAGGTAAAGGAAGCCAAACTGACATCTCATAGGCCTTCTGAGAAAGCAGCACTCACCCCTTTATTTTCAGGACACAGCTTGAGAATTAGCCTGTGAAGGGTGCATCTGAGGGGAAGGTGTTGACACACCAAGACAGCAAGCTTCAGGGCACAACCTACAGTCTGGTTGATAGGAGAGACAAGGAAATGTTTGTGTGAGCAGGTTACCAGAGGTATTTTCCATGAGGGTTGTCTGGTTTTCTTTTGAATTTCTTGGGAAAGTAATCCAGGGTGCAATCCAGAACACCTTAAAGTAGACACAGAGGTTGTTTTTGTATCTTCTACCACTAGAGAAATGGTCAGAGATGTCCCTCGTAGTCTTTGAATGCCCGTCTAGAAGAGCACAAGGCTTCTCTAGGTTCCATCTTGCAACCAAAAGCCCCACAGGATTGTCTCACCTGCATTAGAGGATCCTGGATAGGACTGGGCATCTCCTAGGGAAGTAAATTGCACTCCAAGTCTAGTTAGCAATCTAGCTCTCTAAGCATGGACAATAATGGGAGCTGAGACTTGCAGCTCACATACAGACACCTGCCTACAGAAGACTACACATAGAAGTTTTCATCTGTGAGTCCTATCCTATCCCCAACCTCTGTGCCTACCTGCAAACCAGAAATGATGATGTGCAGGTGTGGAAGAGAGAGACACAAGGATGTATTCAAGGACTTAGGGAGAGAGGGAAGTGGCCACAGAGGTGGGCAGGAGCAATGGGGATGAGGCTCTTCTCCTTGCCTGCTTTTCAAAGTTAGCAGAAGCTGCCTGCCAATAGGTAGACCAGTATCTTCTACCCCTCTGCCTGGATACTGGGAATGTTGCAGTCTGCCTGCAGGCAGATACCACTGGGTGCTCTCCTGCCACCCACATCCATCTGGATCCACCATTTTGAACTCCTCTGGGCTAGAAATAGCACGACTGTTTGTACAGCACCTAGCACAAGAGGGGCTGAAGCCTATGACTAATGGGCTTGTGCCTCATTCACAATCTCAGTGAGACCAGCCTGAGGAGAGCCCTGAAGGGCTGTAACCCTATGGCATCACTGGAAGTGACAAAGTATGAATAACTCAAAATACCTCTGCTTTTTGCAAAGCAGAAGAGAAGGAGACATGCAATATTTTAAAAACTCTGTGTGCTTTGCTCCTTCCTCTCCCATTTCTGCTGGTTCTCTGAGCACAGAATACACAGAAAGAAAATCCTGTGACATGAAGTCATTCTGTTTTGTTTCCCTGGTCCCCAGCCTGAGTGCAATATTGAGGGAGGCAGACAAGCCTGTGGCTGGACGCCAGCTCGACTTCACAACACATCCTCACAGCTTTGCAGATAATTCCTGTGGAAGGGACCCTGGGAACAGAAATAGTCCATGCCTGAAAAACCTTTTGGGCGCAGTTTGAGAAGTCTCTCCTAAAGAAATTGCCTCTAAAGGCAGAGGTTCAAGAACTGGCAACTTCTCTGAGCCCAAGGCCTCTGCTGTCTGTACTCAAACTAGGTCAGTGAGCAGCTGATGGTGTCTTCACCGTTGTGTTGTTCATATATGTGAGCACCATACCCTTTCAGATCGCCTTTCTGAAATCACTCATGGGGTGGAAATACATGCCACATCCCCTTCCTGGTTCACAAGTGCCAGAACTCTCCCTTGGGCAAAACATGGCACCATCACCAGCTGCTTCTGGTGACCTCGGTGTTTGAAAGTGTCTCAGAGTGCCTGGATTTTGGGGCCAGTTCCCTCCAGAATCCCTGTCATAACCCATAGGGTGTTTTTCAGCAATCTGTGAGGCTGAGGAAATCTGCTGCTGGAAAATAACCAAGGGGATGGATGAGATGTGGCATGTGCTTATTACCTCCTCCCCTTGGACCGTCCTAGAGTGGCAATACCAGATCATTCCTCCAGACCATTCTGCTGCTGCAGGGAGAGCTCCTGTCCCTTTGCCAGTCATGTTGCCCTGACCCTCTCTTGCCTCACTGCCACAAGAGCAGAGCACCATTCCATGAAGTTATCCCCATTCCTCTCCATCTCTACAGTACAACTCATCAATTTTAGGCTTAGGATATAAATTTCCCTCTGAACAAGTTTCTTTAGTATCTATTCCCCACCTAAATGTTTTCCCAAAGGTCTTGTCCATGACAGAAGAATTGGACAGATCTCCAGCAGAGCTGTCCAAGCAAAGCCTGCTTTTGTAGTGAGGGGTTGTCCCCTACTCAGTGTTCCCATAACTGATCTTTGCATGGGAGTTCTCTTGCGGGACTCCCCTGTGTTTTGGGTTGAGGTTTTTTCCCCATGATGGACAACTTTAGGAGTATTTGAAACCTGCCTCTTGTCTTGGGCTTCCCAGCACTTGCAACCTTGCATCACAATACCCTTGCAGGGGAATGCAGCCAGGAGTACTTTAATTTAAGAGATCAGCTGAGGTGATCCCTGTGATTTGCTCTAGCCCTTGACTCTCTGAGGGAAATACAGATTCCATTAGCTGTGATAGACAAACTACGGAACGGGGGGGGTACAGGTCTGATGCCAGGTCCTGAATCCAAGTGTCACCCACCACCTCGTGTTGATACTGCTCCAGGCACACTTCTTGGGCAGTTTTGTGTGGGAGAGAGGCTGGGGCCAGTCCAGTGCTAACTCCTGATGGCCTTCGTTTCCTGCGTGACACCAGTGTGCTCACCATGAGCAACAGCAAAGGCAGTTTGGACTTGTCTGGGACAGGGGTTTGTCCCAGCAGGAATCCCTTGGAATTTTATTTTCATTTTTATTCAGTTACTAGATGGGGAAGTAAAAATATAAGTTACATTTCAGAGGCCTTAATGATTGAGTTGTGAATTGTAAACTTCCCGGGAGGAGGAAATGTCCCCTCTTTAGCGAGCTGGCAGTTGGTTTTCTGCCACCAGACCTGGTGGCTCTCTGGCTCGGCTCCAAATGCATTAGCTAAGGAGCCCTCTTAGAGAAAGGCTATTCATTAGAAGTAGCTAAAAAGCTATATCCTGTTCCAGCCACTCCAGTAAATCCACCCTTGGGCTAATGGCACCCATAAATTATGGTGCAGGGAGAAGCAGTCTTCTGTTCCATATGAAAATTGTATACAGCACCAAAACAGAGCAAGCAGGACAGGCAGAAGAAACTGCTGGGTTAGTTACTGGAGAGCCGTCAGTGACCACAGGTATGTAAGTGGTGCCTCAGTTTCTCTAGCCAAAAATGATAACAAACAATGTTGAAACAGATATGTTGATCCCCTCCCTGATATTTTTGTGTGTTCCCCTCCTTCCTATTTAGCCCTTTGAACTATGGAGCTTTCACCACTGGGATAAGTTTGTTCCCTACATGTTGTGTAGGAAGATGTGAATAATACCTCTGCCACTTGGGCAGGTTTCGTCATCAGCCCGGATAGGACATAGTTGATTCAATAAATCAATACCCACCAGAAACTTCATTTTTACATTGGGATAGCTGGAATTTGCTTTGGAGGAAGAAGGAGGATGAGGATATTTGGGGATCTGTGTTCAGGTACAGGTGCAAAGGACTCAAAGATCTCTGGATGGAAAGTGCTTGTAAAGGCAAAGCCTTCAGAAGGAAGAGACCACCACTCAGTGCTCCTAATACCATCTTAAAGGAAATAGTTCCAGCAAAGAATGGCAATTAACTGCTAAATCAGAAGGCAGCTCCCCTGTGAAAGCAGCAAGCTGCTGAACTTTTGTAATGAAGTTATTCCTCATGAACTATCCTTGTTCCCAAATCCCCAAACCCTTTCAGCCACAACCAAATTAAGAGCAGGAGGGGAAACAAAAAGAAGACTATGTTTGGCCCTTGGAAACACCTGTTTTGAGTTTAAGCATTAGGAAAGAAGTGGGACAGTTCTGTTTTGGGACTCAGCAAACCCTCTGTTGTTGGAGTCAACTCAAAGAATCTCAAAACCCTGCCACCTCAGGGCTACTGGAAACGAGAAGGACTCCTAGTACATCCTTCCCAGCACCTTGCTAGCCTCACTGCACCCCAGATCTCCTGCTCTTCCTCCACATTTCCTACTGTGCCTTCCAGATCTACAACTAATTTTCTTTTCCCAGATCAAGATATTGAAACAAGCTACAATGAATGAGGGGGTCCACCATAGCTGCAGGGGGTTGGCTGTTGTATACAGTGTCTGGTGAGGGATCTTGCCCACAGGGGGCTACCACCCAAAGGTACTAAATGGTAACCTGATGAGACAGGGGGTTGGACTGGCTCCATATGTGAGGTCTTCTGGAAACATATGGCATTTGGATTACCTAAATCCTTATTTGACAGGTTGCCAACAACTTGTATGTTATTGTAGACCCTTTCGAATTAAAATGGCTCAAAATAGTATTGGATAGCCTTGGAGCCACTGAGATACCGTGTGAAATCTGGAGAAGATCTGGTGTCCATGTGTATGCACAAGTGTCCTACAGAGAGGACTAGCCCTGAGTTACATGGATGCGAGTTACTGTACTGCTTCTCTGGTGAAAATGCAGGACTTGCTTCCTGGAATGGGTGCATTTGTCTAGTGGACATAGCCCTAGTGATAATCCTGATGTGAAGAATGAAGAAACAGCACCCTGAACTTAACTTTACTCTGGCCATCCTTCTCTAGGGCCTGGGTCATAAGCACCACCATTTAGCAGCCAATGTGCATAAGAATAAAGCACTGACTATCCTCAGAAGAGTTCTCTTGAGCTGGTGCATGCAACAGATCTTCCTTGATGACACCCCAACAGAAAGCAAATAACAATCTCAGGGTCATGAGACCACACTTAGCCTTGCCTCATTGGCACATGACAAGGAAAGGAGGTAATTAGTTCACAATATAGACCAGAAAACCTTCTTTACAAAGTGCAGTTAGTACCAGGCTTTCCTGGCCAAATATCTGGAGATATAAAGCTGGTTCACAACCTTCAGAGAATCCTCTCAACACAAGAAGGGCCAAGTTATTCTGTAAGGAATGACAGACGGAAAAAACTTGCTTTGCTCACTCAAAGCCAGATAACCTTCAGAAGACTTCAAAATTTTATGTGTAAGATGAATAAGGAGATGGGTAGGTCAAAAAGTGACCCCACATGTGTGGGTCAAAAAGTGTCTAAATATGTATTAATCAGGAGAAGCATACCATTTCGGAGGATCATCGTGTAAAGGACAATAAGGGTAAGAGACAAGGGGCACATGTATCCAATGGTGCCATGAATCATATAGAAATATCCAGGCGCAGAACTGTATTTTTCCCAATTGAATTTAAGTGGGAAGAGAAATTTCTAAGAAAACTTCTGTTTTCTCAGGGAGCTCCTGTTCTCATCAGCCACTTGAAGTTAGGAGTTTGTATTAAAAAGTAGAGTTTGCTACAGGCACCACTCAAAATCCCACCAGTGCCTGTGGAAAGATGATTGCCAAAAATGTGGTGCATAAACTACAGCCTTTGCAGCTCCTGATTCTGGGCTTCAGCTGCTGTAAAGGTATTTTCTCATATGGAGAACAAATATTTTAAGAGATTATCACATTCTTTGCTTTGCAATTGGGTTATATGTTAAAAACTGTCTTGTTTAACACTGTGTTGAGCACTGATTTCTACCAAACACACAAACAGTAACTTGCTGACAAGTTATACAGTATCCTACACAATGAAATTCCTAAATCAACTCTAAGGAAGTTGTGCTGTTAAGGACTCAATTAAAACCAAGCTGGTAGTAAGGGATTGAACAAACACCTTGCATGGTCATACCAAAATGCTTTCCCACCCTTCTGCTCAACCCTCATTGAATCTCATTAACCAGATTATTAGAATTAATGAGCAAACACTTATCCAAATATAAATTAATGAAGATAGATCAGGCTAATTAAAGGCTCCTTCTTGAAATATACAGGACAAAGTTTTGTGTGTACAAATATAATAAAACCATTGGACCCAACTTAAAGTAGATGCATTCAATGTTCTACGTGTATTTTGATATTGGTTGAGAGATTTTATAAGATTTTGCTCACTGAACCATAATAATTTTAATTTTTTCAAGATCTGTTTTTTTCCCTGTTTGTGGTGTGTCCATTACAGCAACTCCCTCCAGATACATCAAGACTTTGTCATATAAACCCGGACATTTGGCTTTGCATAGTTTTATTTTGTGATGTGGTGGGTGGACTGGAGCAATCCTGTGCCTGGACTACTCCTCCAGTGCCTATTCCAGTGGCTCTACACCCCAACGTGTCCCCACCCACCACGTGCATCCCTGATATCGTACCCTAGGAATGGTAGGTTCTGGTAGGATGCAACACAGCCCTGATGTTATTGTAGACATTCTGAACTGGAAAAAAGAGAAGCAGAAATCACATGTGAGGGCAGCTCAACCAGCAGTGTAATTTTCCTGGGAAAGCAACAGATTTGCCCTCACTGCAATGCTTTAAGAATAGTCTTGAAAAACAGGTCAGTTTGGGGCCAAGTGATCTTTCCCTGAGAAAGGGAGATGGGATGGAAGACGCATCCATCCCATATGATTTAATGAATTTATGCTAATTTGGCATGAACCCATTTGTTAGAAACATCCCATGTTGCAGAGCAGATGAGAAGAATCTTGCCTTTTGCCTGGATGTTGTCTGGTAAATTGAACTAGAGCCTGGTACCCAGCAGCTTTTGAGACTGTGTCTTTGCTGGCATTTCTAATGAATGTACGGTTCCTGTGGCACTAGCTGTGGGTGCTGCTGTGCATCCACAGCTGGACTTGATTTTTAACCAGATCCAAAGAATAGCAAGCATGGGAGTCCACCACTCCAACTACACTATGCTTCTCAAAAAAGAAGGTGTGTAAACCGCCATCCCGGACACTGGCTAGTGTGTTCTTGATCCCAAGAGATGGTTGTTTCCTCTTAGATGCTTCTGGAATGTAGAAGAAGAAGGTCTTTGCCTCCACTCCTGAGATGGTCCTATTTGGGATCCCACATTCTTTTTGCATGTCCCTCCAAGCCACTGAAGAGTGGGTGGGAAGCGGGGCATCATGCCTCCTCCTTTCTTACTTCCTCCTGGACAAGGTTTGAGAAAGCTGGTGACTATCTATCTACAGGTCTTATACAGGGGGTTCTGGTACCTTGACCCATTGCATAGGTATCCCACTGCAAGGAGAAATCAAGCATCTAACTTTTAGTAGGGTATCCGTTAGCAGAAAAGCCAGTGAAGCCTCTACAAGTGTGTGACTAAGCGAGTTTGTTTGTCTCTAATAAAGGCTTGAGCTGAAACAGGAGTGAGCTTTCTCTCACCTGGGCATCCCACCTCTCTGTGAATAACACCAGTGCAAACACCATCATCTGTTTAGTTTTCCCTGGCTGTTATGTCAGTCAATGGAGAGAAAGAGGCAGATTGATGTCACGATTCATGTCATCCTAAGGCTGTACAAAAATAGGTCAGGCAAGTCAGAACTTCAGGCGTTCCTCTCAGAAAGATAGAAGCAGAATATGACTGATTGGTCTGGTATCGGTGTTCCTCAGAGAAGGAGTTCGACCTTCAGACGTCCCTTCCAACCAGCATCTCCATAATGCTATGACTAGCTGAGATGAAGGCCCAGATGCCTAAGACCAAAGAGAGATGAATCCAATCCAACAAAACCACCCCTGAACTCCTGTTCTACACAGAATAACAGACTGGTTTGTGTTGTAAGAGGCCTCAAAGCCCACCCAGAGCCACCTCTGCCATAGGCAGGGACACCCTTCACTAGCCCAGGGTGTCCAAAGTTCCATCCAACCTGTCCTTGAACCCTGCCAGGGAAGTGGAACCTCTGAGAAGCCTCCAGTTACATTCTCCTGAGAGGTCTTCACTAGAGGATGAGGCACCTTGCCATAAACCACACCACCAAAACGCAGGATCCCCAGATGAAGCAGCTTAGTACAGCTCTACCACGCATCCAGAAAAATATGAAACCCACACAGGAGTTATCTGTTAATTAGGATTTCATCGCTTGTGGAACAATTAGCGGTTTGAAGAGCCACAGAAATTGTTAATTGTGTCAAAACTCCTGGTGATGCCATCCTGTGCTTGGGGACATGTATCACAAAACCAACAGTGAGCTAAATTACTCAACTGATAAATAGTCTTTGGAGGTATTTAGGAATTTGAGTGGATTTAAAGCTGATTTAAAGAAGTATCTCTAGATTATTCAAGCACGAAAAAAATGACTGACAACACCCAACAGACACATAGGTCCTGTTTTTAAAAAGATATTGATTATCTCAGTTTCTCAACACTGATGGGATAAATGTTACCCATGTAACTATTCTGCAGAGAGTTGCAAAGGTGTGTGCAGGCTCACACAGGCATTGGTGGCAGAGCCAGGACATGAGTTTGTAGTGGCTGAGTCTGTGATAAGCTGAGCCAGGCATCTGTTTTCGGTTGACAAATTTACTTATCCCTAAAAAGTGCAATCAGGCAACAATCAGTCAACAGTGTAAGTCACCCAAAGGCAACTTCTTGCAAATTCAAGCCAAATAGGAAAAAAAAAAAGTGAAAACATTTCAATATTTTCAGAAGAAAATAGCTCACATTCATTTCATTTTAATGTGACAGTTCATTTTGAAATGTGCCTGATGATAATTCATTTTAAAACAATCTTTCATTCACCCTTTCCTTAAATTGAAACAATACATTTCACATCAACTGAAAGATATTTTGTTTCTCACCAGTGTCTCATTTTAATTTAAAATGTGTATCAATATCACTTCCAGTTGCCTCCAAGTTATTTCATGTAAGTTTGTCTAACAAGCAAACAAAAAAAGCCATTCTACTTCACCATTTACAGTCTCCTTTACAAGCGGCATTGGTCGCAGCATGCTTCAGTTTGTGGATTTATAGTGAACTTCACTGTTTCTCTGAGCTTCAGACCTGTCTCCAGGGCTGTAGAATCAGAGGCCAGACCTTGCAGAAGTTTCTGTTCTCATAGATAGCACTGAATGGTTTTCAAAATTGAATAGGAAATAGCAATTAATAAAAAGGCGCCGAAATCAAAGTCAGCATATTTTGTAGTCATAAAATAAATGAACTTTTGCTGTGTTTATATCAGACATATAATACAGCAGGAAGTAAGGATCAAAGCCATGTTTTAAAGAACTTGGCAAGTTGTGTGCTTGGAGGAAGCAAATGGGTTCATGGGAGGTACCTAAAGAATGAAGTTTTGTTTTTAGCTGGTATAAATGAGACTTCAGTGCAAGGGTAGTGATTCATATCCATGGAGAAGTTGGTTCAAGGGCTTCAAGGGTGGAAAAATATGGTAAAATAAAGTGGATATGGTTTTTTTTCTATTGAAAAGTATTTGCCTATTGTTTGCTGTCTATTTCCAGGTATGGGGAATAACTTAGAGAAGCGGGATCCTCATTCCCAGATTCATTAGCTGTAAGGTGCAATGGTACAAACGAGGATCAGAGCTGGTTCCTGCCCTTCTGATCAGCCAAGGAGGCGAGTGTCAGACTGGGGATGCCCAGAGAGTTCAGTCTTCAGGTACTGGCATCTCCCTGAGCCCCACAATCCCCAAACCATTCATTTACAGTTTAAAAAATTCTCCCCATGCACCTGATCAATGAAAGGGAAACTGAGGCATGGTCAGAGAGGAAAACTAATCTCGAGTCTTGTAGTGAGAAAAGTTCACTGCAGCCTTACTGCTCCCTGCCTCGGTTGTACCATGAACCTTCCTGATCATGTAAGGTGAAAACCCTTTACAGCAGCAATTTCACACCAATGGAGAGCAGAGATAAATTCAGCAAATACCACCCTTACCTAGAGAGAGAAACTGAACAGAGAACAAGACGGTGCAGACCAGACGCCCACAGCCCTGATCTCCTACCTAGGGACTCCTTAGCTCCCAGATCACTGCTGGTCTGGGTGAATTACCCCACTGGAGGACAGGTAGGGATTGAGTGACCTCAGGTAGATGTCCAACTGTCCCTGAGTGGAGAGCCAAAATGCTGGAGGGACTTCAAAAACCTCAGCAAGTCAAAAAGCATCCTGTGGTCAGGATGCTCTGCTTCCGCTGACCTGAGAAGCAGCCTGGAGCAAGAGTATTTGAAAAATCCCAAGAAAAAACACAGATCTAACTATGTTTCCATGCAAGCGCCCGGTGGGCTGCGGGACGCGTGGGTCCAATGCAGCACGTGGAGTGACAGACCTCTCTGCTTTGCTGAGCTGCGCACAGAGACCATTGTTCAGAAGTTAATTTAATCATCCCCCCTGCTTCCCCCAACCCCCAGGTTTAGTTACACCACTCCAGAGGGTTAATGTGGTCCCTGAACCGGGTGCTGGGTGCTTGCTGCTACATGAGGTAGAGATGGTGACCTCTGGCTTTCCTGCACTTTATGGGCTGCAGGCAGCACTAGTGGTGGAGGGAGATGTTGCCTTGGAGATCATATAGCCCCCTGCCCAGGGGCTTCTGTGCCCACTTAGCATCTGCACACAGGGGAGTGCAAGCTTTCCAGCTGGGTAAACAAGTTTCCAAAACTCAAACAACAACCCATCAGATGAACTCAAATGAGCACCCAGTGACATGGACACCATGGCAGGGCCAACAGCCAAGGGTACAACTCCTGCAGGAGGTGGTTCAGTGCTGGGAAATCACATAGGACCTTCATCCTGGTAGGTAGGACCTGGTCCTGAACAGCACTGTCATCCCTGGAAGTTTGTGAGACTTATGACAAAGGCACTTTGCAGGGACTCCTCTCCAGCACCATCACCAGTTCAGGGATAGGGACCCCCAGTCCATGGAGGCAGATCCAGGTGCCCTCCCCAAAGTGGGAGGAAAGAGGCAGAGATGGCAAAGTTGCTCAGAGACCACTGTGCCAGAATTACAGCCTGTTTGAAACAGAACTCTTTCCTCTTCAGCTGAACTTCATTAATTAAACTGCTGAATGCAGAATTAATTAATTAAACCAATTATTATGCTGCTATTTTATTAATTTGTTATTTACTTTGATTGATTATGTGGCTCCAATTAATAAATATTGAATAAGTGTTAATTAATTGAATTAATGCATTGCTGGTTTATTCACCCACCAGTTACCTATCCCTCACCCCCATGCAGGAGTTGTGTCCTGAGTGTTTGTCCCAAGGAGCAGGTCCCCAGGGCTTCAGCCACAGGCAGCAGGGCTGGGATGGGGGATGGGATCACTTACCAAAAGGCAGGACGAAGAAGAAGGGGAACCAGCAGAGGATGAAAACACCGACGACGATGGCGAGAGTCTTGGCTGCTTTTTTCTCACGGGAGAACTTGAGGAGCCGCACAGAGAGGGAGCTCCTGAAGTTGTGGCCCTTGCTCCGGGTGCTGGAGAGGGGCTCCTCCAACACGCTGCGGCAGTGAATGCGCAATACCACTTCCATGGATTTATTCCTCTCCTTTTTGACTCCTGCCTCCAAACTCTGGGTGGTCCGCCTGGCCACCACATAGATCCTGAAGTACATCACCAGGATGACCATGAGAGGCAGGTAGAAGGAGAAGAGGGAGGAGAACAGGGCATAGCCCGGCTCCTCTGTGATGCTACAGATGCTCTCATCTGGCGGTGGCGGCTCCTTCCATCCCAGCAGTGGCCCAATGGAGATGACCATGGATGAGACCCAGACCACCACGAGGATGACCCCTGCCTTCCTCTCGGTCATGATTGTGGGGTACTTGAGGGAGTACTTGACACCGATGTACCTGTCCACAGAGATGATACACAGGCTCATGATGGAGGCGGAGCAGCACAGCACATCCACTGCTGCCCAGATGTTGCAGAAGATGCGCCCAAACACCCAGAAGCCCAGCACCTCCAAGGTGGCTGAGAAGGGCAGCACGGTGGTGCTGAGCAGCAGATCAGCGATGGCCAGGTTGACGATGAAGTAGTTGGTGACTGTCTGCAGGTGCCGATTGCAAGCCACAGAGAGAATGACGAGGATGTTCCCCACGATGGCTGAGAGGATGAAGACAGCAAGGAAGACCCCGACGCCCACTGCTTGCACGTCCAAGGCAAAAGTCAGCGTGGTGCCGTTGCCCTCGGGGACCTCCTCCCCTTGCAGCCCCCAGGACCGGTTGGCACCGCTCTGACTGCCCTGTCCCGTCCGGTTCCCACTCAAGCTGCCATTGCTCAGCTCGGGAAAAGTCATTGTAGAAAAGGTCCGGGCTCCATGGAGGGCGAGGAGAAAGCGATGCCGAGGCGCAGCCCCCCCGGCATGATCCCCGCAGCCTCCTCCAAGGCTCGCTCAGCACCTCAGCTCCCCCTCCCCGCCCCGGCGCAAGGCTCGGTCCGTGTCCCCCCACCCT
>VXBZ01003805.1:1777-17385 GCA_013399135.1 Heliornis fulica
CAGAAGAATTTCCCCCCTGAAAGGGTTGTCAGGCGTTGGGACAGGCTGCTCAGAGCAGTGGTGGAGTCCCCATCCCTGGAGGGGTTGGAAAGGCCAAGAGATGAGGTGCTGAAGGACATGGGCTGGAGGTGGCCTGGGCAGGGTCAGCCTGGGCTTGGACTCCATGAGCTCCAAGGTCTCTCCCAACCCAAGGGATTCTGTGAGTCGATTAAGGTAACAAAACCAGTAACTCTTCCCCTACCCCCCAGCTCTCATGGAATGGTTAGAGCTGGAAGGGACCTTAAAGATCATCAAGTTCCAGACCCTCTGCCATGGGCAGGGACACATATATCATGCTTCAAAATATTTATCAGTGGTGTTAAAAGTCAATGACATATTAGAAGATTAAATGTGAGTTTGAGATATAGTTCTCTTAAATCTGGGTTCAGATATGTCACGTTTTTGCCTCTGCCAGAGCTCACTCGATATAACAGGAAAATACCCCATGAACAACCCACAGTGGGACTTTAGGACTTTCCTGAACTGCAAAATAACAACTTTGTGGGATTTTGTTTTTTAAAGCCTGCAGAGTTTCTGGAGGATACCACGACCCTGAATGTCTCCAGCAGGAATTCCTCCTTGCTGCTGATGTAAACCTCAGAAATTAAATGTGGATGCTCGAGCCAGTTACCGTGGGCTACTTAATAATCAGGGCAGGGGGGGTGAGGATATGTCTTTGGGTTAGAGCTCCATGAAGAGTGTCTCTGCTCATGGAGAGTGGACAGCAAAGCAGTGGGAAAGCTGGAGGATGTTTCTGGAATTCCTAATCTTTTCACTGAATTTAGGATAAATTTTAAGCATGGACCATCACCGGGTGATGCATCCTGCTCTGGGCGTGCGGTGCGGAGCTCCAGCCCCCCCGGGGAGCTGTTTGCTCTGCTCTGACCTTTAATCTGTGGGAGAGACTCCGGACAAGGTCGGCTTTAATAATAACAAGGTTGTCTTCCCGCGATCGATGGGGGTGCTGCAGCCAGCACAGCTCCCCTCGGCGCCGCCTGCACGTCGCGGTCCCCCTGGCGGGCGGTGTCACCGGCCGCGATGACGTCGGAGCCCCGCGGGGACCGACGGTTCACTGCTGCCAGGGAAGGAATTGTCCCCACCTGTTGATTTGGTCCAAGCTAATCTCTCCCTCAAACTGCACAGTTTGGCTTGGCCGCCCTCCCATCACCCCTCCAGAACCGGTAACCCCGTGGCCAGACCCTTCGCAGGGCCGTCGACGGGGCCGCCGAGACTGTTACATCTGGGGTGAATTAAATAATAATTAAATAGCTGGTTAGTTTGGGGTGAATTGTGTAATTCTGAGACCCTCCTGCACTGGTCATGCTGGGTTGTTCAGAGGTTTCAGAGCCTATAAAAATCTACTTTTCTTGAGGAGATTTCCAGAACAACGGTACCTCTGGGAGGAAAAGGCAGGGAGAAGGGATGCAGTGCTGCAGCATCTTCCCCGTGGAACGCTCTGGGTGTAGGAAACCTCGTTAAGGAGCATCAGCAATCTCCATCGGAGCAGGGTGGGAGGTGAAGGGAGCAGCCCCCTTGCAATGGATCAGTGTCTAAATGTTGGTGTTCTCTGCGAAGGAGAATGCCCTCAAATTCATCTGGGGTTAAAGAAAAGATTTCACTGTGGGTTTGACTTCCAGCTCAGTTACAGCCGTAGCACCAGGGTGTCACATCAGAAGTTGAAACCCCAACTTTTTATAAGATGCCTCTGCTGGGATTTTCTGTTTGTTTCTGGGATGGTTTGTGGAACGTGGTGAGAGCTACAAAGTGGGATGTCAGCTTTGAGTGGGGGCATAAAGGAGCAGGATGGGGCTGCAGGACCTCCACCCCCCCTGCCATCCTGACAGCTCTTCCCTCTCCCAACACTCATGGCACCGGTATCCTTGAACTCACTGCAGTGGGGGCATCCCAGTAAACTTGCTGCAGGGACAAGGGACAAGGTGGAGTCCCCACCCCTGGGTGTATTGAACAGATGGGAGATGAGGTGCTCAGGGAGATGGGTCAGGAGAGGACAGGGATGGTTGGACTCCATGATCTCTGTGGTCTTCTCCAACCTGGGGATTCTGTGATGCTGTGATTCTGTGGGTGCAGCCCTGGGGAGCGGCAGGTTGGCTCATCACATCCCTGCCTGGAGACAATAAATGTGCAAGGACACTGTGCTGGAGCAACCCATCCAGCACTGGCACCGACCCCCACGCTCCTCCTTCCCACTCTGGTTCAGCAAAACAACATGGCAGATGGTTTCCTGCTTCTCCTCTCCAAACCAGAGCCGGTCAGAGGAGCAGGAGCAGCCTCAGCCCACCCCCGAGGGTGGACGTGCAGGTTCCATCAGTCCCTGGGGTTTGGCATCCCTGAGGCTCCAGCATCTCCAAGCCAGGACTCCTGTCTCTACCCAGAAGGACACATCTGATAAGATGCTGGTTGGCAGCAGCACCTGGGCAGCTGGAAGTTTGTTGCTCCTTGGAGTTTTTTGGGATGCCTTGGTGGTAATCAAAGGGTGTGTGGATAATGAAGCTGCATCTGAGGGTGTCATCTGCATGCGACAGGAGAGCTGGTCGATGCTGGGTCTGCAATAGCCCATCTGGAGAGAGAGAAGTTTTCCCAAAGGAGAGGTTTTGCTCCTGGAAAAAAAATCTAGAATGTTCATTAAAAACACAGAACAAGCAGGTTTTCAGCAGATGGCCTCAGGTATCGAGTTTTGCTGTCGATCTCTGGATTGCTCTGGGTTGTAACTGCCACAGCCCTTCCCTGGCGTTGTCTGGAACGAACATTCCAGTGGCAAAGGTTTAAAACCCAATGCCAGGCTCACGAGGGCTTTGTTTGTGTATGTTGGTTTAGCTAAGGTGGATTCAAAGCCAATGGCATGTGCTGTATCTCTTTGGTGCAGGTGATGTGTGGGGACGCCGGCAGCATCCCGCTCGCCCGTGCCCTGAGCGCCCGGTGCGGTTTTCTGTGTTTGAACAGGGGGAGGGAAACCAACAGGCGGCTGGAGAGGAGCTGTCTGGGATCAAACCGAGGGAAGCTGGGATTTATGGAGGCAAACAGCAGGGTTTGGGGGTTGCAGTGGAGGCTGGAGGCACATCAGTCCCTGGACCCTTCCACGAACATCTGGTGGGTAAGGCAGCAGCATCCAGCCGGCTGAAGTGCCAGTGGGAGACGGAGCCCTCGCTGCTCTCCAGGCTGAGTAACTACAAAGGGTTTGCACTGGGATCCGTGGCCGAGGCACTGCCAACATGGTCTCATGGCAGGGATGTGACACTCAGAGATGCAGCCAAAAGTGACTCCTGGGACGTGGGGAGGGGACACAGCCCCGAGCAGGCAGCCCCCGAGGAGCCCGTCCTGCCGCTCGCTGCTTCCCTGACCTAGTTCAGGGCTTGTTGGTGGTTGGGGGTTTTTTTTTCCACAGATGAGCATTCCATCTGCAAGAGATTGACATGAAAAATTTACTTTTTAATGGGCCAAACTGCTGCAGCCTCTAAGTTGGATCCAAAATAACCTCTTAGCACATTGCTCTAGAGGGATCTCCAGCCATTGCCCATAAAACTGAAACACACTTTGGACTAAAAGGCCGTTCACAAGCCGTTCACAAGCCGTTCGCTCCTCGTCCTCTTGGTTTCAGCGCTGGCTTCTGGAGATGGAGGATGATATTTTGGAACCACACTGCTGACAGCTTTTGTTTCCAAGCTCAGGAATCAATATATTTGGATTATTATTTTTTTCCCCTCCTCTGGGACCCAGTAAGGGAAGAGCTGCCATCACACTGCCCCAGGGGAGACTCAGGGAAATAGATGGGAAAACACTCTGGGACACTTGTGGGACCAATCTGTCAGGGGAAGGTGGATGCTGCCTCGGGTGGGGGCAAGAACCTCAGCCAAGAGAGAGGGGGGTGGCTTCAGGGAGGGAGAGGGGTGAATCCTGGTGGATCACCATGTTGTGCCAGTGGCACACAGGGCTCACACCGAGTGGATTTTCATTGGAGCTGCAGCACCCAGACATGTGTGGTGTGGTGAGGGTCCAGCAGGTGCTTTGAGTGCGTGGGGTCCCAGTGGAGTCTCTCAGGATGGACCAACCCAGGGAAGCTCATGTCTACCAGTGAAAGGCAGAGAAGCAACTCCCTATATAAATGCCACCTGCTTGCTTTCCTATGTGGGCATCCATCCATCCATCCATCCATCCATCCATCCATCCGAGAAAAATAACCATGGGGTTAGCAGTAAGAAATAGTTTCCTTTGCTAAAAAGCAATGGACAGAGCCTCAAGTGAAAGGCTCTGAGCTGCACCACACACTCTGGATTCCTCCTTCCCTGGGAGCTTTGCTCACTTTTCAGTGCTAATTGCAAAGAGCAGTGGTGGGGACATGGTGGTAGCTCAGCATGTGGCTTGGTGGTCCTGCAGGATGCTGGTAACCTGGTCTGGGCATCTCCATGGTACCCAGTGAAGTGCAGCAGAACATGTTTTGGGGGTTGATGCAGGGAATTGCCAGCACCCAGCGAGCCTGGCAGTCAGCACCAGTGAGCAGGCAGGCAGCAGGCAGGGGCTGCCCACAGGCCATGGCACTCCTCTTCCCAGAGATGCTGGAGCAGCATGAAAGTGCCTCATCTCAGCCTTAATCTTCATCCTTTGTTTCAAGCTTTTAATTGTGAAATATTCTGTGTGCATTTTGTAGGCATAATTATGGGGCAAAAGATGGTGATAAAATAGTTTAAATTAATCAGATTATTAAGTAACCTCTGCTGCTGGTAATTCCTCACCCGGGCAGGAGCGCAGTTCTCTGTAATTAGCTTTCTGCTTCGGTGGAGCATGCTTAAAGGAGCTTGGAGGTTTTTTGGGGGGAGAGAAAGCTGTAAAGCCAAGCTCAATGGAAGGTGACAGTGAGGGAAACGTCCTTCCTGGCCTCCCAGGTTGTGGAGACTTCTGCATGGTGGCACAGGGATGGCTCTGCCCTCCTGGGTCACTGGCACAGAGCATCACCCGTGGGCTCTGGCTGCACTGGTGCCTCCCCTCCCAGCTTGCACAGCCCATCGGTGCTTCAGGAATTGCCCCATTTTGCCCAACCCCTGTCCCCATCATATGATTATTTATTATTTTTCCCATGGGGAGGGACCAGTGGCAGAGCCTCTGTGGTGGAGGGGTGATGCCAGCTGAAAGGAAAACCTTTTGATGCCGTGCCCCAGGAAATAATGAATCACAGGTCAGTGCCATCAGCCTGGGCTTGCAGAGGTGATCAGTGGCTTCACAGGCAAATCCTCCTGCCCAGGCCACAAAACAGGGTCCTTTTACATTCGTTTTATTAATCTTTGTGCACACAAAGTGCTGGATGTCCAGCCCCAGGGTGAGCTACGAGCCGTGCGGTGCAGCTGCCATAGCGCGAGCATCCCCGCACCCACAGCGTGCCTGCCCGCACCCAGCCACCGGCAGGGAAGGGCTGCTCGGGAAGCAGGACCCTCACACCAGTCATCTGGGGGGGTTGGGGGGGGGGCTGTGACTCGCAGAGGGAAGCCAGAGCGCTGGAGCCCTCTGGGAGGCCGCAGCCGGGGCTCTGCGCGCAGCATCGCGGGGCCGGTCGCTGGTTTTGCGGTGTCGCTCGTTCAGCAGCTCGTTTTGGTTAAGCTACAGGCAAACATCTGTGCCTCGACCGCAGGAAACCTCCCCATTACCTGTGTCAACAGTTTTATTTTTAAAACAGAGCCCAGAGTGAGAGGTGCATCCCTTATCTGGTGTACGGCGGCCGCATATGTAACACCGTCATATAATTAACAGTCAAGATCATTTACATTGTCGCTTAGCTAATTTTCATAATGTTTTCTTTATTATCAGAGGAAGAAATTAACCCAAGAATTTATTTACATACTAGTCTCAAACAGTAACAGCTTGCTAATTGCCTGTTAGGTGATTAATAAGCTTACAGCAGATGCTAATGAATCGAGAGCTCACTGTTTCAAAGGTGCTCTTGCAGCATGCTTGTGTTTTGGCAGCTTAATTAGTGCAATAATTATGTACTTGTTGCTCCTTCTTTCAAGCAAATACTGTCAAATGCTTAAAAGATTAAAGAGAATTATATCGCTCAGAACTAGCTGTGCTTAAGTATTCTGCTTTCCCTAACTTGCCCCTTGTTTCCAGAATGGGAGAGGATTAATGCCAGTACGGGGCAGATGCTCCTCACCCCCAGCCCTGCTGGGGCAGGATGGGGACTGAAGCACCGTGAAGATCTCTGGAGCTCCAGCCTGTGGAGGCTCCTCAAGCCTTTCTGCTTTTTCACAGTGAGGAACAGGAGGTTTTTCCATGCTATGAGGTAAGGGTCCTCCGCAAGGTGGGAGCTGGGCTAGGTGGTCCTGTTGGTCCTCAGTGATGCTAAAGCCACTGCAGGACCCATAAAGGTCTGTATTTATGGGTGGGTGGCTTTGCTGATCTTTCTCAAGGAGGTGATCAGTGGCCATCCTGCACCAGCTATTATGAGTTTCCACCTTGAGGGCAAAGGATTGAGTTAAGTCTTTCCAGATGAGGTGGAGAGACGCCCCTGATTGCTATCACGGGTTAATTGCTCATCTCTGCAATCTCCATGCACCTCCAGCGCTTTGGAGACCTCCTTCATAACCCACCTCTTGTCTATTCTCAAGGCTGCCCCATGCCCTTGGCTCTCCCAAGCACCCCCACAGATGCTGCCACGAGGTTGTCACCTTTCCATTCCCCTTTGGTGCTGGAGGGACCGGAGCAGATGCAGAGCTCAAAGCTGCGAGTGCCATCCATGCCATGGCACCGAGGCAGTTGTATGTCCCTCTCCAGCACAGTGTGGACACCACTGGGCAGCCATCTTTCTTCTCAGAAGTCCCCACGATGGCTCTCAGAGCTCCTTCCCAAGTGGCAAGAACTCCTTCAAGCCCGTCGCTGCGGATGCGCAGTCGGAGGGTGAAGTGTCGGCACCGAGTCGCCGCAGGCTCCCGGCGGGAGGGTTGGAGAACGGCTGCGGAGGAGCCTCTCGCCACCGTCCCGGCGGTGGAGTGGTGTCCCTGTCTCGAGGAGACGGCACCGTCGGCCGGTGGAGTGCCACTCGACTGCTGAAACAGCCGTCCCCCGAGGGAACAGCAGCCAGCCGGGGCTGGAGATCGCTCCAGCGATCTCCGGTTTCCTTGGTGACAGCCGGAATCTCTCCGCTGCACAAGAGCTTGGGCTTGACGGCTGGAGAGGAGCTGGATATTGTAGTGTGTTATTTGTGGGGGGGGTTGTGGAGGTCCTCACTGTTTTCAGGCTGAGTGGCTGGGGGATGTCAGAGCCCACTGGCCTCGTCCACCGTCCACAGGACGTGCTCCTTGCTCCAACTCCCTCTGGGTAGCTCTTGCCATCCTGTTTAATTCCCACGTTATCTGATTGTCACAGCGTGTTTCTCTCTGTTAGGCAGGGAGCCAATTTGTTACTTAACCTGTAATTGCACTTTAACATGAGCTATCTCAAAAATGTGTTTTCAGAGTGAGCCCTGTAAACACACGGTGATGCTCCCGGCACCGAACCGCCGTGCCCCTGGGAGGAGGCACCTCGGAGGCTTTGGCAGCGGTTCTGGTGGTGCTGATGTGCCGTACGCTCTCGAAGGGAGCAGCACACACGGGTTCAGCACGTTGCAAGAGCCACTTCTTCCCACGAATCACAGAACCATAGAATTATAGAATCATGAAATCATCAAATCACTGAATCCCTTGGGCTGGGAGAGACCTTGGAGCTCATGGAGTCCCAGCCCAGGCTGACCCTGCCCAGGCCACCTCTAGCCCATGTCCTGCAGCACCTCATCTCTTGACCTTTCCAACCCCTCCAGGGATGGGGACTCCACCACTGTCCTGGGCAGCCTGTTCCAACGCCTGACAACCCTTTCAGGGGGGAAATTCTGCTCATGGCCAACCTCAACCTCCCCTGGGGCAGTTTGGGACCATTTCCTCTGGTCCTGTCGCTTGTTCCCCGAGAGAAGAGACTGATCCCACCTGTCTGCACCCTCCTTGCAGGGACTTGGAGAGAGCCAGAAGGTCTCCCCTCAGCCTCCTCCAGACTCAAGAGCCCCAGAGCTCCCTCAGCTGCTCCTCGTAGGACTTGTGCTCCAGACCCTTCCCCAGCTCCCTCAGCTGCTCCTCGGAGGACTTGTGCTCCCTACGAGCCCCATTTGCAGCCAGTATATTGCCTTGGGCCCTGGCAAACCCACACATCTCCCAACTTCAGCTAAACCCTCATCATTGTGGTGCTTCTTTGGTTTGTGAAATGCTGATGGGAAAACCTCATCCAGGATAACACCACTGATCCAGCAGCACCAAGCCACCTGCCAGTGGCTGCTGGCAGGTTCCCTGTGTGACAGCTCCTGGATTAGAAGCGAGGTGCTGAGAGCACGTTTCCCATCGTCCCCGTGCTGGCTCCTCGCTGCGGTTGCCTGGGAGGGGCAGTGTTCAATCTCCATCTGAACTCATTAATTTTAAAAAGTTGGCCAGTGTTTGCAAAGTGTTAAGCATATAAAAATTGATGTTGACAAATCTTTGAGGAATAGAAGGAAACAACAGAAATCAATTAAGGAAACAGCCCCCGGTCATGTGTTGTGATCTGAGTTGTGCTCAGCCTCGCAGTGGAAGTTACCGGCGAACCCTGGGGCCGAGTGGAAATCGTGGGAGGGGAGCTGGGGCTCAGGGTGGGTTATTTGCTGATATCCCATGAAATTGTGGGGTGTGCTGGTGTGTGTCTCCTCCAGGTCACAGCTCAGCGTGGGCAATCTCCCATGGGAGTGGGGAAGAGCCTCGGTGGGTTTGTGTGAAGTCTCCTGCGAGATGTCTTGAAGCAAACGGGGGGGGGGGGGCCTTGACAGTTTGATGGGGCTGACTGGGAGCATCCCAGAGCTGCCACTTAGGGCAATGCCACAGCTTCAGGTCCCTCCCCTGGTTGAGGAGGAAACCCCAGCTCCCCTCTTCCTGCTCTTCAGCCTCTGGGCCACGTTCTGGAGAGGCATAAGGACACCAAAGTCCCAACTTCTCCCACTCCCTTGGGTCCGCCTTTGCCGAGGGGAAGAAGGTTTGGGAATTTCAACTGACCACCCTCCCCCCAGGGGTCTTTGGGGTTTTGACAGACCCCCTTCCTGGCCACACACATCCTTTTGGACCCAGAGACAGCAGAGACCTGGGTGACCCCTGCACAATGCAAAGCAGGAGCGTGTGGATGAAGTGCTGAGCACCAAGGACCATGACTACTTACATCTCCATCCTCCATTCATCCTGAGCCCAGCACTGTAGGTCCTCAGCACACACCTCCTTTGTTTTCCCCTCCATCCCTACCCTGAGGCAGCGCCCAGGGCTCCCCGGGGGACAGAGAGGGGACAGACAGGGGACAGCTCTCAGCAGCTCACCCTCCACCTGACCCACCACCACGGCATCGCTGCCGCGGTCCCCGTTCAGCCGCGGGACAGTGCTCCCCGCTATCAGTGAGTCACTTGTGCTTAGGGCAGCGGTACAAATGAATCTGGATGTCTGTGTGATCCTATCAGTGTTATCCCAGGTTTTGTATTTTAAGGCTTCTGAGGCCTTCAGAGTAAATAAGTGTTTTCTCTGGGTGACACGTGAACCCGGAGGAGAAGGGTAAGTTGTCTTGGCCGGCTCTGGCACAGTCGTAGAAACCCCGTAGGGTTTTCACCACCAGTTGTCTAACTGGACTAATGTTTTCTAACACACAGAAAGGTGGTGAAGGGAGCACCCCAAACCAGCACCCTGGGAGGGGGAGGGATCCTGCTTTCCCTTTCCCAAACACCATCCTGCTCCGGGCAGCGTTCCCAGCTGGCCGGAGCTGCCCGTGACCTTGTGGAGAGCTCGGGCAGGTGATGTGCTCAGCTACCAGCCACCTCTCCCTCTTGGTGTTTTATCCTCCTTTTCCAAAGGAAATAATACCATATTGACCTTTTTTTTTTCCCCATGTATTTTGTTTCTCTGAAGGTTTAGAAAGGCCAGCAACGATTTCTGAAGGCGGCGTAGAAGGTACAGCTGAGGAGGGAAGATCCCCATCCCAGGAAGGGTGAAGGAAAGATCCATCGAAGGGTATCTCTAGCATTCACTTAATTTTATTACTTTAAGTGACTTTATTACCTTCATTTTGCTTTCTGTTGCATTCCCACACTTATTTAATAAACCCCTCTCTGGATTTAAAGAGCAGTTTAGTTTTTATGGTAATGCTAAACTTAATCAGATGCTCAAATTAGCTTGAAATTAATTATATTGACAGCAATAACCCTTAGTTCCCTCTTCACGTCCTGTGTAGAGATCTCCTTCAAGGCTGCATTAAATGCCATTAAGACACAGAAGTTACTTGCAGCCCAGTTCCCTGCCGACGACCACCCATCCCATGCTGGTGGCTGCTGGGACTGTTCCCCATGCTCTGAATGGGGATGATGACTCACATCAGTTTGGGGATTGATGCTTCTTTTTCTTAACCTGAGCTTCCCTGAGCATCCCCTCTTGGGATCTCTCTATCAACAGGGCCCTGGATCTCCGCCTGGCCCGGGGGAAGCTCCATCACAGTGGACCTCCAAGGAAGCTGAGTTGTGGGTGGGCAAGTGGGGGTCTGCAGAGCATCCCTGGTGGCCATCACCACTGGGAGGGCTCTGGCAAGGCAGTGGCTGGACCTACAATGTGTGGGAAGATGCTTTGCCTTTGCTCTCCAGGGTTTCTCTTGGAGCTGTCATCAAACATCACCCTGTGCTCTCCCATCCGCACGAGAGCCTGGCCGGATCCAGCCCCTCCAGCGTCTTCCACTATCGATAATTGCTGCCTGTTGGTGGAAAGCCATTAGTTATTGATGCCAGCACAGAGGTCTTATTAGCCTTACATGCCTCATTGCTCTAAAAAAAGACATCTTTAACCCGCGCCGAGCTGGCATCCTGGAACACCATCCCTGCCCCGGCGGTGCGCTAGGGATGTTCTCCCTCGGGAGAGACATCTCCAACATCACCCACCGCTCCGCCGCCGTGTGACCTTTCTCTGAGCCGCCCCTCGTGTCCCGGAGCACACAAGGTGTTAAACTGCATTAATGAGACTGACGTGATAAACCCTGCCAGCTCCGAGCTCCGCTGCTGCCGCCCGCCCGCCCCGCAGCCTGATGCGATTCTGCATTTAAACAGCCAGAAGAGTTTGTGATGTTAATTCATGGTTCATTGCCAGCGAAATCCGGGCTAGGTATGCACCGCGCCGGAGAGTGAAGACAGCCTGATTCATAGAGGATTCCTGCTAAATCTGCTGGAGGTTCCCAGGGACCTGGAAAACGCATTATGGTAAAAATCAACATGACCTTCTGAAAGCACCGCGCCGAGCCCGGGTCTGTGCTGCTGATGCTGGAGAGAGCCTTGGCGCGGCAGAAGCCTCCCCCTGTTGTTTGCATTCTGGCTGGATGATAGAAAAGTAATCAAATTAGAATTAAAAAAAAAAAAAACCCAAAACCCACCACAAACCCGGCGATATCCGCGGACTCCGGTTAGCCGGCGCGATGCTCGTTATCATGCGCGGACAGATGCACATCACCCCCTCCCATGCAATTGTCATGTTAAAGCTCGTTTTGCTTTTGATTGGCTCCGAGGCAGGATAGTATGGGGGCTGTAGTGTGAGCTGTTTTTCCTCTTGGAACGAATAACTCTTGCGGTGAAGCTGACACGAAACATAAATTTGTTAAATTACATAAACATTATTGCGACCCATAAAATTCAATGAATCCTCGTCGCCTGTTTACTCATGGCTGGCTTTACTGTTTGCACAATGTAATTTAACGTGTCAATTTGCTCTCAAATAAAAAACATCTGGCCTTTTGACATGCCAGAAAAACTGCGGAGATGATCTGAGGAAGGAGCTAAAAGCCCCGGCTTTACATAGCGGTTAGCAAGGGGCTCTTAAAGGGAAGCCAATATCATCCAGATCAATTGATGGCCTCTTGGCAAGCCTCCTTCTGCAAGCCCTGCAAGATTAGTAAATTTTATCCTAATTAAAATTAAGGAAAGCCACGGAAGGCTGGCACACGCTTTGCAATTACGCCTCCTGCCAATATCGACATCCATTCTACTGGGTTTTTTTTTTTAACAATCTTATTATTTTGTAATCACGAATAACAAGAAGCAAATTATACTTTTATAAGAGATTTTTATTCTGGGCGAGCTACGGAGTCCCAGTAAATTAATTCACCTCCCTAAGCCCCTTAGCTCAAGATTCTCCTTGAAAATCCCAGACTTTGGTAACGGGGCTCGTACCACGGCCACGCAGCCACACTCTAAGAAGGACCCGTAAATCTCGGTTTAATCCCTAATAAGCGGTAATTCCTACCGCTCCCCCAGACGGCACACGGAAGATGCTGACCTAAATAACAGGAGTTGAGGAGCCCCATGTGGCAGGAACCCTCCTGCGAGAGCATCGCGCAGCCTCGCCGGCCGCTGATTGATTGAGACGTTTATGATTTGCATAGGAGACAGTTCGTGTAATTAGGGATTACCGAACAAAGCCAATTGGTTGCAAAGATTAGAGAGGCCACGTCCCCGAGGAGCCGTCGGGGGGAGAACCGCGTTTCTCACTCCCCGGGGCGGGGAGCCCGGGCTGGGGTGTGGAAAAGCACGAGTGGTCCCCGCTTCGAAACGCCGGTGGAAAAGGAGCATCCCAGCGCCGCGCCAGACATCGGCTTGTGGGGTAATTAGAAACCCTCCGGAAAAATGAGAGCAGATCCCCGCTATGAAACCGCGAGGTTACAGCGAGTTCAGGCGTTGTTTTAATTAAGGGAGAGACATCTCTTCCTTAAGGGGAACACTGAAATCACGTTATGGCCCGTAGGAAAAACTTCCCATATTGTCAGCGAGGGTTGGAGACATTTGTGCCTAAATAAATGGTGATTTCACCCGCTAGGAAGAGGCACCGTATTTTCTTTTAAAGTATATGGGGCTGGCGGTGGTTTTGCTCTAATCAAGTTCTTGGCGTTTCCTACAGGCTTATAATGGGACTCGAGTAGTTGCACATTTTCTGTAATTGGACTCGAGTAATTGCACATTTCTCTAAATGATTAATGAACGGAATCAAAAAGTTGGAAAAAAAAAAAAAAAGTTGCCTGAGACGCTGGAGAAAATGTAACGTCAGCGGGGCTGGGGGAGGGGAGAAGCTCTTACACAAATGTTTATGGAGGGGTGGCTGGAGGGCTGCGTGACAGAGAGATCCACGGACTGGGGGTGGAAGGGAAACGGGCTGGCCAAGGGTTATCCTGCAGCTGAGTCCCTGAGTGGTGTAAGGCACAAAGCTGAGGTGGGGATTATGGGATCGGGATATTAGAGAGATAACGCGTGTCGGAGGGGATTGCTGCCAGGCCGAGTTCCATCCTTCCTCGTGGGAAGGGGGGTGGGTGGGTGGTGTGAAAATAAGTCATCAACTGATGCCTCAGGTGGATTTCTGGGGGGTTTTACCCGGAGGATCCCAGTGAGGGAGCGGCTGGTGGGTCTTCTCCCNCTGGTCGCCCCTCTCCCGCTGACTTTCTCTCATTAAGGGGCAGTATTTGGAAGAGACACTAATCACTGGTGTTGGGAGTCGACTCAGGAGGAAGAGGATTAAAAAAAAAACCAGAGCCCTGGGTCCCCATGTGCAAAACCCGAGTGCAGACATGGCAAGGGGAAGGCTGGCTCAGCATCTGGAAGCACTTACGCCTCCGATGACACCGGCTCTGCTGCGTGCGAAGATCTGTCGCTTCCCGGGGTCTGCAGCGGGCGGCCAGATGTGTGTGGAGGAGGGGGCTTGGGGGAATTCCCAGGGGGACAAGTGCACCCATCTGCCTGCAGTGCTCGGGTCCTGCACCCATCTTGGCTCCTGCACCCATCTTGGCTTCTACACCCGTCTACACATGGTGCTCATCTGCACCCAACTCTGCTCCTGCACATGGTGCTTGGCTCCTGCGAGCATCTGCACCCATCTCTGCTCCTGCACCCAACTGCACATGATGCTCATCTCCTGCACCCATCTCAGCTCCTACAACTATCACCTACGCTCAGCATCTGCACACATCTGGGGTCCTACACCCATCTGCACCCTGGACCCTGCAACTACACTTGACATCTGCACCCATCTTGGCTTCTGCACCCATCCACACATGGTGCTCATCTCCTGCACCCATCTCAGCTCATACAACTGTCACCTACACTTAACATCTGCACATATCTGGGGTCCTACACCCCCAGCCAGGCTCCTGGCAGCTGCAGAGGTGCCCGCAGCAGTTTGAATTTGGATGCAGAAGTTTAGATGAAAGGGCTGGGGTGATGCTTGGGGGTGTCCCCCACCCCAGCCGAGGCACAGCGGTGCTGGGCTCCCACCCAGCACCGAGAAGCTGGTTTTGGCCTCAAGGCTGGGCCTTTGGATGTGTGACCAGATGCAGCCAAGAAAGCAAAGAATCCTTCTCCTCCCCCATCATTTCAGCATCATTTTGATTGGAATTAGTTTCAGTGCTTCAGGATGCTACAGAGATTGAAATCCCTTCCCAGGAGAAACCCGGTGCTTTTGCCCACGGTGTGAACCCCACAGGGTGTGGTGTGTGGGACCTGCATTCCCAGCCACCCACACGGCCCCATCCCTCACCCCGCAGAGCTGGAGCAGCCAAGCATCGCTCTGCCCGGCTTCCACCGGGGTTTCTGGGCTGATCTTCACACCCGTGAGATAAATAAGTTATGCAAGGAGCCGGCTGCCGGGCTGGCTCAGCACAGCCGCCCGCTCTCACCTCTCCCTCGCTTTGTTTTCACACCGCTGCCGCTTCCTCGCCACCTCTGGTCACAGCGCGCCGAGCACGGTCACCCCGACATCGGGCTCTTTGCAGCTCGGGCTGCGTGAAAACCCATCCTGTGCTTGGGGCTCAGAGTTACAGCCAGATGAGGAGTTTGAAGTTTTGAAGTTTGCTGAGATGGGGGGGTCTCCAGGGACTGCAGGGCAGCCCGTGGTCACGACTGACCCCCTTATCTCCCACCCTGGGAAGGAAAGGGACATCCCTGTTGCTGCAAAACCAGAAGAAATCCATGGCTTTGGGCTGCAAAGCGGGAAGGTTTGGTGTAGGACATGGGCAGCAGGGCAGCAGTTGGCAAATGCAGCTCTGGGGGTGCGTGGCTGCAGCCCAGTGCCAGGCTGGGACCCCAGGAGGGGGCTGTGGGTGCTGGCTCTGACCCCTTCCCCTACTCTGCCGAGTCTGTGCCCCCCCTGCACTGGCTGTGTGTGTTTTTTGTCTGTCCTGTTGGTTTCTGAGCGGTGCTTGGAGGGATTGGCGTTTTCTTCTGTCTGTCTGAGGAGGAGTTGCAGCATTGGGGGTGCAGGGGGGTGTGGGGAGGGGTAGGTGGGGGTGTTGTGATTCTTTTCCAGATGCTCCAAGAATTCATCTCAATCGAGAGACCTCCCTGTCCCTCAGGCATTGCTGGGAAAAAAACAGAATTCTGAGAACAAAGATGGTGGCTTAAATTAGGGAAGAGAGTGTTGGGGAGAGAGAAAATATGTGCTAAGGCTTTGCTTGGTGTCTGAGATGCCGGGGGGGCATGGAAACCATGCAAAGCTGGAAACCCTTGGATGGAAGGGGTAGGC
>VXBZ01003805.1:20078-30365 GCA_013399135.1 Heliornis fulica
GGGGGGGGTGATAAAACGTGTGTAATGTTGTGTTGCAAAAGGAACAATGAATGTAAATGAGTTGGAGAGGACTTTGTTATTAAAGGGAAGATTGATGGTTCAGCTATGCGGTGTGGGAAAAGCCAGTGTCCTTATTAAATGTAATTATCTGCAGCGCTAATAAAAGCTTGCAGATTTCCCCGGGTCAGGCTGCCCTCCCCGGTGCTAATACGCTGGCAGAGCCTGCAGGGGAGGTCAGAGGAGATGCCCATCACGCCAAGCACTTGCTAATTGCTGGCCAAGGACGAACACGGAGCCTGTGAAGGCGGCTCCACGGGATGCTGAGTGCAGAGAGGAGCTTGAGCAGCGTGGGCTGTGTGATGACCTGCGGGAGGGAGGAGATGGCTCTGTCCAGGCACAACCCTTGGGAAAATTCACCTGTTTTTAGGTGTGTATGGGATGGGGTCACCCCCACAACCCTGTGTTGGGCTCCTTTGTCTGGAGCAAGACGCTCCTCTCGCCCGCCTTGCCCTGGGATGGTGCTGGTGCAATAACAGCGCTGCCGACCTCAAAGGCACAAGAACAAAAGAGGAGGAGGCATCATCCCAAATGAGATGCTTTGGAGCGCTTTGATCTGCTATTGTTTTAATTAATGCCTCTAAATAACCACACAAGGTTCTGGATAAAGGATACCTGGATCAGCAGGGTAATGAGCTTTCCCTTCGGAGCGGTGCCGGCCTCTGGAATCTTCCCAGCAGCATCCGTGCGGGCTCGGCTGTCCTGGGAAAGCTCCGGGAGCAGAGAGTGAGCGAGGGCAAAAGTTTTTGCACACCAGTGGGAAAACAAACACCCTTTTCCAGCTCCTCTAGAGAGTCTCGGGGTGATGAAGTTGCCATTGCTTTTGAGCTGAGGGCTTCCAGCTCTGGGAAGACTGAAGGACCCTTTCTGGGGTGCAGAGGGCACAGCGTGCTGGCACGGCCATGTGGGCACAGCACGGGGGGGATGGAAGACTTGGTCCCCTTTGCTCTCCTTGAAGATGGGGTGTTAAGCAAGGGCAGAGGCTGAGAAAGGTCAGTTGGAACTGGGGGCTACACTGGGAGCTGCTGGCACCCAGACAGTGGGAGCAGGGAGGGGACTGGGTGCATCACCAGGGATGCAGGAGGCCTTTTGATGGAGAGTGGGCTGTGGCAGGGGGTCTGTACCACACCTCGAAGGGGTCTGAGCTGAGCTGAGCAGGGGATCCACATGGCCACGACAGTGCTCTGAGGATGAACAGCACATCTGTGGCGTCGTAACAACCCTCCCGGGGAGTAAATCCCCAGCGAAGGCAGCGAGCAGCAGGGTGAGGGGGAGGAGCAGGCAGCGAGCAGCAGGGTGAGGGGGAGGAAGCCGCGGTGCAGGGGTGGCCAAGCTTTCCCCCGGGGTACTGGAGGAGGAATTGATGGCCCCAGGGCTTGGCTCTTCAACAGGCAGGCAAAGGGTGAAGCAGAAGCCGTGTGTGTTCCAAGGGGTGGTCTGGGCAGCAGCTTGTGACCCAAGCCGCAGAGCTGCCTCAGGCACAGGGAGTTTCCTTGTGTCCCATCGGAGGAATCAAACCCGTTGTTTGAAAGGATTTCTGCAGCCCTGTGCTGGAGCCATGGGGCTGATCCTGCTGGGAGGGGACACAGCCCAGCACCGAGACCCACCATGCTCGGCCTCACTTGGCAGCGGTTTTGCAGAACGAGACCAGTTCAGGCAGAGGCCACTTCGTCCCATTGCAACCAGTACAGCCAGTGTCCCCAGCTGCTGGGGGCAAGGAAGCCTCTGGAGAGAGATCAGTTTGGACTTGGCTCTCCAGGGAGCCCATGTACCTGGTCTGGGGCACCTTCTCCTCCCCAGGACCAGCTTCTCTGGAGGGGTCCCAGGAGATTGGCCCCCACCCCAGCACTGCTCTCCCATCCTTTTCCAGCAGGCTCAGTAGGATGATGCAGTTCAAGGCTGTGAACCTCCAAATTCAGGCAGAACCTCCAAATCTGGGCACAACCTGCATCCCTCACCTTCCCCACTGCCAAAGGAAGGGCTGGAACAAGGACAGTCTCTTGCTGCCCAGGGTCTGCAGAGGCTGAGGTGTCCTCAATGGGAGCTGGGGAAAGAGGAGCAGGATGAGTCCGGTCACTTCAGAGTCACACATCTCACTTCATCTGACTCAAATTAATTGCTGTGATGGAATAATTGCTACTAAAATCCATCTCCTGGTTGTACAACTGTTGTGTCCCTGGGGCAGGCAGATGGACAGCAGCACCCACATTGCCCTGTTGCCCACCCCTGATGCTCCATAGAGCACCAGGACCGAAGCAGGGCTGATGGACAGTGTGGCAGCACACACACCCAGGGTTCAGGCTGACCTGTGAGCCCTCCAGCTTCACAGGCAGCAGTTTCTGATCCCAGCCCAGCTCTTTTCTTGGGTGGCAAATAACAGAGCACCACAGTGGCTGCTGTGCCGTGGGCTGGGGGCGGTGGCTTCCGTGCCGGGATGGGGATTTTGACTGGACAAGGGCTGGTTTTCTCAGGTTTGAGGAATAAATAGAGGGAATTTCCTCCCCACACACCCCCAATGTGTCTGTGGGTTGGGAAACTATCATTTTTCTATCATTTTTCTATCATTTTTCTAAGGGCCACACTCTGCAAATTCCCAGGGACGCTGTCAGAGCTGCAGGCCTCGGGCCAGCTCCCATCAAACCGGTGGAAATGGCTTTCTGCTTCCCGCAGCCCTCACCAGGGCCTGGATGTGACCATCACTCTACTGTTCCAAAACATGGGATGAGCCCAGGGTGCTCCATAAATAACCCTGGTTAAGAGCAAGGCCTGGCACACGCATCCTTAGGTCCTCCCTGTCTGCCAGGAGTCGTTAGCCGGGTCGGTTTGCCAGCACCGTGCTGCAGACAGGAAGGCACCTGAGGTGACCCGCGAGCCGTCCGAGGGACGGTGGCAGGTCCTGGCCCATGATGCTTCGTGCTGGCAAGGCAGGGATGGCCCCACAGGAGCAGAAGCCATTCTCCTTCCCTCCCATAAACACCCTGATCTGCAGCAACATCCCATCTCACCTGGCATCGCTCACAGGAGACATCCCTTTGACCTGGTATCTCCTATAGAATCATAGAAATCATGGGATCACTTGTGTTGGGAGAGACCTTCAAGATCATCGAGTCCAACCCCAACCTGACCCTTCCCAGGCCACCTCTAGACCATGTCCCTGCTGCACAAACCTTTGCAATGATGACAAAGGTCTTCATTTTACACGGGGTTTGGGTTATTTTGGACAGGTCAGGTCGTGGGGAGCCACAGAGATGAAGCACAGGGGTGTCTGTGAGTTTACCCCCTCCTCCCACGGGGTGCTTCGGTGCTGACCCTGGGAAGAGAGGATGCTGAGCTGCCTTCATCCTCGCGTGGCAGCCGCTGGCCCCGTGTCAGCCACGGCAGCTCGTGCCGTTGGCAGGGAGAGCTGGGCTGAGCTAATGGTTAGAAAAAAAAAACCCAACCTTTCCTTCTGGCATCTTCACCTCCTGCAGATCAGGAAGGAAAGCTGATTTTTTTTCCTTTCTTTCTTTTCTTTTTTGCAATTTCATTTACTACAGGCTGAAGGATTTCTGAGCAGGGCCGGCTCCCCTGTCCTCCAGCTAGTTAGAGCGCAATGCTGCTTAAATTGTCTTTTTGATAACTGTTCTGGCTGCGAGAACAGAGGTTTCTGTGGGGAATTCACACAGGGCTGCCTTCAACTTCCCCCATCCTTCATATTGCAATATTACTCTTTACCTACTAGCAGATATTCCTAATCAGCTTCACAAAAAGCAATAAAGCCTTTTCGACACTCCATCGGCTCTGACATTTACGGGGCGCAGGGGGAGGATGGTGCTCCCTGGACGGAGGGGGGTGGGTGATGCCATCTTATGGGTCATTGCTCAAGGATGGCAGGGGGTGCCTGCAGCATCCTGGGACCCCTGGCAGCCCCACACCTGTCCTGGTGCAACCCCAGCAGTGCCTGTGTGTGTTTCCGTGTGGGTCCTGGGGTTGCCTTGGGTTGGAGAGACCTTTGAGCTCATGGAGTCCAAGCCCAGGCTGACCCTGCCCAGGCCACCTCTAGCCCATGTCCTTCAGCACCTCATCTCTTGGCCTTTTCAACCCCTCCAGGGATGGGGACTCCACCACTGCCCCAGGCAGCCTGTCCCAACGCCTGACAACCCTTTCAGGGGGAAAATCCTTCTCACATCCAACCTCAACCTCCCCTGGGGCAGATTGAGTTCCTCCAGTTCCTCAGCCATGTAACCTGTGGATGGCTTTTTCCCCACCTCAGAAGCTTTGTGGGCTGCAGCTCTCCTGCCCCAGATGTAATGGCTTAGTTTTATTAGCCCATGACTGCAGACACTAACCGCTGCCTACAAGCCCTGGGAGGGTTTCAGCTGGAGGAGGAGTAGCGTGCTGAGCATCCTGGCACGGTGCCTTTTCTCCTATAAAGCGTCATGTTTCCAAATGGGTAATTACTGCACTGGGATTTATGCAGTACTTCCTTTAAGTGGTTGTGTGGGCTGCCATTCCTCGATGAATTAGAAAGGAGAGAGAGAGAGAGAGAGAGGGAAAAAAAAATAAGAAAAAGGGTGGAAAAAAAATAATAATAAAAGGCAGCGAATCCAGCGGTGCTGGTGAGGCGAGGGCAGGAATGAGATCGGCTCACTCTGCCCTTACCTGGCAATAATGGGAAAGAGCTCTTTCAATTGAGCTGTTCCTTTCTTTTGCCCTGAGCTATGAGAAGTAGATTGGATGAAAATTATCAGGCTCCCTGTCTAGAATAAATATTCTTGAAATGGAGCAAGTCATAAATAAGCGAGCAGCAATATCCTGGGTTATGAAGATATAATTTCTATCTCTAATAGCTGAATAGGCCCCGGGGACTGACTGGAAGTGGCCTGCCTGGCCCTGGTATTGATGAGGGGAAAAAACACAAATAAGCAAAAAAAGAGGATAAAAAACCCCCTTTTGTTTCTTTAACCCTGGAATTATTGATACCTGGAGAGAAACGACTCACTGCAGCCAAACCTCAGTGCAGGGAGCAGCCAGCTGCTTCAGGGGGATTATCCTGGGCTCAGCCCCGGGGTTTAACACCCCCCCAGCATCCCACCCAAGCCCCAAGTCTGCTCTGTTGTGTCCCCAGACAGAGGGATGGTGCTGGTGGCATCGGCCACACGACAAGGATGTGGGTGCCAGGAGGGGGTGGGGACATCATGCAGCAGGTGGGATGTTCCCTACCCTTGAAGGAGGGTTGGGGGAGGGGGGAAACACACCCCTACCAGGGAGAATTTCATCAAATGTGTGGATTTATTTACAGACCTGCTGACAGCCCGGCCTTTGGATGCTGCAAGGTGGGATGATAATTAATAAGAGTTGCCTGGATGAAGCTCCAATTTTGATGGGATTAGTCTTAATGGTTTTATTTTTAAAAGCCATTTAATTACTAATCAGCTCTCCCTTACACGCTAATACGTGCTGGTGCTGTTTAAAGCAGTCTGTTAGGGGACTTTACTGGCAGGCAGCTGGGATGGCTTCTCCAGAGCTTCTTACAACACATGGCTTTGCCATCCCTGGGCTGAGCTGTCTGCACCACAAAGCATCCCAGAGAGCACCCCGAGAAGCATCCCAGAAAGCACCCCGAGAAGCATCCTGGAAAGCACCCCACGAAGCATCCCACTGCTGGCTGGGGGATGGGGTCAAATCCCCCATGGGCTCAGCATGGAAAATGGGCCAAATCCAGCACTTTTAAGGCCAGAACAACAATAAAAAAAGAGCTATTCCTTGTTTTGGTGGGTGCAACAGTCTTTGGGGAACGTCCTGAGGGGGATGCTGATGGGTGTGATTCAGGGGGGTGGGTGCTGTGCACCCCTCTGGCAGTGTCAGGGATTCCCAGACCCTGGTGCTCCCGACCCTGGTGCTCCCAGACACGGTGAGTTAAATAACTGACCCACCTAACCCTTAATTTCTACCACAAGAGAAGCCATTCCTTAATCTTTTAATTATATGGCGTGACATGGGTGAAATAACCGCTTTCCTTTCTGGGCCAGCGACATGATTAAGGGCTGAAGTCTGCTGTTTAGGAAAGAAAACGGTGTAAATTGCCCATCATGTGAGATCTGTATCACCTTCCTCCGAGACACTGAGCAAGGGGCCGCTGCAGATCCATCACCTGAGCCGTGCTGGGGAAGATTGTGCCGTTATTGAATTATATGGGGGGTTTTTTAAAACAAAAAAAAAAACACCCAGACTCACTGATCTGCTTCGTACCAGTAAATAAGTGATTTACATTTAATTCTGAGTAACCTTTCCACGATCAGTGAGGTGTGAAGGAATTTAATGACACAAAGCTACATTTATGAAGAGACCATTCATATTCATTAGGCTGAGCCATTAACAATCCCGCCAGTGACACCGCTCTGGCACAGGCTTTATTGCTACGGGACTAGCGAGCTGCAGCATCTGCGCCCCAGCAGTGGCAGAGCCAGCGAGGAGCATCCTCCAAAAAAAGTTAAATAACTGACCCAGGTTGGAACTGGATGTTCCCCAGTTTGGTGGGGTTAAGGCTGGGACTGTCCTTGGGCAGTCTGGTTTGGAGGGAGAAATTTGGGGTGAGAAAGGGAGGAATAACTGAGAAAGGGAGGAATAACTTCAGTGTCTTTGGGATGTTTAGTAAGGAGGAAATGTTGAGTAGATAAAGATGTCCCTGATCATCTTTAAAGCATCCATGGAGATGCTCAGGGGCTGAAGCAGCTCCCCTGTGAGGACAGGCTGAGGGAGCTGGGCTGGGGCAGCCTGGAGAAGGCTGTGGGGGGAGGGAGCTGCAGCCCCCNCCTTGTCCAGCTCCAGGCCTGGAGGTTGGTGGCCCTGCCTGTGGCAGGGGGTGGGACTCAATGATCCTTGGGGTCTCTTCCAGCCCAGCCCAGTCTGGGGTTCTGTGATCAAAAAAACCTTGAAGGGCCAAAGAAAAGCCCACCCCAGGGTGACACTGCAGGGTGGGGGAGCACAGGTCCAGCTTCAGGTGTGGACACTCATCATGAGTCACTCTTGGCATCCCAAGTAATGGGGTTTGAAGACTCAGGGCTTGCAGTTCTGGATCTCATCTATGTTCTCCCTTCTTGCTCTGCCACAGGTTTCACAGGTGTAGGACAGAAGTTTGTGAGGGGTCCCCAGGGTAAGTGCTGCCCACTGAGGAGGCTGAGGGGAGACCTTAACCCTTCCTATAATGACCTGAAAGGGGTTCTCATAGAATCCCAGCATGTGTTAGGTGGGAAGGGACCTTCAAAGGCCATCTAGTCCCACCCCCTGCAGTTTCCCACTGGGGCTGTTGAGGGCAGGTGTGTGAAACCCTGGAGCCAGTGTTGGGAGAAGCTGAGGGAGCCACCCACCCCGAATCCCCCTTGGCAGGGGCATGGTCAGTCTCAGGAGTGGTTTTATCTGCTGGCTCCATCAGGACCAGCCCCCACAGCCCAGCCCCAGCTGCTGTACTGGGAGTGGGTCAATAGCAGCTCCCCTTCCCTGGGGGTGTTCAGAGAAAAACTTCCTTCTCCTTGAGGCTCTTTGAGCACCCATGGCCCCGGGAAGTCCTGGACCCAAGGCACTGCCCCCTCTTCCCCACCCTCTCCAGAGCTCCAGAAACCCATCTCAGCAACAGGGTCATGATGTTCCCCCTGTGAATGTTGCTTAATATCCAGCAGAAAGAATAAAAGTGACCCTTTGCAGCACACAGACCCACCTGGGGCACGGCAAGAGGTCACCTAGTCCCCCCCAGACGGGTGAGCAGCCCCTGTTTGCCACCCACCCCCCAGGAAAAACACCTCTTCAAGCAGCTGACACTGGAACGTGCCCACTGCCAGAGCCGGGAGGAGCAGCCTCACGGGCTGCCTGTGCTGCAAATGAAACATTAATTAATTTACCAGCAGGAAGGATATAAATAACTAAATCAGATGGTGAGACTTATTCATGAAGTCCTGATGGAAGGCAGTTGTTATTCCTGGCTGTGCAGGTTAATGAACACTCTCTCCTCTTCCCAGCACCGTGAACTAAAAATACAAGCGGCAGCTCCCGTTTGCACCTCCCCCAGCCCGTGGCCCCTGTGGCCCTGGGGTGTCCCCAGCACGTGGAGCCCTGAGGAGGGACGTGTGTTTGGGGCTGGGGCAGGTCATGGATTGAGGGGCAGGAGGGAGAAGCCAAGGATGTGGGAGTGGAAGGGACGATGCTGCCGAGCTGCCAGGAATTCAGATGGTTCTGAGCACCCCAACCCTGGGTGGTGTTCAGGGAAGGCTTTGTATGGGCTGAGGTCTGCTGGTTTTTGAGGCAGATTCCTCCTGTTCTGCTGTTATTATGGGATGGGGTTAGCTAAGGAGCACACTGTCCTCATACCCAGGCCTTGCTCTAGCTTGCTGCTCTGCCTCTGTTGACGGCAACAGCTCTGAACAGCAGAGCACCAGGCTTTCGGTGTGTAATTAGTGATGTGCACTAATCATGGAGGAGAGAACGAGCCTGATGAGGAGCAGGGGTCTCTGCTAGCCTGTGCAACCCCCCAGGACACCCCCACTGGTCTCGCCTCAGCACCCTCAGCTCTCCACAAAGGCAGCCCCTGGCACCGGCAGCACCGCACAGCACCGGCAGCTCTGCCCTCAGCGAGGTCCTGCCAACGAGGGCTCGATGCACCTTGGTTGAATCCTTCAGCCCATGTGCTGGGGACATCCCCTGCACCCACCCCAGGAGGAGCAAACCCCTCTCCTGCCTCCACAGCCAGGCAGTGGGTCCCCTCTGACCCACGGCAGCTCCCCCTGGCAGATCTTGCCTTGCTTCCCCTTGAGCAGAGATTTTGCACAATGTGCTGCCTTTTCATTTGCCAGTGCTTAAAAGGATTGGAAAGATTAGGAGATTTCAATTTAGCAGCAGGCAGGCAGTATGTCAGGCAGCTTCCTGATCCAGAAGAACATGCCCTAATCAATAACACCAGGCCACAGCCCACAAAACTGCTCTCAAATGGAAACAAGGTTTGGTTTTTCTTTTTTTTTTTTTAAACAAGAGGGAAAAAAAAAACCCCAACCATCAACAACAACAACAAAAAAAATCGCTGAGGCCCCAACCATCTCTGCTTTCAGTTTCCATGTGTGACTTTACAAAGCATAGGATGGTATCAAACTCAAATTCAGCTGACCCAGACACGCAGCCCGAGCTGGCCAAGGCTCTGCTTTTGTTTGCCCAGACTCAAGGTGCTGCTCATGGAGAAAGAGGAGGGCAGGACACCCGAGGAGGTGGGTGTCCATCCTGGAGCAGCTGGCTGCTGGAGCCAGCTCAGGGGAGAAACCTGGGCTGAGCTGGACTGACCAGCACCCCTCAGCCTGGCAGCTGTGCCTCAGCATCCATCTTTCTGGGACAGGTACCTCAGCGTCCCCCAGCATCCCTCAGCCTGGGAGTGGTACCTCAGCATCCCTCAGCATCCCTCAGCATCCCTCAGCCTGGGAGTGATACCTCAGTATCCCTCAGCCTGGGAGTGGTACCTCAGCATCCCTCAGTATCCTTCAGCCTGGGAGCAGTATCTCAGCACCCCTCAGCCTGGCAGTCATGCCTCAGCATCCATCCAACTGGGAGGTACCTCAGCATCCCCCACCATCCCTCAGCTTGGGAGTGATACCCCAGCATCCCTCAGCTTGGGAGTGGTACTTCAGCATCCCACATCCTTGGAGTGGTGCCTGAGCATCCCCCAGCATCCCTCAGCCTGGGAATGGTACCTCAGCACCCTTCAGTATCCTTCAGCCTGGGAATGATTCCCCCAGCATCCCTCAGCCTGGGAGTGGTACCTCAGCATCCCTCAGTATCCTTCAGCCTGGGAGCAGTATCTCAGCATCCCTCAGCCTGGCAGTCATGCCTCAGCATCCATCCAACTGGGAGGTACCTCAGCATCCCCCACCATCCCTCAGCTTGGGAGTGATACCCCAGCATCCCTCAGCTTGGGAGTGGTACTTCAGCATCCCACATCCTTGGAGTGGTGCCTGAGCATCCCCCAGCATCCCTCAGCCTGGGAATGGTACCTCAGCACCCTTCAGTATCCTTCAGCCTGGGAATGATTCCCCCAGCATCCCTCAGCCTGGGAGTGGTACTTCAGCNTCAGTGCCTGTGCAGTGCCTCAGCCTCCCGGGCTGCACATGGGCTGGCTGTTATGAGAACGTGTAGCTCCAGGCAGCACCCAGCGATCAGCACTGTGATATCATTGTCATCCGGTGCAGCGTGACTTTCTCTTTTTTTTTCCCCCCC
>VXBZ01003806.1:8634-21803 GCA_013399135.1 Heliornis fulica
CAGTTTTTTACCCAGCAGAGGGTGCGTCTGTCCCGGCCAGTGGTAGCCAGTTTCTCCTGTGCTGGTGGTTTGTCACCATTTCTTCTCATCCTAATGCTTGCTACCCAAAACCCCCACCTCTCCACACCCTCCGTGCAGGTAGTTGTAGTGATAAGGTCTCTCCTCAGCCTCCTTGGGACTAAACACTTCCCAGCAACTTAAACGCTCCTCGTAGGACTTGTGCTCCAGACCCTTCCCCAGTTTCATCACCCTCCTCTGGACACACTCCAGCGTCCCAACGTCCCTAAACCCGCGGCTACCCGCCGCCCGCCTCTCCCACATCCCCCCACAGGCGGCCCCGCGGCAGGCGACACCCCGAGCTCGGCCCCGGGTGAGTCCGGCGGCTTCGCCCACATCTCCCTTTCCCCCCGCACGGCAGAGCCCAGAGCTGAACCCCCGCCCCGGCCCGGCCGGCTCAGCGCGTTACCTGGACCACTTTGGTGAACTCCTCGTACACCCGCTTCTTCAGGTGCGCCGCCATGTCGCAGCCTGGCTCTTGTCGGCCACCGTAGGGGCAACCCGGAAGAGAAACCACAAAGTCGCCCGCAAGGAGATGATAGAAGAGCCGTCCCCTCTAGCCTGCTGGAGGCTGCTCTCTATGGTGAGGCGGCCTGGGCCTGTTGCCATGGGAACGTGGCCTACCATGGCGGCTGCGGCCTGGGCCGGCCCGCTGCGGCAACACAGACTCACAGTCACAGAGTCACTCGGTTGGAAAAAACCATTAAGGTCATTCAGTCCAACCATACCTGTCCTCTCTTAAACCATATCCCTGAGCACCTCACCTCCCCGTCTGTCGAATACACCCAGGGATGGTGACTCACCCACCTCCCTGGGCAGCCTGTGCCACATCCCGACAGCTCTTTGGGGGAAGAATTTCTTCCTAACATCTAATATGAACCTGCTCTGGTGCAGCTTGAGGCCATTTCCCCTTGTCCTGTCAGCTGTCACTTGGCAGAAGAGACTGTCACCCACCTCTCTGCAACCTCCTTTCAGGTCACTATAGGCAGTGATAAGGTCTCCCCTCAGCCTCCTCTTCTCCAGACTAAACACCCCCAGCTCCCTCAGCTGCTCCTCCTAAGGTTTGTTCTCCAGACAAAGGAGAGAAGGTTGAGGGGAGATCTAATTGCTCTTTACAACTACCTGAAAGGAGGTTGTGGAGAGGCAGGGACTGACCTCTTCTCCTTAGTGATGGGCAATAGAACAAGAGGAAATGGCATCAAGTTACGCCATGGGAGGGTTAGATTGGATATTAGGAAATATTTCTTCCCAGAGAGGGTTGTCAGGCATTGGAATGTGCTGCCCAGGGAGGTGGTGGAATCTCCATCCCTGGAGAGATTTAAAAGCCAGTTAGATGTGGTGCTGAGGGACGTGGTTTAGTAGTGGATGGCAGGTTAGGGTGATGGTTGGACTTGAGGATCTAAAGGGTCCCTTCCAATCAAGACAATTCTATGATTCTAAACTTGTGGTACACACATGAGAAAGCTTATTATGTCCTTCATACATGTCTCTGAGGAGAGGTGAACGATGCTCTGGCACAGAGGACCCCCCTGACATACCTGTGTTTAGTTAGATTACAAGAGACACAAGCTGCAATTACATCTGTGAGGCTGTGTGGTTAGAAGTAGGCAAGGGAGGACACAATTTTGTGTCATCTTAGGAACAAGGTGATTTGGAAGGTGCTGAAGGGTCATGAGGACAGCTGGGGTGGTGATCAAGGGGCTGAAGAAACTGCCTTGTGTGGCAAGATTGAAGAAATTTGGTTTCTTCTCACTGGGGAAATGGCAGCGCAGTGTTCCCTGTACTCAAAGGGTGTTCACAAAGAGGGTGGCGACCCAAGGAATTGGTCACAGCACCCAGCTTGACTGAGGTCAAGAAGCATCTGGATAATGCCCTCAGTCCCCTGCTCTGACTTGTCTGGTCCTGTGTGGAGCCAGGAGTTGGACTTGATGGTCCTTATGGGACCCTTCCAGCTCATGAGATTCTGATGCTCTGATTCATTTTTTCACAAGAAGCCATGTGGAAAAGACAAGGGAAACATGCACAAGTTGCACCAGGAGAGATTTCTTCTCAATATCAGAAAGAAACTTTTTACAGTGAGAACTATCATTCACTGGAACAACTTCCCCAGGGACATGGTGGGGTCCATATCACTGGGAGGAGGGGGATGTTTCAAGATATGATGGAACAGGGTGCTTTCTAATCTTATTCAGGATCCATTTCCTCACCAAAGGCTATACCAGATGATCCCTCAAGGTCCCTCCCAGCCTGGGCTGTTCCTTAAGACCATCCTTGATAAAACTGTTATAATTCTCATGACAGCAGTCCTGTAGTCTTAAGACACTGGTTGGTTTCAGGTTTTAGCTACCTTACAATCATTTTTTTAACCTAATACCTAATTTCAGTCTCCTTTGTTGTGACTTAAGCTAGCTACCTCTTCTTTCACCATTAGTAAATGCAAAGAGTAACTGGTCTCCTTAAAGCAGCTTTCTGTCTATTTGAAGGTCGGTCTCTCTTCTTCTAGGCTAAGCAGCACCAACTACTTCATTATGATGAAAACCTAGCAAAGCTCTGGCTGCCCCTGGTTCCCTGGCAGGACTCAAGGTCAGGTTGGATGGGGCTTTGGGCAACAAAGCCCATGGCAGGAGGTTGTAACATGGTGGGCTTTGGGATCCTTTCCAACCTGCACTGGACTGGGATTCTATGATAAATATGGTTATAGACTCTATTTTCTAATTTTTTGCCTTCTCTGACATTGATTGTGTCAGTTCATACCAAGGTTGTAAATGCAGGAGATCTCAAAGAGTCCCTGTACACCTACAGTAGAACTGCCCCGAGGTCAGTAGTGTGACTTATGACTTACCCTGGGGTGAAATCTGTGCTAGGATGAGCACAGGCCTAAGTAAAGGATGAAACCAACCTTAGGAATGATTCAAATCCATTAGCATAAAGATAAAACTGCAGGTCTTCAGAATTTGGTGATTTTGGGGAGAAGCTCTCAGTAATTAAAGCACTTCCATATCAGTCAAAGAGCTTTTAAAAGTAATTTAACATCCAGGAGATTATTGTCCTTAGCTGGAAGGAATCGATGTACTGAGAAATAAAGGAAATACAATCATCATCAAATTAGCCATTATGATTTTCAAAGTGATTAAAACAAAGCTAACAACCATGTCCAGTACAAAAATAAACTTTCAAATACCAAGATTTTTAAAACAATATAAGACCCAACTTGTCGTCTGCAAAGGAGAATTTGCACTGAGGTCCCAGACTGTCACTTCAGTATCGCTTCCTTCCCATCAAATCATGATGGGTTTTCCTTATTCTTCCAGAAGCTTAAATATTTACACAGTGTAGTAAGAATAATAAATGTCAGAAGAAAAAGATTAAAATAGTGTGGCCTGATAGAGAACTGCATGTCCTTACATTTTAAACTCCTCTGATCAGCAATGGTATCTTTATCTTTTGTTGATGCTTGACCATAGCTGAGTTTCTTTGGTCTTCCCTTGGAATAAATAATAAATAACAGTAATAAATACATTGGCTAGAGACTAGGCTGCCTACTGGAGAGGAGAGATTGAGGGGTCACCAGAATCCTTTGTGGCCTAAGTTCTGGTATTGATAAAAAGTGATAAAAAGAGCTTTTGCCTTTTTATTTAGGAATCCACATTTAATTTGAGCATGTGTTAATGCAGTTGTCAGTGTTTCCATTGGCAATTGTGCTTATGTGACCTGTTCCTGTTTCACTGAGAGACCAATTTCCACATGTCCATGAGATAGATTTGGGATTACTCATTTTTCTTTGGTTGAATGAGGTCCTCTGATCTCGTTCTCGGAACTTATCTAATAGACAGCAACACTGAAAAAGTCAAATTCCCTCTTTTCCTGGTACTTTTAAAATCATATCATTATCCCCTAAAGCCCAAGTAAACAGAGGCTCTTCAAGTGCTGTTTAATTTGGCCGACAACGAAAGGAGATCCTTTCATCAGCCCATGCATTTCGTCCTGTCCCTCTGGTAGTCCGTGGCTCAGACTCCACAGCCCAAGTTCACTTGTTTTAATATTTCCTTTCTTCCATTCCCCATCGATGGTGGCCCTTCACTACCACCATGTGAACAGGAACCTGTAGAAGAAGTCGTGCGATTTGAAGCGAAAACCTTTTTCAGCGACGTGGGGCTGAAAGGATATTTTATACCCTTTGGCTTCAACATCCATTTGGATGCAGTCCAGCAGGTCAGAAATACTCGGCGCTGCCTTCCAGGGGCCAAACTTCACCACAGATTTTTTATCCATGTCCAAGCTGTTCAAGGCATCCTGACACCTGGCCGCGTCCTCCTCAGTTCTGACCACGCACACGATGACGCTGGACTGACGGGATGCGACTGCTTCCGCCCTCGCGATGCGGATCATTAGTTCAATGTTCTCGCTGTAGTTGGGCACACGAGCCAGAAACTGCTTCCTCGCCACAAGCTCCCCAAAGATTTGTGGGGAGTCCTCTAGCTGCTTGATTAGAGGTTCGATGTCGTAGAACAATGCCTCCTTGTAGACATCTTGGATGCACTGGGTGGGCACTTGGTTAGTGCGCAGGTACTCCAAAATGTATTTGAAATAGGTGCCCGGCCTGTCAATGAAGAACCTCCCTTCGGAGTCTGTCCTGAGTTTGGGCTGGCCAGTGAACATCTCTGCCAGCTTGGAGCCAGGGTGTTTCTTTAAGGTGCTCAGAGTTGTTGTGTACATCTCCCCGCCAACATTTAACTCCACGATTGGTGACAGCTGCGAATAGTGCAAGGGGACAAAAAGACACGTGTGTTACCTGTCTGAGGCCATTGATGTTGAAATGTCAAAAGGAAAAACAGTGGTGTAAAGGGTGATATGGGCCCCCCCCTGCTTTTGGGAGAAGACCCACCCCATTTGTTGCTAAAAGCAGATGCAGGATGCATCTAGCAACTGCACATGGGTTGGGTCAATCCTTGCTACCCATACACAGAATCACAGAACTTCAAGAGTTGGAAGGGACCTTGAAAGATCATCTTGTCCAACCCCCCTCCCTGAGCAGGATCACCCAGATTAGATCACACAGGAACACATCCAAATTGGTCTTGAATGTCTCCAGCTGAGGGAGCTGCAGGTGTTTAGTCTGGAGTAGAGGTGGCTGAGGGGAGACCTTATCCCTGCATATAATGACCTGAAAGGAGGCTGTAGAGAGGTGGGTGATGGTCTCTTCAGCCATTTCCCCTTGACCCATCGGTCAAGGGGAAATGGCCTCAAGCTGCACCAGGGCAGGTTCAGGTTAGATGTTAGGAAGAAATTCTTCACCCAAAGAGCTGTTGTGATGTGACACAGGCTGCCCAGGGAGGTGGTTGAGTCCCCATCCCTGGGTGTATTTAACAGATGGGGAGATGAGATGCTCAGGGATATGGTTGGACTGAATGACCTTAATGGTCTTTTCCAACCGAGTGATTCTGTGATTCACCACACCACTGCTACCTGAAATGCATTGGAGGAGACCTGAAAGCCTGGAAAGCTGGACCTGGTGTCTAGGCTGACCTTCCCAGTGATTCAGTCCTGAAGAGTTTCAACAGCCTCTGCTTAGTAGAGGAAAAGGGAAGGAAGGAGGCAGTTATTTTCCCTCTCGGTCACTGCTGTGATTCAAGTCACATGCCTGGCCAGGACCGCACCTGCCATTGGGACAGGGTGAGTCAATAAACAACCCTTTATTTTTTTCCAGGATCTCACCTGCTCATTCTTGGATTTGGTCACACAAGGATCTGCTTCAGCGCTGCTAGTCACATGCCTCAAGTGAAGCGTGGAACTCAGTGCTTAGCTGGATCCCCCACCTACAGACCGTGCGTAGAATGACGTGAGGTGATCTCACGGCTCACACCAAGAGAAGGGGGAGCTGCTGATGCCCTGTCCCCTTGCTGTCCTTGTACCTACCTACCTGCTTGTGTTGCTGACCTCACACCAGCTCTGATTCTCCACCTTAGTGAGTGGAGGTTGACAGAGGATTCAACAAGCACCACAGCTGGCAAAAGGAAAGGACTCAGAACAGACAACCTGGAGCAGCGGGACAGCTTCTCTTTCAAGAGCAGCAAACTACCAGGTTTAGCAGAATTCTGTGTGCTAAGAGCCTTGGCATGCCAGGGAAACAACAGATGATTCAGGCCAAAGACCCATGTGGAATATTGTTTTGCCCTTGTGTGGGTGGCTTTGTCTCAAGGGCAGTCACCTACACTGGGGCCAAGGAGCCATACAAATTGCTCTGTCTGAGACTACCTTGTGATTTCCACCCACTGAAGAGCATGGTCCAAATCTGTTCCTGTAGCAGATATTCCCTCAGTTAGACCAAATGCTAACAACAGCTTTCCTCAGCAGGGACCATTTGATAGGAGGGTCTTGTGCTTTTGAGCCTTTTGTCCTTTGTTAGATGGTAGGTCAGATGCTTTGTGCTGTCTGTCACTAATACAAATGAATGACAAGTTCTTCATTAGTACAGTAGCCCAACTAAATTTATATTCTCAGATCTTGATTAATGGGTTTTGCCTGGGAACAAACTGGTTCCCATCAGACTGGGAGTACTTTCACCACCCAATTCCCAGCTCTGTAATTAGCCAGCGAGGTGACACTTAGGAAGCCATTCCACCTATCTGTGCCCAACTTTATCAATCTGAAAAACAGTTACCTCTTTGTGTAAGCATTTTGCAACCTTCACCTGAAAAATGCAACACAAGGTTGGATTTTTTAAAGGCAGGAAGGTCTCAGGAAGAGGATGCATGGTTACAACAGAGAAGACAAACCAGTTAGCAATAGATTGAGGGCAGAGGAGATGAAAAGGAAAACATCATCTGATCTCAACACTGATTTCTGCCTAGTAGTGCACTGCTTGTCTTGAGATTGCCATTAATTCTCCTTAGAGATAGAAAAACTACTGCTCCCAGCTTGTGACTCCACATGCCTACAACACAGGGATGCTTTCACATCACTGGAAACTGTTGAAAAGCTCCAGAACTCACAGCAGACTTTTAATCAGGGATCTGACCATTTAAAGTTCCTATCAAACTAATCCCACCTCACATTAAAGAAGAAAAAGAACCACTCTTAGTGACTGGTTACTTGCTGTTGCCAGAGCTCATGTGCCTGTGAGGGGCAAGTAGGTCCTGCCTTACTGTCAGCAAACTGAAGCAAACAGGAAAACAGCATCTGACACAGCTTTTTACCAAGACTTGTCTTCTTGGCCACGTACCTTGCAAGCCTCGGTGTCTCCAGAATAACAAATAGGGGAGGAAAAGCCCTCTAACAGCCCACCAGGGCTGGTGGGATCTCACAAGGAAACAGTGCCCCCAAGCCTGTACCTTACTCACCGTACGGAGGCTGCCGGTGACCTGCTTGCCAAGGGGCTTGTGCTCCGATGAAATACTCATCTCCCCCAGAACTGCCTTGAGAAGAAGGGAGGGGATGACCTGCTCCTCAGTGCTGGAGTCCTGCCCCTCGCACACGATGGCTCTCCACTGTACTCCAGTCCACTTTCACTTGTTTTTTTTTCTTCTGTGGGTCAGTTTTTTTCCAAGCTCCCAGCCCAGCTGCTGCTCCAGAGGCTCCAGTTTGCTCCTGGTACAGGTTTCAGGTGTAGGGAGAGGGGAGGGAGCAGCCTGAAAGCGGAAGTATTTGCTCATTAGTTTTCTGGCAACCAGCAAGGTGCAGGGTGGAGTTGGGCTGGATGCCAGCACACACCTCCTGTAATACTATCTGTGCAGTGACTAAGAGCCAAATAATCCTTTCCAAAGGAGGCCCAGTGCCTAGAGTGTCTCCAAGGAGCCCTGTGACGTGTGCCTGCGTGACCACCTCTACCTCATGAACTGGTTGTATCGAAACCAGTAAACATCCTCACAGCTTTCTGGCCTTCATGTGTTGCGCTTTTAAAACATAGTTTATCCCAAACAATCTCAATGACCCTGTTTTTCATACCCATTCATGTCAGATCAAGGTCTCCACCACCTGTCCAAGGTGGTGGCATTTTCTTCCTTGCCATTACAAACTCTGGGCACTGAGTAACTTGTGCAAAGCAAATAAAACCAAACCTGAATCTGTGCTTGAGCCTCAACTATTCACCTGGTCCTAAATATTTGGTTAGAATCTTTGCATGCCGATTTTTTCTAGTATCCAAGGATCCACAGTGGAGAACATCTCAGATCTAGTGCTGATGGGTTTGGTTCTTGCAGCATCGAAACACAAAGATGTCTGTGTTTATTATAATTGTTAACTGCAGGGGTTCATATCAGAATGAGCCTAAATAAACTCTCTGTATCAGTACCACAGGCCTGCAGAGTCTCCTTTCTTCTCAGCCTTTCTGAGTACACTGTTGCTTTCAAATTTGTCTTCAGGCCATTCATCACTTTTGGGTCTTTGTTCATTAAAGTGGCAAAATTGCCATGAACATGATTGTCCTGAGCTGGAAGTCAATGTTTGCCATGAGAGACAATATCTTTTATTAGGTCAGCTGATACAGAAATTATAAAAACCTCCATGGTTTAGGGCACATGAGGCTCTCTCAGGTCTGTCAGCTTCTGTTTCAGATTGCTTGGGGGGTTTTCCATCATTTTTTTCTGGTTTCTGTTGGTCTAATAAAGGTGTTACCTTCTCCACCAACCTTGCCTCACTCTCTTTCATTTCAAGCTGCTTTCTAATAGCATCAACCAAAGGGAAAACCTAAAAATCTTCCCAGGGGAGATTTTGATGATGAAAACAGTGTGGTAATGAAATCATTTGCACAACATTTGCATCACGCTCATGGATACCAGCTTTGCTGGTTTTGCTTCCTCCAGGAATTTCACTGGATCTATATCACAGAATCACAGAAGTGTCTGGGTTGGAAGGGACCCCAAGGATCATTGAGTTTCAAACCCCTCTGTCACAGGCAGGGCCACCAACCTCCAGACCTGGAGCTAGACAAGGTTGCCCAGGGCCACATCCAACCTGGCCTTGAACACCTCCAGGGTTGGGGCACCCACCACCTTTCTGGGCAGCCTGTTCCAGCACCTCACCACTCTTTCTGTGAAGAACTTCCCCCGATATATAATCTAAATCTTCCCTCCAGAAGATGGCATTGATTTGACCAGAACATTGAGGCAAAGAGCAAAAAGTGTTATAATTTGCACTGATTCACAGAATCACATAATTGTAGGGGTTGGAAGGGACCTTGAGAAATGAGGTCTCTCCTCAGCCTCCTCTTCTCCAGGCTGAACAACTCCAGGGACTTCAGCCTCTCCTGATAAGACTTCCAAGTTACATTTTGCTCCTGCTGCTCTGAAGCATCCTGAGGGATCCTCAAGTAATAACCTGTACCTGAGTTATGTCTGCTGCTTTGAAGAGAAGTGCTTGAATTTTCCCTTTGCCAGATTAGAAGAATGAGTAGAGCTGGATGCAGCAGTGACATCTGCTTGGGAGCCCAGGCTTTGTGACTTGTAATACATGTAAAAAAATTTAATGTTTATTAGAAAGTAGAGAGAGATTAGAGATCTGCATCTTCTGTGCCTTTGATTCCTGCAGATCTCATTCTTTGGACTGGCTTACATAGGTGCTTCAGAAAATATCCTACATCTTAAATATCCTGGTTATAACTGATCATTCCTTCAGCAGCTGCAGAACTGGATGGGTGGCCCCCTCTCTGCTCACATAGGATTTCCATTGGGCAAAGAAGAAGTAGTAGAAGAAGTTACTTTCTTCACAAACTCACCTGGAAAGTTCCCTCAAACTGGATTTAGGGGGAGCTGATAGTGTTTGAGACCAAACCTTTAATGCCACAGTGAAGATCCTCACCACTTCAGCAAAAGGAAGAGTTGTTTCCTGACATCCACAACACTTTCCTACTGCTAGACCAACCATAGCTGGTCCTTCAGACTGATGAGCATACTGGTCTGATTGCCCCTGTATTTTACTCCTTTTTTATATCTTTGGACATTATGGGACAAGGAATGAGCCTGAAAGTCTGTGAATTATTCTGGCTGTAAGTCACCAAGTACATGAAAAGTCTGATTGTTATTTGTGCTTCTTCTGGGACTTTCCAACCCCACCCAACTCCATGATTTGCTTTAAGATAGCATTTTTCACTCCTGCTACACAAATTACTTCCAGATGGATTATATTTTTTATCCCTTTTCAAAAATTATTTGATTTAAACTATTAATCTCAGCTCCAGAAGGACATAAAACTCCTTGAAAGAGCCCAGCACAGAGCCACCAAGATGGTGAAGGGAGTGGAACATTATCCTTATGAGGACAGGCTGAGGGAGCTGGGTCTCTTGAGCTTGGAGGAGACTGAGGGGTGACCTCATTAATGATTATAAATATGCAAAGGGTAAGTATCAAGAGGATGGAGCCAGGCTCTTCTCAGGGATGGCCAGTGATAGGACAAGGGGCAATGGGTCCAAGCTGAAACACAGGAAGTTCCATCTGAGTATAAGGAAGAACTATTTCCCTGTGAGGGTGACAGAGTGTTGGGGCAGGCTGCCCAGAGAGGTTGTGGACATCTTATGGGTCCCTTCCAGGTCAGGACATTCTAGGATTCTGTGAAAAACAAAACTATCAGCAGTTTGCTTTAGCTCTGTTCAGGAATTGCGCTGGTGCATTGGAGCTGGTGGCTCTGCAGTCCAGGAGCCACTCCTAAATCAAACAGCCATGTGCTGTGCAAACACCACTGGTGTTTCTCTGTGCTGCCTTCCAGACGTTGATCAGCTCCACCCACCTTCACAGACCAGGGAAATGATGGTATCTTGTATCAGCCTCTGAGCTGGCTTTGGACAGGCTCCAGGACACCAGTGAAAGCCAAGGGAGCAAAACACCTCCAAGTGCATAGAATCATAGAATGGCTGGAGTTGGAAGGGACTCCCAGAGGTCATCTAGTCCAACCCCCCTGCAAGAAGCAGGGACACCCCCAACTAGATCACGTTGCTCAGGGCCTCAGCCAACCTGGCCTGGAACGTCTACAGGGATGGGGCATCCACCACCTCTCTGGGCAACCCGTTCAAGTGCTCCACAACTCTCTCAGGAAAGAACTTTTTTCTAATATCCCATCTAAATCTACCTCCCTCTATTTTGAAACCATCACCCCTTGTCCTGTCACAACAGGCCCTACTGAACAGCCTCTCCCCATCTTTCTTGGAGGCCCCCTTGAGGTACTGGCAGACCGCTAGAAGGTCTCCCCCGGAGCCTCCTCTTCTCCAGGCTCAACAGCCCCAACTCTCTCAGACTGTCCTCGTAGGAAAGGTGCTCCAGCCCCTTTAGCATCTTTGTGGCCTCCTGTGGACCCTCTCCAACTGGTCCATGTCCTGCATGCGCCATCTCCGGTTGGTGAATCTGTGGGACACAGACTTAATCAACCCACATTGCCATCGGTTAAAACAACCCAGCAGGCTCATCAGTCTCCACATTCCCAAGAAACCACATTATTCTCCTGATCCTCATGGCCACTGACTTCTTTCCCATGTTTATATTGTGCTGAGCTTAGAGTAGGCTTTCCTGGAGAGGGAAGGCAGGAGGCTGAGGACCGGACAGGCAAAAGGTTGACCACCTTCATGCCACAAGTGCTGGGCGAAAATATTCTAATGTTCTGTCTTCTGTATTGAAAAATTCTTCCCTTCCAAAATCTGAATCTACTCTCTCCCTATGAGGTGATCTTTCTGAATAAAAAATTAAGATGCATATATATTTTGCAATGCTTATGGAGTGTATCTCTGTATAAAATATTCATATACATCTTACAAATCCTTTTGTCCCCTCCCCATGCATATAGAATCACAGAATCATAGAATCACTTGGGTTGGAAGAGACCTTTAAGATAATCAAGTCCAACCACAGCCTAACCCTGCCTAGTCCACCTCTAGATCATGTCCTTCAGCACATCATCTATTGGCCTTTTCAATCCCTCCAGGGATGGTGACTCCACCACTGCCCTGGGCAGCCTGTTCCAATGCCTGACAACCCTTTCAGTAAAGACATTGTTCCTGGTGTCCAACCTCAGTCTCCCCTGGTGCAATTTGAAACCATTTCCTCTCATTCTATTGCTTCCTTTCGGAGAGAAGAGATGAACACCCACATCTCTATATCTCTATTCCTTGCAGATAGTTGTAGAGACCAAGAAGGTCTCCCCTCAGCCTCCTTTTCTCCAGAGACAAAAGCACCAACTCCCTCAGCTGCTCCTTGTAGGACTTGTGCTCCAGACCCTTCCCCAGCTCCCTCAGCTGCTCCTTGTAGGACTTACGCTCCAGACCCTTCCCCAGCTGCCAAAGCTGCTTCTCATAGGACTTGTACTCCAGACTCTTCCTCAGCTTCCAAAGCTGCTTCTCATAGGACTTGTGCTCCGGAGTCTTCCCCAGCTCCCTCAGCTGCTCCTTGTAGGACCTGTGCTCCAGAGATTCCCCAGCTCCCTCAGCTGCTCCTTGTAGGACCTGTGCTCCAGACCCTTCCCCAGCTGCCAAAGCCACTCCTCAGAGGACTTGTGCTCCAGACCCTTCCCCAGCTCCATCACCCTTCTATGGACACTGTCCAATGGTTTTGTGTCCCTTTTACTGTGGTGCCCAAAACTGTACAAGTCCTTTTTATTTGTGTCCTGGTTTGGAGCTTTAAAGTGATTGCACAGCACTTTTTTTTTAGATAATTCCTGTAGACACAAGGGGCAACAAGTCTTTTTTCTTGAAGAATTGACTAGTTGTTAATCTAATCATATATTAGGTGTGATTAGCTATTAGCATACGGGGCGGGGGGGGGGGAATTAAGACCAGGAGAACTGGAGATGCTGCTATGTTTTACTGCACCCATCAGAGACACACAAACCTGCTCAGATGAAAAGCTTTCATAACCATGCACTTCAAACAGTCAGTGCCTCTCTACCTCAACCAGTGTGGGGGCACAACCTCAGAACTATGGTTGGGCACGATGTGGGAATTTCTCATGGACCTCTGCTTGGTTGGTAGTGGGGCTACAGACAAATTGGGGTCTTCCAGCCCTTGGGTCATTCCCCATGGCACCAACAGGAGAAGCCTGAAGAGCAATAATGGGATGACCAGGCTTGAGTTATCCTCCTTAAAGTCATAGACTGAGTTAGGTTGGAAGGGACCTTCAAAGGCCATCTAGTCCCAC
>VXBZ01003807.1:0-36571 GCA_013399135.1 Heliornis fulica
TCTATGATTCTATGATTAAGTAGAAAACGTTAGATATTTTACAAGGTCATGGGAAACCTAACTTTCTTCATTTTGAAATGTTTGGCCTAACAAAGCTTTGATTGCTCTTTTACACTCATATGTAAATGATCACATTTCTAAGATGTGGATATCATGCTATTTTAATTTCTGTGGCTTCTTAATTCTATGGGAATGTTAATTACTGCTATTTTTTAATTGTCTAGTACTAGTTGTTTACTAAAGAAAACAATTATTTCCTATTTTAAAGGTCATTTTGTTTTAAGCACTGTTCAAAGGACTGCTGAAGCTCCTAACTGACTTAGTTCCCATAATTTTGGGACATAAGCCCATAAAACTTCACACCATGGCAAGCCTCTGCTCCCCTTTCATTCCAAAACTCTCCTCCTTGAGATGAAAACAAAGCAGAAATATTTGCAATTATAATGTTGTAAACCACTATTTGCTTGTTATATGTTTTCAGCTTTCAGGCTGGAACTGAGGATGATGGATTGAAATCTGCCAACTTGCTAATGAGGCAGCTTCGCCTTGAGGAGTGGAGAAATCTGGGTAAAGAGGTACAACTGAAAGGAGGTAGCTGCAATGGAAATCTTCTCTGGGGACCTGGCAGTTGCAGAATACCCAGCTGTGGGTACTTTTCAGCTCTAAGCAGTCAATCTAGGGCTGCTCTGGGGTCAGGTGCGTTAACTGTGTATCACCTGGAGCACCCATCAATGAGTATCATGAACAGATACTGCTCAGCTGATAACATGTGCCGTGGTGCTGGAGGTTTGTAGATACCTGCCACATTTTTCTCAAAATAGGAAGAGTTTTGTGCATATGCATGGAAGGGAAAAATATTAGAAGAGAGAAAGCAAGTAAACATAACAGAAACAGGCAAAAAAATAGGAAGACAAAGACTAAGTGCTGTCAAATGTCACTGTTTAACCAAGATCACTGTTGAAGAAGATCAGTGAAGCTGGCTGGCAATTAGCCTTTGGCTATGTGAAGAAAAGACTTTTGACTAGTTAGTGCATTATTTTGCAGAGGTTAGTGTTATACACACTCACAAAATCCTCCTATGCCACCCAGCTTGCAAGCATAAAGCCAGGAAAAAATGATACTTTTTGCCAGTTGGCTATATAATTTTCAGTGGCCAAAAGCCAACTGGCTGCTAATTGTTATTGCAGTGAAACTGAAAACAAAGCTCTCGGTATGAATACTTGGACTGCTTGTTATATTCCCCCTTGACGTTCTTCGGGAAGTGCCACGAACTGCCTCTTACATCCATAGCTCCCAGAGAAGATGAACTGGGTGCCTGTATCTGCTTGTGGCACTTGGTCTGCAGCCTTGGAGAATGTTTTCAAAAGGCTTTTTTTGCAGCCGAGATTAGCTTGGCTGCAAATAAATTCATTTGCTTAGCCGCTTCGTATGCTTGGAGCATTTTTTACATATCTGGTGCATGTAGTTCCATGGAGCCGCCAGCAAATGTGTGAGAGGAGAACCTGGCAAAGGGTGGAATTGCTTTCCATCATAAGACAAATAACTGGCACCTACCTGCTATTATTTACCGGAGAAGCTCTTGAGGCAAGGAACATCTCTTTGTTTGGTATTGGTGTAGCAGCCAGCACAGTGGAGTGCTAATTCGTGACACGGAGGGCCAGGTGCTGCCATCCCTTAAGCAAACGACAATGGTTATTTCCAGATCTGACTGAGCAGACACTGGCTGCATTCACCTGTGCTCGTCCTCTGAATCACACCCATCCAAAATAAACACAAGAGAAACGTGTCTTGTGTCATTCTTATTACTCCCTCATGCTACTTACCTCACAGGTCAGTAACACTGAAAAAACTTGTGTCTTAGGAAATTTAGACATATTCATAGGCACTTCCATATTTGTTTGGTTGATCTCCATTTAATTACAGAACTGGAGGCAGATCTGTAAAACAAAGTTCTGTTACTATTAGTCATTTTGGTTCCAAATATGGACTAGTTGTTTCCCTGCCTTTGCTAGGCCCTCAAAACCCCCAGTGTGCATATGAAGCAGCAGGGCAGCCTTATACCCAGAGATGTCCCCTAATTCTTCATGGTATGTTTGCATAGACTGAAAAGAAGGAATTCACATGCACACAATTTCTGTATATTATTGGGCAAAGCAGTAGTTTTAATCAGGTTGTTTGTCTTTTGGGCAGGTGGCTACTGTCCATGGGCAGATCAGCTATGCAGCAGACATGTAGTAGTTCTGTGTAGGACAGTATGGCCAGAGTCCACGTAGCACACAGTACATGTACACAGACTTCCCGTGTTGAGTCCGGTTGATTTTATATTCTTGGAAGTGTGCTGTAACTAAGCTGACAGGTAATATTCATTGTTGACTTGTTCTGCACTGACTGTTCTGTAAACGAACCTGTACCAAAGAAAAGCTGTAGCATAAGTGGCATGCATAGGGAGAACATAGAAGTGCAGATAGTTCCTCCTTCAAAAGAGGTTACATAGCATCAAGTAGCAGAAGGAACACCTTTTTTCTTCAGAGCTGTGGAAAAGATAAGGCATCAAAGGACATATATCAGTTCCTCTGTTAGACAGCATAAAGGCACCAAGCAGAATACACATCTTCCTCAGACTTATAGCTGCTAATGGTCTTCCCCTACAGGTGTCACCAGCTGCTGTGGAAAGAGAAAAGAAAGATAAGGGAACTTGTGAACTGGAGTTCAGGAACAGTATGTCAGATGTGAGCAATCAACAATGGAAATGGTGAATCTGAGAAAAAGAGTCAAAGAAAACCTTGCACATTCTCCAGGAAATGAAAATTGTAGTAAATACTTTCTGTGGGTGCTTGCTCACAATGAATCAGACCTACCTAAAATCCCTGAAAGGAACCTATAGCTTTGATTTTAATGGCACATTTAACCATTTACTTTATATATATATATGCTTAATATTGTTCACACAAACACCAGGCATATACCAAGATTATATAAAACCTTTCGTAAAGTTAGTTTAAAAAAATTGTACTTCAGCATATTTTCTACCAAGTGGATGAGTAAATATTTTATCATCTGTGTACTATTATTAGTTCAACCTTGTGCATACAGCACTAGTGCACTGAATCAGGAACTGGATACAGCTGCACCGGTCACCTTGTAAACACATAGTGGGACACTGTTCTTTCCCCAAGGCAAGTTTAAAACATTAACCAGCAAATATTAGGCAAGTATTTCTGTGTGAAATCATAGTCTTCTTGCGGGTAAGAAGGTGGCTCTTGGTAGGTGACTAGTCTACGCACATTAGCAAGATCAAAGCCTTACTGAGGGCAATTCGCAGGTTGTGGAAACACTGAGATAAAAGGAAGGAAAGGCTGAACACACACTGAAGGAAGCATAACCTGGTATGTTAACATAATAAACTACTTTGAATGAAAATTATCCTAATTCTAAAAACTATGAATGATGCTATTCATCTCCATAGTAAATGTATCTACCGCCATTGGACACTCATTAATCAAAATAATAATACAAAGAGGAATATCTTCATATATTAAAAAAAATAAAATAAAGTAAAATCTGTGCATAGGCAAGGAGAGAAATGTCTTTCATTCCTCAGAAATTACTACGGGGGCAATTTTTGCCATTGCTGTGATTGTTATTTTGGAGGACTAAGAAATTCTCCAGACACTGTTGACAGAATTCAAATCACACAGGACAGCACGGTAGTCATTGCTGCTGTCCTCAGCCCTCCACCCTGACGCTCAAGGGTTTTGAGAGCCACTTTGCCCCAGGGAAACCCTGGGAGACATTCCTTCTCCGAGAGAAAAAATGCTGCCCCATCGCAGCAGCAGCCGCTATACGAAGAACCTTTGATGCAATTGCAGCTCGAATAGTGGTGTGTTTCCAAACTATTATTGGCTTAATTTGTGCCCCCAGCTACTCCCTCTTTAATCCCTGTGTGAGAAAATGGTCACTTGGGCTGTATTCACAACCTCAAGCCTCAAATATTCGTAGGTCAAGCAAAGATAGGATTAATCTGTGATTTTAAGATAAATATTGAGAGTTTTTAGCTGGTCTTTAGACTTCTGTAGCTTCAAAACCCCCATCTTTAGTTCCACCTTGGTGAACAGGATGAGGAGTTAACCACTTATCTTGGGATGCTGAAGTGCAAAGTGCAATGCTGCTGCGTCATTTTGTCAAATTTTAGTAACTCAGAAAAAATCCCCAATATCATCAGAATCAGAAATGCTGCTCAAATCACATGTTAAAACTACATCTCACAGATCAGATGCCTAAAACACCCATATGCAGGAACAGAGACTCCAGGGAGGTTTCACCATGGCCAAGGAAATTTGCCCACTGCAGATCTTTTTAGAAACATCAATTCATATGAGAATTCTCAAGATGTTTTTAAACATCTGCCAACAAAAATTCTTAACATGAGTAGAAAACAAGAAGTAGCAGAACAGGCTGACCAAATTTGGAGTTATGAATCCAAATAATTGCAATTTCTCTGCAAGATTCATTCAGCTGTTGACCTGATAATATTCTGAAAATGCCTAACACGTGTTACGGTATTTATTTTAAATGGTTTTACAAAGGATGCTATATAAAGACTTCATTTCTAGTTTCATTTGTACATCACAAGAGTCAAATAAAAAACCCATGGTAACTCAGGGTACTTGCTTTAAGCCAGCATTTTTTAAAAGCCAGCATTTCCACAGCAGAACTTTAATCACCTAGAAAGAAATGTATCCAGGTCAGCACATAGAGAAGCAGCCTAAATAGCATAACAGATACTGAATTCTGCTAATAGCTCCCATTACTGAGGCATAGTTAAAATTCTCCCCTGTTACGACTGTTCGCAAGGAATTTGCCAGCAATAATACATGTTTTTATTATGCCGTTTTAGGGCACACCCCAAACCAGATTTCTGCAGGGAAGATGCAGAGGAGGGCTCGCAGGGTGGAGATGGCCCTTGGGAGAAGCAGCAAGTCAACTTCAGAACAGCCACTAAGAACTGTGTTTTCTCTAAGTTATAACGTATTTATTTACTTTTAGACAGGGACGTCCTATTTAAAGGCTGTAAATTAGCACAAGCAGAAGGGCAGTTAATCTTGTAAATTCAGAAAATAATAATTCCAACTTTTAGAACACAACAAATCTGAAGGACCACTGTGTGGAGAGAAGTTTGTGGCACACAGGACAGTGCTAGGATGCAGCATTATAGGGATGCATCAGCCAGGCTTCCTGAAAGATCTGTCTAGGTCTTATAGAGGACATATTACACCAGAGACACCTTGGGAATGCATTTTAAAACACACAGGCCTGTGCTCTGAAGGCCCGTGGATTTGGCATGCAACCACTCCTTGCACAAATGTGCTTTTGGGTTTAAGCTTTCCTTCCTTAAAAAAAAGTGTATGATTACTCTTCATGACTGAAAAACCTGAAAGCGTCTAAGCAGCAAAAAAATCTGCTGTTACAATGTTCTGAAACTCCAGTCAGACATCACACATTTTGTTTACTGTTCCCTTCTCAGGGAGGACCTGCATCTTGCTGTCCCACTTTCCTCACTAAGACAAATGAACTGGACAACAGTATTTGTTCTTTCTGCTCTGTTTTGTGGAGATGTGCAGTAGGGGAGCAGAGCACCAGTTGCTATTGCTTTGTCAGAGACCTTTCCTCTGGTGTAACTATAATTACCTTGCACAGCTAGGATGTAATTCCTTTGGATAGATGTGTCCTTTCTGATCTTTCTGATTAGTTACAAGTCCCTCTGGAAGCTCCTGAACCGACCCCCATCTCTGAGCATCAGCTCAGAGATGGGGGTCGGTTCAGCCTTACCCATACAGTCCTCCTCCAAGGTTAACATAACCTCTGCTTTTTCCAGAGTTGTACTGGAGATCCCATCTGCAAAATGATTTTTCTTTCCTTATGCAATAACATTTTACAACCACTTTTGGAATCTGAAAAGTAAAATTTAGGTTTGTATTTCACTGTGTTCTAATCTTGTGTGCACTCCTCTTGGACGTCTAATCTTAAATGTGTATTTAAAGCAGTGTCTCTATTTTCAAGCTTTTGCAGCAGCCACATCTCACCATTTCCAGACCTAACACACCATTTTTAGATGTAGGATTTTTACAAATCTCATCTTTACTACAGAAAGGCTGCCTTGGGTCTTCAACTTTGTTGCAGATAACGACAGTAGCTCCTGCAGAACTCTCTCATGACAAGTCCTTACAAGCCTCAGTTTCACATTAAGTCTTCTTGGTGTACAGACTTTACTGCAGCAAGAAATGTAAAACTGAGCTTGGAAACATGTCGTGAAATATGTCAGGTGAGCACAGAAAACCAATCCAAATCCCTTAAATCCTATTTAATCCCATTAAAACAATACACACGGGTTGGAAAGAGAGAGTTCCAAAAAGGAAAAAAAGGCTCAAACAAGGCGTTTGACAATACTACAACTGCACACTGGTGCAAAGCACTGGAGTGTTGATGTCATACAGGACAATCAGGCATCACCTGCCTTTATTACCCTGTCCATGGCACTGCTGTCTGCTAAAGCTCACCTAAGGCAGTACAGCAGTGAAAGCAGAAGTTCCACCATTATGTCCATCTTCAGCCACATATTTTTGTGTTGGAGTCAGTGCTCTGCTGAAAAAGGAACCTGTCTTCCCAGGATGACTTCAATTGAATCAAAACTGATCTCCTGATAAAATTAAACAAAGAAAGGAACAAGAATAAATGAGGGGAGGCAGGACTTCCCATCCAGAAGCATAGAAGCCTTGGGTTGGCTGAGTCTAAAGGCAGAGGTGTACTTTTTACCAGAGAACTGTTGTCTATCATCCCAAATAGAAAACAGATGGCATAAAATAGTCTTTAGTATCATGTCCTAATTTGTTAGGAAAAAAAAAAATTAAATCAAATTTTCAAGTGGGAATCCTGGTGAAGGGCAGATTCAGTGTTCATCACTGCTGAAAGCTGGTTTGCAGTCACAAGAATAACCAGAAATGCATAAGACAGAAAAAATATTCTGCCCTAAAATCTTTTTCATTGAAAGTCAGGATTTAGATTTAAAAATTTTAAATGAGCTTTCTGGTTTTCAATTTTTTTCTTTTTTTTAATTGAAGAACCAGTTACATAGAAACTTCTCTGAGATGGTGACGGTGCTTCCAAAGAGCTGCCATCGGGTCTCAAGCTGTGCTATCAGGCAAAAACCTCTGGTCTTCATGTATCATGGTGCTCAGTGAGAAGGGATCTCTAAGATGAAACTTCATTCGCTTGCCCTGAAGTGCATGATGGAATTCAAAGGATTCCTCCACAGAGATGAAATTTCAGTTTCTAGGTGGTCTGAAGCATTCCCGATTTTATCTAAGATACTTATTTTTCACTGCTTGTTGAAAAAATACATTTCTCTGTATAAAATGTTGGGAAGGTTTTTTGTTAAAATTCTCAGCAGAGAAATGTCTGTTTTCATAGCAATGCTTGTGTTTCTGAAAACCTTGACAAAAATACACAACAATATCAAAAGGAGGATGCAGATGGCTGTCTCAAATCTGTCACAATGCAAGGCACTGTTACTCTTTCAACCCATCAGAGATCAGGGTGAAGAAATTTAAATAAAGCCCAGGCCCAGCTGATACCTCACAGAGAAAAGGTTTCACCACAATATTTCTGAACTTAAGGTAATCCTACGTACTGTTTTGCTTCATTTTAGGGCAAAACAGGAACAGAAAGGAAGTGGTCAGGGGCAGTGTGCAGGGAAATATTTTCCTGTTGTTTTGAAGTCTTAAACAGAAAAGACATGCTGACCAATGGGACACGTGGAAGGAAAAGCCAGAAAGGAAACGCCAAGGGAGAAGGTTTGTCCATACCATGAGACTGAGGAATAGAAAAAAATGAGCTACAACTTATGAGAGTACCCTACACTCAGCGGTCACTTGTCTGGTCACGCATTTCTGGTGTGACCATTTCTGGGGAGAACCAGGTATTTAAAAGCATCAGTGCTTAATACTTTTCCAGAAACTTTTGATCTTTGTCTTCCTTTTTATCTCCATCTTTTTTTTTCATGGGGCTGAGCAGGGGGGAGATGAGGAAATTAGTTTTCACTCCCTTTCCTGGGTGGGAATAGGTGTGGATAGGATTAAGAAGGTCTTTCACCTCCCCTTCATCCAGTTTAGCTAACAGAATTGTTCCACTTGTAAACTCAAGTGATTACAAACACACCCACTAGTTCTCAGATCATCTGACACATTCATTAGGGAATCAAAGGTCTTTTCTAGCTGGGAAGAGAAGTCTTTGCATTAAATACTAAAATAGAAGCACTCTGGCATTCTGCAGCCCTCTATAACAGATCATTATGCAGAGACAGACAGGGTTCCAAGTTTTCTACAGGGTAAGGCTAACAGTGTTTTACCAAAGAAAAGACCAAACACAAAGCTCCTGAAACATCTAAGTAGGTTCTGTCTTTTCCACAATAAAACATTTTATGTATTTTAAAGTTATTTGAAGTTTTGTGACTTATTTTTTTGTGTGTGATGTGATACAAAGTGTCAGATTGTTTCTTTTTTCCTGCCAAATTAATCAGATTTTTTTTTTTTTTTCTTCTTTCCTTCTCCTCAGAGTCCAAGTCACGTATCAGGCCCATTCGGCTAAAGATGTTTAGATTTCTCCTTTTTATATTGAATTATAATTATGTTTTGTTTTTAGGTATCAACACCTCTTAACTTAGAGCATGGACTTACAAACATGCCACAAGTATAGCAGCCAAATCCAGATACTGGCAAGTTACTGAGTAAACATAAGCATTCATAGCACACTATGCATTTATCTTGGCCTCGTTCACCTCTTCAAGCATAACGGGATGCATTTGTCTTGGACTGTCTTGAATTTAAACATGTGCCATAAGAAGGTGTTAAGTAACTCAATAAAAAAAAAAATAGACAATGTGCACATGACCAAACACCACTGAACTGCAGCAGCTTCTCTGATGAAGATCCATTTCTTAATCCCTTTTTACTCAATCACATTGAATTGTGATTCTGTGTCCACAGACTTCAACATGTTCTGACCTCACTGTGTGACTTAAAAGTGGGACTAGATAACACGATAGCAATGTTGTTAGCACATAATGTTCCAAGTACAGTTTCAGCTAACAAGATGTGTCCAGCCACTATAGATATTTTTGTCTGTTGATGCATCACCTTGCTCATTGGGACCCTAATCCCAAGGTAGTTCTCTTTACCATAATAGAGATATAACTGAACAGAAACAACCTCACAAGATAATAGGCATGCTGATAATAACCCATGTGATCACACAAATTGGTGTCATTTAATGCATAATTGATTTATAGTATAAATTTATATTTTTTTCCTACTGAAATTTGAAGGGTAAATTTTTACTGTTTCCTATAAGCACCTGGTTTAGAATAATCTCAGAGTGACTATCCTGCTTGTGCTCCTCTTCACTGGCTACAGTATAGGGAAAGTGCTTTGCATGTGGATTTCTGACTCCATAGCTGCTTGATTACATATGAACTATCCCTCTGATCTCTCGGGCTTCTGAGGTTTCAGGTTTCCAAAGAATCTCACTTCAGCAGCTGCTCCCATAAAATGGCATATAGAGGCAAATTAGTAGAGACCTGAATCTTTCCCTGCTTACTCATGAAAATACTGGAGCAGAACCAGGCAGATTGACAGATTGCCATCATACCAGCTGTTTCTTGTCATCCTCATAGCAGAGTCAAAAATAATGCATAGAGGTACCTGTGGGCATTGTACAGCAAATCTAGTAGGATAAACTACTTCCATAGTTGCTAGACTTTGTGCTGAAGTCAATTTGTGAGCAGATTTGTGTTTCTTCTACAGTACCAATAACTCCTTTTGAAGTCTTATTGCAGATCTTTGTGCTGAGCAGCATTTCAGATGCCCAGGACTTCCCATAGCCCTCCACAACACTGCTGCAGGGAAAATACATGGCAGACACAGGTTCCTTCTTCCCAGCGTGCTCACTTAAGCTTTGCAGTGTGAGCTGTGGCTGAACTGGGCTTTTTTCCCTCCTGGTCTGAGACTCGGAAGCTAACTTGCCATGAACAGAGCTGTGAGAGTTCACAGTGCCAGTTAATATGGAGGCAAGCACCCAAGTTCATAGGCCTTCTGTGGTAACTTAATGAGTAGGAGAGCAAACAATGTGCCTTAGCTCATATTTAAGTAGAAACTGTTGAGGAACCATTTAAAATCACCCCTTTGAATTTCATAGCAAGGACATGACTAGAAAGTGTTAGCAGAGAATGTCTGCCTGTGGCCCCCAACTCTGACACTTTATGGCTTTTCTTTTTTTGCTAGGTAGCAGCTCCCTTCTGCCAGCATCCCTCTCATTTTCTTCCAGGTTTTGACAAAAGGTCTTTCCTTCTGGTTCAAGATACAATTTTCTCAAGTCAGTGCTGGTAAGAAGGTGTCTGACTTCAATATTACTCAACAGAAACAGCACTTCTAGGTTTACAAGACCCTAAAGGAGGAAAAACAGGCCTGCAATAAGGGAAAATCTGCCTTTAACCAGGTCAGTCTCTCTCATAGACAGAGTCTATAAGCAGAGCTACAAAGTTACATTCACTGAGAACGAGACTTGCCTGTTGGAACATCTCTGAGGTCCCCCAGCATACTGTCCCCCCTATTTCCCCTCTCTGATGTGCTGAACAGAGCATAGCTGAAATCCGTTAACGAGCAGTAATTGGCACAGGGTGATGGAGTGAGAAGGTTGGAGCCAGCATGGCTGCCAAGGGCCCCATGTTCAAAGAAGCCACAGATGAGATGTGTTCCTCAGCTCCAGCCATGTACTATATCCATTCCTCAGCACCTGCCTGAATAAAATCCCTTTCCATGACTCTATTCGTAGGTCCATCCTTGCACACAATCTATGCCCCAGATAGATACTGCACCTCATTGTTTGACTGCAAATAGAGAATTAACATATGTAAGCCTTACATAAATGTTGAAAACCATGGCAGGGCCTACCTGTAGCAGTTTATGCTGTCTGGGACCACAGCAGCCACGTCCATTAACAAAGCAAGATGGGGTTTTGCTTTCCATCTCCATCCCTTGTTTTCCATGTCATTCCTTCCCCTCATCTTAGTCCATTGAACAAAGGTTTCCAAAGCTTTTTCTGTTCATAAGGATGAAGACTTTTTCTCTGCTAAATTATGAAGATCTCTAATGAGTTATATGTTGTGACAGCAACTTGATGCTAATGAATTACAGAACAGAGGTTGGCAGCAGAGACCTTCCATAAGTTACAGTGTGCCCAATTATACTAACAGGCTGGGTAGCAGCAAGTGAATTATTCCAACATAACATAAACCAGTATAATTGTTTTCCTGCAATTTTTATATCAAATATCACTTTTTTAAAAAACACAATTCTTCTTTCATTTACTATAGTCTCCTGTTGAGAAGAAGCTTGGTTTTTGCCTGATCAGTTTGTTGCACACACTGGAAAAAGAGCACACAGTGCTTATTGGTGGATTAAGCTGTCTTTGTTTTCTCCTCTGACCTTCCTCTAAGAAAGGGACTTGCACAAGGACTTTCTCATGGGCACAGCAGCATTAACTTTCAGTGCATGCATGTTGCTGCAAACTCTGAGCTGGTATAGCTCAGCTCAGCTGTCATTCCGGGCACAACCACGTTCTAAAAGCCACAGTAGCAACACAACTCAGGAAAAAGGGTTTCCTGATAGAGCATATCCAGAGCCTCCTCACATGGGCAAGCTGCAGTGTCACCACCCTCTGTCTGCACTAGGGTTTTCACTGCACAGCGCAGTGCATATAGGTTTTTGGGTTTTTTCAGTTGGAGGGTTGCTTTTTTTCCATGCTGTTAATTCATACTACATAGCTTAAAAAAAATAAAATAAAAAAGTGTAATATTCATGATTGAGACCTGGACTTTTACTGAGACTCTCTGCCCCAGCTCTGGGCAAGTCTAAGCAACCACTGTATATAAAACACAGCTTACAGCACTTTTTACTTTTTACAGTAAGGATTTGAACCAGAGCAACTTTATGATGCTTGATTTCTAATGATTGAGGTCCCCAGCAGAGACAGTCAAGGAAGAAAAATGAATTCACCAGCACTAATTTGTACTTGGGTAACACTTGAGGTGAAATTTAAAATAAAATTCATCAAGGAACACAGGGGTAAAAGGACTCTTTCAGTTTTCCCTCTTCCAGGGGCATGGGTTGAAAGGATATGACTGTTGTAGTGGAAAGACTTCCCACATTTCTCACTCCAGCAGCTTGTAAAAATTGTGGACTGGGGTTTATTTTATTTTATGTTATTTCATTTTACTTCATTTTATTTATTGCCTTATTTTCACAGACTTTGCTGAGCACAGAGCCTTCAAGTGTTTCAGCAGTATGCGATCACTCAAAGAGGCCAAGAGCTGTGGCCCTTTAGGAGTCCCAGTGATGCACTTTAGCACCCCCAAATAGCCCCAAAGCACAACATCTGGCCATGTACCCCTCTAAGCAGCAAGGCCTGATGTGAGCAACGCCTTCAATGCCAGGAACGCACAGACTGTGCTTGACCCCATCTTGGGACCATGCAGCGCCATGACCTGAGAAGAACTCTGCAACACCCTGGTTTTAGGGCAACATTTTGCTCCCACATGTAGCGAGGCACTTCCCCACCACCAACACCACCAACAACCCTCCCTCTGTGTGCAACCCCCTCCTCTGTCCTGGTGAGAGCTTGCCCCAGCAAAGAATGTATAGCTGAGATCTTCAGTTCAGATCCAGGAGCAGAATGTTGTCTTTAATTTATAAAGCATAAACACAAAAGGAATCCTAAATCTGATTTTTATTGTTTGTGCATATACTATTTTCCTAGTATCAACATAGGCTTATGCATATAATTGAATTTGATTTGGGTTGGGGTTTCTTTAATTTTAAAAATTCTCTTCAGCTCCTATCAACAACACCCTTCCCAGAACTTTCGTCCGCTCAGTAAATTGGAACGTGCGTGCACATGGTTGTGCAGACACATGTGCACACACAGAGCCTCCCTTCAACCTCACTGCCTTGCACTGAGGTTCCCAGGCTGAGCATTTCCTACTGCCCACCTCCAGACTCTCAGGAGCTGGATCTCTCTTTCTGTTTGCATGTAAGTTATTTCTAAATGAGATTTCCTCAAGCATGTGAGAATTCAGTTATTTCTGATTATGTTCCTTGCAGCAGTAGGAATGCTGGGTAAGAAGGGACATCGGGGATGATGGTAGCAGTACTTCTACTTCCATCACACAGCCACCCTCAGAAACTCATGGTGTCCCATCTTTAGGCTGTGCTGCTTACAAGAGAGCATTAAAAAAATTGTAATTAGCCAAATAATTTTTAAAAGGCAAACCCATTTGCTACTAGCATCAAATTCAAGCAACATGCTTTTTAAAATCCTTATTTATAAGGCAAAAGTATTTTTGATTTTTCACTGCATTTTTCCATATTGTACCATGTCCAAAATCTAGGAGATATTGGGTCTTCCTGACAGATGTTTAAACACTGAGGTTAGGCAATCCAGGTAGGTTACTGAGAAATGTAGTTTTGCACATGGTGTTACAAGCAGTATTGAAAAAAGTCATTATGTCTAGCAAACAAACTAGAAACAGAAACAAAACAGTCTATGCTTTATAAAATATGGTAAATTGTGGGTTATGCCATTTCCTGTTTTCCTCCTACGAATTGGCTAAAAAAGTATAATCTGGATACTTTTATTACTGCTGTTTCAGTACATGGCTTATTGTTAAACAAGATTCCACTGTGACTGAGGTGTGTCTCGCAAGAAATCTAGTTACAGTGAGGTTGATCAATGCCATCTGCTTTCGGGACTAGAGAACTCCTGGTCTGAGCGCCAAAGAATGCAACACAGGCACAAAGCAATGCAGTCCAAGCATGGCACAGGGTGGTCAATGGTGTAGGGGCCATTTGTGAAAGAGAAAGAGCCTTCAAGGAACAGAGTTTAAGTGTCAAACTTGGCAGGCAGAAGCAGGGAGAAAGGTCCAAGAGTAGGAATGAGTAAGGAAAAAATAGAAAGCCAATTGTGGGAAACTGAGACTCAGGAATCAACAACAAAGTCCAATCAGAAGTATATGGCATGAGAGACTCCAAAAAGAAGCAGAGAGGCTTTACCAACTTGTTTGCACAAAAGTTGGAAGAAATGTCCCCTGTCCTGAGCCAGTGTCACTTTCTATCTGTTTGCATTCTGGATGGTTGAAAACCTCTTGAAGTCTTCCAGTGTTTCACAGAAAAAAGATTCTGGGGTTTTCCTTGGTGATGTTGGAGGGGGGAGGGGTCCTTTTTCATTTAACATTTTTAGTATTCAAATTAGAAGACTTCCAGCATCCTGCGGTGAGACTCAAAAGCCTTTCCCTAGGAAGCCTGGGAGCATATCAGAAATCAATGGCATGGAGGATGGAAAAAGTTTCAAAAATGTGAGACTGGCAGGAAATACTGGCACATTTCTGTTTGATATTTACTTTCTTGGCATGCGGTGCCTCTTTTAGCGCCAGTGGAAAATCCTTCAGTGCCAAGCCACTCTCAGATAAATCTGCACACAAAATACACTTTGAATTGGCATGTAGCTTTTGAGATTAAGGTTTAACCCTTGCCAAAATATGTATTTTTGGATTCTAGTATTTCTCTTAAGTAAATTAGGCAACTTCATACTACTAAAATGCTACACATAACTGATTTGAATTTGATGCATCTCAGCTCAGGCAAACCAAATGAAGTGAAGGCACCTGACACAGAAGGAAAGCCATCAAACTGGGTGCAGGTTTGCTGCTGTCTCTCTCACTGCTGAAACAGAGATGTGGGACTACCTCAGATCATCAGGGTTCCCTGAAGTGGGCTGGGAGCAATTCCTGTAGCTCCAGGTCACATAGGGACTGAGCATAACTGCATGATATTTCAATATCATAAAGATCATCATCTATATGATAGTTCTAAACTGCATAAAAAGATGTTATGGACAGAGGTGTTGAAAATCACTCACTGTAAGTAGGGTTGTAGATTAATGGTGAAGATCAGGAGCCAAAGTCAGGAGACATGAAGATCTATGGAGCAAGACGGCTCTGGATGCTGAAACCTTGGGATGGCTTTTATACCCATTTCCCACTTGTTTCTTCTTTCTCATTCAATCAGCATTATTCAGAGTATTTCTCAGGAAGGAAAGATTCCTCTCATCCTCTTTTTCCTCACAACCTTCCAAAACAGCACATCTCCTGATAGAGAAACTCTTTGCTGTCAATAGTACAACAAGAACCCATTGGCACCTTTGGGAAGCTGGAGCATACCTGCCCTTGGTACACCACTGGGTCAGCTGGAATTCTTGAAATTACAGTCTTTTTTCTTCATGAGCATGTGAAGACAATACAGCCAATTGCAAAGATATTAAAGAAACAAGACTGTAAATTAACCTATATAATTCTGCTATGATTTTTTTAAGATAGTCTAATTAGGCTGTTTTTAAAAGGCTGTGACACAAATTCAGCACGAATCCAAGCTATCTGTATTCCATATTCCCAGATTCTCCTATCTTATCACAAAACAAACACTAAAAATACAACTCGCTCTAAACCAGTCCTTTTAGCAGCAGTAGAACAAGAATCTTGAACCTCAGCTGTGTTAGCTAAGACAAAGCATAGCTTTGCTAAAACTGGTGAGCATGCAAAGTCTTCCAGCATAAGGAAATAGAGTGATGTGAACTAGCAAAATACAATATGCATCCTATTCAATAAGGTTCAAAAGACATTGTTGACACATTTGCTCTTATTATATCAGATTGTTATGGATAGCCCTAATGCAAGGGCTCTATCCCGGTTTCGAGGTCAGTCAGTTCTAGACTGACAATGTCGGACTCTAGATTATTCTGTCTGCCCCATTGTAAAATGGCTTGAAATCATGGATTTATGAAGAGCATCAACTGTCATCCCAGCTCTCCAGCATTTGGCTAACTTGCTTCTACACTGTCAATAAAAATAGGTTGTTAACAGAGCAGGAACTCAAATGAATTGCTTGCAGACAGTTTCTTAGATAAACAACTTATGATATTCGGACAAATTCGCTGAAAATATGTTGGGAAAAAAGGTTGATTTATATATTTCCAGGTCAAAGACCTCATAATTTAAAATACTGTCAGGTTGTCCTTTATCTTCAGAGCTTGCAAGCATAGTCAGCTACTTGAGGCTCAGCTAGATTACAAATATCATGAGGCTACTACATGGTTTAGCTGTTGTGGTTTGAGCAGACAGACAACAGCCTTTTCTACATATACACACATTGCGGCAACATCCATATTGCAAAAGTTATACACAGGGACAATGTTTCCTAACCTATGTTTCTATATCTCCTAACAATGTCTCTAAAGTTTGGGTTTATGTTAATTTATTCTGGTGGTTGATAAAATATGATAAAGGCTTTTTATCTCATTGCTTATTTGACAGGATCTACATTGACACATTCTATAATTTTTTCCCACTATTTGTCCATATTTTGACAGTGACAGCAATCTAGGATCCTCTGGCTCTAGGAGCCTATAAAAATTATTGCAGTAGATGGATAGAAACATTTTGTGCATGCAGGACCTTTCTCAAAGTTGTGAGATGTTCCCTAATGCATACCTTTCCAGCATTAATGAGATGTTGAGCAATAAGAGGAATGCATGTCAAATTGTAACAGATAATGGACAATGATTAACTTCCACCGACTTTACCAGTTTTGCCCTTTCAGGAAAATATTTAGTGTATATTTTCATTAGTAAGATATTCTCAAAAGAACAGGGAAATTGAGACTATTTAATGTCTCTTGAAGGAATGCTTTCAACTGCTGAGAATGGAGGGGAAAAACCGTGGAAGTAATTTGCTACTGAATTTCTTCATAATTACAGGGTTACGACACATGCAAAAACAATGAGTCTCCTTTTGAAATTTTACATGGGTGAAAGGTGAAGACTAGGCTGAATTGGGTCACTTGTTTATTCTGATGATGATGACAAGCTTGAATATATAATAATCAAGAGAAGCCAAGAGCCACGTTGACATAAATGAAAATTAACACTACCCAAATTGCAGGAAAGCCTAAAATGATTCAGTCTTTCTTACTCAGAAATAGTTCCTGCAGATTCTGGCAGCAACAGTAAAAATAGTAAAAAAAATCAATACAACTTTCGTTATCACTGTATTTGTTAATGCTTGTCTCTATATTAGTGCCCATAATAATAGTATATTGTCATTCTTGGAAAGCTGGCAGCAAGTTAATGTTTGATAATATAAATGAAGCTGAGTTAATGTTTACTGGTATAGGAATAAAGTTTTTGCAGAAGCCTGATGGGTGTGCAGCTGACTTCTTAATCAACTGATGTTCTTTACCACACACAGAACAATTTCAGATGAAATCAGAATCTCTTTGTTCCAGAAGTGGCAAATGAACCATCATGACCAGTTCAGGACCATGTCCTGCAGCTAGTGAAGAATGTCACAGAAGATGCCCACATACATATTTCTTTGCATAAGTAGAAATGTTATTGATAGGATTTCTTCCTCTGATGAATGACACTCATAAATCTTCGTAAGCACTACACACCATTGTTCTTCTAGGTCTTTAGAGAGAAAATATTTCCTTCATCCTACCTGATGTTATTTCCATTCTTTCTTCTCTTAGCACTCTAGGACTTGATATTAGCTCTTGTCCTAGCACCTCAGCTAGATATACCCTACAAATTTGCCTACAAATAAATTCAAAGGACAGGAGAAAACAATTGTCTTCATGAGATGGACACATCACTAAAGCTTGGATTGAAAAAGCTGCTTCTGTGCTGCTAAAGAAAACAGGGCCAGGAAGTAAACTCAAGCAATAGACCACAGCTTGTTCATGCCACTTAATCGTTAACATGCTCCCTGCTCTGGCTGTGTCAGCTGGCCTTCTCAGGCACAGTGTGAGGGATGGACAGAACCAGTCCAGTAGCTATTAGGGAAAAAGTACCCCAGGTTCCTTCCATCTCTCACACTTCTCAAGGCTATCGCCAGCAGAGTTTGCCTCTTAAACACTCTTGGAGCCACTCTGTAGGAACACAGCACATAGTCACAAGCTACAGAAGTACTTCTCTAATGGCAAATGATATCTGACACTATGAACTGAAAACAGTCAGGATTTCTTTCACTGCAAAATAAAATATCTGATCTCCCATGGAGCATTAAATATGCCTGCCTATTACAGAATGCCTAAGTAAACTAAAATCACCATGATTACTCCAATCCTGTGACTGCAGTTCAGATCCCATCACTTTGATACTTTGAAGGGACTAGATACAAGTCTCTACAAACATTGTGTGTCAGCAAACTCCTGCTTCCTTTGGGAAGATGCTCTAGTTTTACTGTGCCACAAACAAAAGCAAAGCCTGTGCGCCAGGGGCTAAAGTATATGCCGCTTCCATATAATTAGTTTTTAAGGACATAAGTGAGTTAAATTCATTCTTGTGTTTTCAATTTGGTAAAGCATGTTCAAGTATGATAAGGTCGGAAAGGAGCCTGCTCATGCTCAGATAGATTTAAATTGCAGGTGTCTTCCTCTCGGGGATGAAGAAGCAGGTTTTACCAACTTTTATGTAATAAAGACTTACAGTCTTCATATAGAAAAAGCTTCCATGGAGATTCTCTGTATCTGAATTAACCCCATTGACTCTTCAGTGAATGTCCACAAAGATTTATTAATGACAGTAGAGAACAGCGAAATTCAATGAGTGCTTCAGATTTACAGTGAGACCTTATAGCGAAACCTAGTGCTTAATCCAGACCTCTGGGACTCAAATGACTTCTGTACTAGAGCTTCCTTTTTCATCAACATGAAGAACAGAATCTTGATTAAAAGGTAATCTAGGTAGAGTTCCAAAGAGAACTCATCGGATCTTACTGAAAAGAACAGCATCTGAGGCTGGAAAAGGGTATCTGTTATGAATCAGGGAATTAGCATTTCCTTCTAGATAAAATATAATGGCAGCATGCCCAGACTGTCATGGTGAACAAAATTATCTAATAGCCTTCTTTCACCTCTAATTTTAAAAATTCAATTATCTACTTTAACAAGATACTTTTTTTTTACAAGGGCCAACAATAATGATGATGGACATACCCTTTTCACTTAAAGGCTGTTTTTAGTTTTTTTTTTTTTTTTTTAATTTACATATATAACATTTTTCATAGCATTAACAGTATTCAGAAATGCTCTGAAAAGGTAATTGAAGCATGTCTAGATCTGTCTCTCATGTAAACATGTGGAGTGTAAATACACGTAGGATGATTATCAATAGCTTAGGTGGCTTTTATCATTAGAACAAGAAGCTTTATTTCATGTGCTCTGGAATTATTTTAACAAATCTGTTTTCTAAAAAACAAATCACTTCTTGAGAATTTTTCAGCTATTTAGTTGAGAACTACCCATTACCCCCAAAAGCCCTGCAGCTGTTCTAGCAGAAAACTAAGAGACCAGGATATTAGAAATATTAGGAGTAATATTGCAATGATTGGATTTAAAGTGTATTTGTTTACTTGTTAGGATTCGCTAAATTCCCTAAAATACTTAAAATTCTGAAAAGATATAATAAGAACTCATTTAAGTAGCAGCTCAAAAGGCAAAGAGCTCCATTCTCTTCTTTCATTCAAACTATGTTTGTTTTTCATTTTGTGATATGAAGTATGAAATGAAGCCTGAAACAAAAGATTAAAACATCCAACTATAACAAAAATGTCACCTTTCTCAATATATCCTTTCCTGTTTCTTCTGATCCCAATATTCCCTTCTCACAGCGGTATCTCTTTTTCTGTGCACAGACATCTAGACCGAGGTTGGTTTCTCATCTATGGATAACAACAGTGATAGTCTTAAGTACATTCCTGCTGCAATTTGCTTTCCTTACCTACATGTACTTGTACCCACCAGTCCTGCAAGAAGATGGTCAAATAGTATGCAAAGAAATCCCCTTTTCCAGAAAACTCAGCCTAGCAGTAATTGTGGGTTTGCTGGAATAACTCTGTCACAAGAACTGACCTAATGAGAGCCTAAAGCAAAAAGCAAACATTCCTTTTGCCTACGCGGCGCCCTCTCCTCCAGCTATCCTACATGGACCCTTGCACAACTCAGAAGCAATAACACATCCTCCCGAAGGCAAATGCTACTCATACAGTAAAAAAAAAAAAAAGTTGTTCACAACAAAATCAGGCAAAGACAGAAAATTGAAGGAGGAGGAGATCCTGGAAAGTACTAGATGAAGGGGCTGAGAAAAAGGTTTCTTGAAACAAGAAATTCACCAAAAGTTTCAGAGAGCTCACAATTACATTGAAGTTATTGAAATATGAAAGCGAAGATGGTTCCTGAGCTGGTAATACCATGAGGCAATTTTGACAGTCATTTTTGCCTTATGACATCAGTTATTTAGAACAAGATATATTCCCTTCTCAAGATGTAAATTGTATGATGAAAACAGAAGATAAAATTCACTTTTCTGTATTAGTCTGTTTGTGATTTTTGAAAGAGGCTTTCTACTAAGCCTGCCATTTGTCTCGCTAGATGTGAATAACAAGATTAAAACTTCAAGGACTCAGTCCTCAGCCAGTATATTTGCGTACAAGAGTTGAGGCTTTGGCCTAAACTATTCAAAAGCCCATTTGTGTTTTAAAAATTCAAACAATTTTAATATTTTAATATTCCCCCTCGGGTTATTGAGAAAAATCAAATTTAATACTCACCAACCATCTGAATTATATAAATATCTTATAAACTTTAATGCTGGTGCCTTTGCGCACTTAAGAGCCACATGGGATATGAGAACAGGGAAAAGTTGCATGGAAAGTCAGTGGGAAAAAATCTGGTTCTTAGTTATAAAGTAATAAAGGGCATGCATTTAAAATTACATATTTTAATATTTTGCATAACCTCTACTAGATGCTGCAGAAAATGAGTACATTGGTTCGGAGCTTTGCATATGCTTGTTGATCATAACAAATCCAGGTGGGGGCCTTAGCTGTGTGCTCAGGCACTGTGTGGCCATGTATGCATGCTGAGGACTGAGGAAAAATCACCCTTATGAACTCTAACCCCAGGAACACTCCTGCTTTGTATGTTATTCATACCTCTCATCTGAAGGTCTTACCATCAAGGTAACAGATGTTGGTCAGATCAATGGCAGTGAAGTAATTTGCTGCCTGGCACTGGAAAGACAATTCACTTCAATTTACCATCTGAGCTGGACATAATCAATCCCTGAACAGAGGGTTAATTTGAAGTGAACATATCATGTAAGTTCCAGTTAGATCTTCAAAATAAACTGCTGGTTGAAGAATGTAATAGGGAAGCCACAGGGATGGAGGCAAGAGGAAGCAGAGAGCAGGGCAAGGTGAAACCATGTCAGGCAGGGCTCACTGGCAGTCATCCTGCACCAACGCCTGGGATATGACCACTCCTTGTGCTCCCTAGGAGTTGGAGAGAAGGGCCTGGAGGTGTCTGAGGGGCTTTCTGGTGAAGCCCCTGCAATGGGCTGGGTGTGCAGAGGATGGGCAATGATGAGCTGACTTATGGCTTGCTGCTGGGAAGGGCAACACAGCAGGAACTGAGGAAGGAGTCGCTATCTGATAGTAAACTATCAGTCATAGTTTACTGCATTATTTCATTTTATTGTAGAAGTTCTTCTTTCTGGTGTTGACTCTGTCATTTTACGTTGTGTGAACTGAGGGATGAATGCAGGGCCCCATGCTGAAAGCTGCCATTGATCCAAGAGTAAAAAGGCAAATAGCTGCAAAATGCCAACAGCCGTAAGATGCAACAGGAGTCAAATCCCACAGCAGTGGTTTGACCCAGTCAAACCCCTGTCTATGTTCACACTGACATTGGGCTCTGACATTCTTTTGAAAACTAAAGGATTTAAAGTAATCCAGAGAAAACTACCTCTTAGAGCAAGCATACCCCCAGACAGCACTGCAGCAATACAGCTATGCTGGAGCCATGAGAGAAATAGCTGACAGAACCTTCCCATGGTGAGTGAGTGCTTCCTCTGGAGCACTCACAGCTGGAGGAGCAGGGAGAGCTAGGGGAGGGGACACCTGTGGAAAGGTGCAAGGAGCAGTCTCTGCATCGTGTCCTCCATCTTCTTCCACTCATCTCGAATAACACGGCTGTAGTGGCTGGGGCCTGTTGAGGCTGTCTGGCACTGCAGGGGGTTGGTTAACCAGGCATGGGCTTCAGCTGCCCCCACGTCACCATGTGTCTCTGTGCAAAGGGGGTGAGAAGACAGCAGTCCCCTGCAAGTACACCTTCAATTGTAGAGTACCCAGAGCAGGGGGGGACCTGTGCAGCTAAGAGAGGAGAGGAGGGAGGAAATATCAGAATCACCAAAACCAAAAAGGAGCTTAAAAAGTCATTTAATTCACCCTCCTTTTTAGTTCTTTAGTTTTAGTTCGCCCCTTTCAAAGGTAGGATCAAATTAAAATGTACACGTGATAGGAGCTTGCCTCCCTCTCTTTAAGGAATTTCTAATTATGGAGAGGACACAGATTCCTTAATCATTTATGTCTGTCTTCAGTCTTTACAGTTAGACTTTTATTCCAATATCCCACCTAAATTGGGTGATTTAAGGTCATCATTTCTGATATTATCCACAGTAGACAGAGAAGCACTCTTCCCCTTCCTCACATTGGAATGGTTGAAGCTCTTGAGGCCTCTAGGACATCTTCCAGAAGCCCCGTCTGATTCAGACTAGGAACAGCAGGCAGATGGCAAATGACTTACACAGAAAGCTCATGCATTATTCCATTGCATCCTTGTCTGTAAATACAACGCAGATATAACATCAGGATAATCCATCAGGCAGAAAGCCATCTACTCGTACTTCAATGCTAGAAACAATGGTTTAGTGGTGAAATTGAGCAAATGGTAAAAATGAAAATAATTCCGTCATTTTATTGAACTCTGCTACAGAATTAACCTTAATCTACTTTACAGAATTTCTCTGCTTGTGGAATAGTAGTTTATGACCTGTAACTTCTTAACCCAAGTAGTAATGTGCATTTTACGACAGATATATGTATCAATTTCATTTTCAAGAGCAGCAAGCATTGAATAAAAAGGATCTGTTTCAGTCTGAAACGCATACCTGGGCATTAGGATCATTATTCATGTATCTCAACTCATCCCCAAACACTAGGGAAATTGCTCAGTGATATTAATTATACTAAATTTATGAATAGGCACTTGTAAAGAAAAATTAGAGCATAATATCTACAGCATTTTCCATTCTCCCTTGTTTCTAAAATTTTTATCCAAGCTTTAGTACACTCCTTTCTTGAGGAATTTCAACTTTGTCTTTAACTTAACTCTTCTTATAAATGCTCTCTATATATGAAGAAACAAGATGGGAAAGCCTAAAGTATTTGTTCTCTATGTATTTTTCCAGACCAACAGCTGAAGAGACTGGGAATTACAATGCTTACTGCTGATAATTATAGCTCCATGTCGAGTTTTTGTATGTGCCACCCTTGCCAGGCACAAAGATGGGAGATGTGATTAGGCCATTGGCCAAGTCTTTTGTGCCATAAGAGTTTTTTATTGATAGAAGAGGTCTAGATGATTCTCAAAAGCAGACAAAATATTTATTTGCTGTAGTTTCTTAGGAGCTCAGATGCGGCTATTTGCATTGTACAGGGACCAAGATAATCCCCACAAATTGATTCATCAAACTTGGGTTTCCTATGCAGTCAGTAGAGGAATATAGGACCATCTGGAGAGTTGCATGAAAATCACTCACAAACTAGCCATTGGCTTAATTGAAGAATTAAAGGCAATTTTATTCTTTGTCACTTCTCCTAATCCAAAACTCTAAATATGTAAGAGAAGAATTTTAGGAATATGAACTGCTACAGACACTATTGAGGCCCTTGGTGATACCCATACAGCGATACCAACAATCTTTTCCTGCATATCTTGTTTCAATTGCTGGACATTACTGTATTGACTCAAACTGCATTTTACCAGTTGCACTGATATCTCTACTACATTTTATTTATGATACAATATGGTAATGCTGCACTTTTTTCTACAGTAGTGTTAGCATTTTGAGCAGAGTGAGCAGAACAATTCTCAAAGGAAAGCAAAAACTCTTTAAAGAAATTTCCCCTCTCTATAGAAAGAAATTGAGATAAAAATGCAGATATACCAATTATCATAGAATCACAGAAAGATTTGGGTTGTGAGGGATCATCTACAAAGATCATCTACTCCTAACCCCTTGCCATGGGCATGGACCCCCTCCACTAGCCCACATTGCCCAAAGTCCCATCCAACCTGTCCTTGAACACTGCCAGAGAGGGGGCAGCCACAGCTGCTCTGGGCAGCCTGTGCCAGGGCCTCACCATCCTCAGAAGTGGAAGAGTGAAGAACAACTTCCTAATATCTAATCTAAATCTATATTGTTTCAACTTTAGGCCATCACCCCTCATTCCATCACTCCATGCCCCTGTAAACAGCCCCTCTCCAGTTTTCCTTTAGCCCCTTTAGGTACTAGTTCTCTAGTACTAAAACTTAGTGCTCTAAGTTCTCCGCAGAGCCTTCTCTTCTCCAGGCTGCTCCAGCCCTCTGACCATATTCATGGCCCTCCTCTGGACTCTATCTAACAGCTCTATGTCTTTCTTGTGCTGGAGACACCAGAGATGGTTGTAATACTCCAGATGTGGTCTCACAAGAGTGAAGAAGAGGAATTATGTAAGCAACAAAACATTTTGTATAGCTTGACAACCTCAGCCTGAAAATCTACCTTCAAAACCTCAGACTAATGCAGTATAAACAAGAGATTTGTAAGAGAATATGCAGTTTGTCACAGTGGGGGCACCTCACCGCATTATCACCTGGCAACCAATTCAGGAACCTGTGCAAATTAAGCGGGTGGTTTGAGCTCTGTTTCCAGTTGTAAAGTGGTCACAGTGAAGATATCTCAGTTGTAATTGGCAGCTACACCAGCAAGGCCTTGGATACTTCCCTGAGAGCTAGACAGGGATGGGAACACTTTCAATAGGTAGTCACAGACAGCTAGATATCTTGAACCTGGCTGGCTGTGCCATGCTGGCTTTATATTAGAATAATCAGCAATGCCTGCACAATTTATTTGCAAATGCAAAATTTGAGGTATTGCTGTTTATACCCATTTACAGGATTTATGTCTCCACCCCCTGAGTACCTGTACAACATTTTTATTGAAAAAGTAAAAAATCAGTCTCATAAAGAAATCCTTGTTTTATTTCCACCATGTTTGGTCTTTTTTTTTAAAAAAAAAAAAGAAGACCAAATTCAATCAGCTGTCCTAAAGAAAATACATCACAGACTCACAAATCTGGCAGGGAACCTGTTTTGTAGAAGCATTACCAAGATAATACGAGTCACGTTGTTTTGATAGGCTATTGCATTCTGCTGCTGAGCTAGCTGCAGTCCGACTCTGCTTGGACAGCAGATGGTGTGCTACTGTAACACTAGGCTACACGGCTCGAAGAGAAAGCTTAAACTAGCCTTTAAACTACTCTCCCATTTCCATTTATGTAAAAGGCTTTATAGACTATGGAATAAAAAAGATGGGTCTGTTTAAACACTAGGCTGGATTAAAAACTCAGTGTATCAAATGCAGTGAGTTTGAAATACAGGTCCCTTATCTGAGACTATTTTCCAGTGTATAACGAAACGTTTGCAAAACTTGATTTTACCTCCTAGGTGCCTGAGTGGTCCTTTTCAAAAGCATCATGGACAAATCAGTGTTAAGAATCCCTCTGAGGGTCAAGGGAGTGCAATGCCTCACACGTAAGCACGCCTACAAAAAATTTCTCCTTTCGGTACATGCTATTTGCATATAGACTTATGAGCTCACATGGGAAGGGACCATTATTTTTCTTCCGTGTTGTATAACATCTTGTGCAGTGGGCATCTGGTCCCCATCAGAGCTCTCAAACACCAACTTGGTACAATTAAAAATCCATAGGTATTAAATTTATGCCTGATAAACAGCATACTGTTCTGTGATACTAAATCTAAAGGAAATAATTTAATGCTTTCAGTCTGAATCCAAAGCCATTTTAACTTGTATGGTTGGTTTCTTCCTGATCTTTGGGATCTGCACAAGCTCCCAGCACTCTGTGACTAATGAGGTGAACTGGATGGTGAACAGAAATCTGTTATATTAAGAAGCTACAAGTCTGCTGATGACACGACTTCAAGAAGTCAGTAGGTAAAAGTGAGAGAGCCTTACAACCTTGGAGCCTGTCAAAGTGTTGCACATAACCTGACTCATGGATAAGCTGGTTCTAAAATCCCCCTCCAGCTATTCCCCTTTCACATCACTTCACGAATCACAGCCTTGGCCACTGCAGGGTCTCATGCATTGCTGAGCGGGATGGTGTGACTCAGCTCAGGGTTATCTGGAGTTTGCAAGCCTAGACTAAATTTACTGTCACTGAGAGGGCAAAATTTGTTGGAAGCAGTTTTGTCATTCATACTGGGAGGTGATGAAATCTTTGCCTGCTGGAGCAGATAATCATCATCTTGTATAGCCAAATCCAGGCTGGGGCAGAGGAGACATAAATGGTGTTACTCACAATTGTCACTGAACTGCATTTTTCCTTTTTCACAGAGACCCTTGTAAAATTGTGCTCTCTTTATGCTGCTTTCATAAGAAAATAATTGTCCCTCTAGCCCCAGGTTATGGGAGTAGTCTCATTGATTTTGGTGAAAGTCTTCATGTTGAGAAAGCTCTCTTGACCTTGTCCCCACCAGAAAAAGTATGGTAGTCGTAATCATATGAATGAGATATCTGGTGTTCAGAAAATATTTTCATTTTCTTCATCCTCCCAGATATGATAGAGGATGCTGTGGTCAATATTCTTAAAAAACATTTGCATAACCTCTCCAGAAGCAATAAAATGATGAAACTCAGAATCTGCAAATTGTGGTGATTTGTAGTGCTTTGATTTATAGCCCTGTTGGGTTCAGAGTGAATGATTTCTACAGAGACCAGTCCCTCTAATCGGAATTTTACAAGAAACGGATGTGCTAAAAGAAACAGAAAGCTAACAGGGCTTCTGGTTACGTTTTCAGCCTGATTTATAGAGCTGTAAAACTCTCTGTATCAGGGAGCTGACACCAATTTCTGGAAAGCTGTGAACATTTGTTTTCATCTGATTTTCCTGCAGGGTTTCTGAACCCACTTCATTCACAAAAGACCCTGGTGAAATCCATGTCAGGTGTTAGAGAGTGTGGGATGCCGGTGTCACAAGTGAACTGAAGGCAAAGAAGAACCAGTTTTGTAGCTGAGCAAAAAGAAACTAGTCCTAAGAGTGTGTGCTTTGGGGACAGAAATGCACTTGTAAGGATTGGGAATTGGAAATGGAGCTGAGGCAGGAACAGGAATTACCAGGTCTGAAATGGCCATGGGAGTTCTGGTCTGGCCTGGAAAGGGATGCTGTGAAATTGCATGGTCCCAGAGTTAAAGGCAAGAAGGTGGAGAAGACAGAAAGCCAAGCCCAGTCCTGCAGCAGCCAGATTATTGCAGTGTGAATGCATCCCTTGCACCCATCGACAGAAGCAATTGCCACCTGCATGGAGACACGTTCAAACAGCAGAGGAGCAAAGTTTGAGAAGGGGAAGATCTGGGGAGAAAGAATAGGGAACAAACTAGGGACAGGAAGTCCAGTCTGTCAAAGCTTCAGCCTTGGTTAGTGCCCACAACACAGCACGGGGATGTGGTGAGGCACACCAGGTGGGCAGAGAAATGCCTAGAACCCTTGAGTGGGGAGAGAGTGGCAGAACTGCCATGGCTAGGGTTCCATGGAGACCCCACCAGGGCTGGGCTGCAGATGGAAACATGCAGTGCCCATGGCCACTTGTGACAATAAACCCCCCAGGGAGAACAAAGGCCAACCAAACCAAATCAAACCAGAACACTCATCAAGCCAGTGCAATGCCCAAGATGAGGGGAGAAAGTGGAGTGGGACTGGGCATGCACAAGGATCAGGCAAGGAGAGATGTGAGCAAATGCACGCTCCTGGAATTGGATTGTGATTCACAGTAAAACCTCCATCTACCTCTGTGAGGATGCTAAACTGTTTGACTTGCCTCAGAGAAGACCTTCACATCTCAAATCTTTACAGTTTTATTCCTTATAGTTAGAAATATGTAGAGAACTTTGATTTGTATTTTCATGCCCAAAATGAAGATGATGTAAAAGTTAGAACAAAATAATCTGAGGCCTTTTTTGAGAGCATAAGCTGTTCCCTTCCAGAAAACATATCATGACTCAGTAACAGGTGCTTAACTTGTACCATGTCCAAACAGAGCTGCAGGAGATTCTAGCAGAAAGGAAAACAGAAAATTATTTTAAACCATCACTTTTAAGCACAGTGGATCTTCAGATCTAAGGCCCTGATCTAACCATTTGCTTGGTTCCAGGACACTTAGTGGGCTTGCAGGCAGGCCCAGTTAGTAAATGTTTTGGGATCAAAGCCTGAGCTAACATTCTAGCATAAAACGGCATCTTCTGCTGACATAGAATTTTAAAATTTGTTCCTGTTATGCTGTTTAAAAACAAAACAAAGCAAACCTATCAGTTTCTTTACTATATACAAATATTAAATATTTAATATAGTATTTTATAAAATCGTTTAGTAGTTAGTCCCTGTTATTTTGTGTTTAGAGTGTCAAATTTAAGAAAAAAAACACTAATTAATTAATAAATCAAGGTGTGTTTTATTGCGCTAATAAGTGCAGCTCTAAAAATTTATTACCACTTCCCAAGGATTTACTTCCTTTATTTATAAATGTATTGGTGTATTAAATTAATTATAAAGATCAAACTTACATGGAGAGACCCTGATGTAGCAAATATGTATGCTTATGAGTAATTTAACTGCATGAGTAACTTCACAGAATTCAGTGGGTGAGAGAGAAGCTGTGATCCGTGGAGCTCTTAATGTGGGTAAAGTTATTCATGGACAAAACTGTTTGTAGAAGTGGAGCCAAATATAACACATATACCAATTCCCATCTAGAAGAAAAGGCAAATGAATACATAGTAAAAAGCAATTACACCTCATTGAGTGTTCTAACAACTCTATATTCAATAATAGGTGCATGAACACAAATGTGGGTTCAAAGATGCACAGGCCCTACATATAATTGATGTGTAATGAATGGAAAAGTAGAGTGAAATAGGAAAGATGAAGTGAGCACAGTGCAACTTTCTTCATGTTTGAATTTCTCTCTGTTTACAATGTTTCTTAGATGCAATAAGTATATATAGGAAATATGCAAACAAATTAAAATGGGATTGCGCTCAACTAGTACCTCTGGACACCAAATGTAGGTGTGCTGCTGCCTAAAGAGCACTTGCTTTCATCTCTCAAACTGTTTTAGAGCGCCCAAGGCAGATGCTTAGATACTCAGTCTGATCAGGAAGGGAGAAGTAGGCACCTCTAAAGATTAAAAAAAAAATCAAGCCTGGTACCATACTCAGGACCCTGAAATTACCTGTACATTTTATACCAGATAACCACTGGTTATAACACTAAAACAACAAAATTTCTGCTGTCACTTGTTCTCTCCATGATCCCCTTGGCTGTGTACCATGTGCTGCAGAGGGACGTTAATCCTGCAAGGAGAAGGGAGACAATGCTTCAGACACTGGCAGGGGAAAAGGACACTGCCCTTGGAAGTGGGCACCTTGATTTTTAACTCTTCAGGAGATGTGGAGGGGACCCCTGTTATCTCTGAGCTAGGCTGCTGTGTCCTGTTCCAGTTGTATTTTTTCAAGAGAATGATGCCATCTGACCTGCCTGATGCTGAATTCAGCACTTCTGAGTGGAGGTTGAGGACCTCTACACCCTCACTTGGAGCTGGGTTTCCTTGGGACTGAGTGATATAGCAGCTTAGTTTCTGACCTTGAGGAGATGTTGTGATGCCTCTGGGAAACTGCAGTCCGACACAAGACCACCAACAGGTTCTATATGTCAGAAAGTGTCTAGATTTGCTCTCTGAGATTTAGACACCTGTAATTAACCTGTGGTCCAGGACAAGCAGCCAACTGGTCTCCTGCAATGCTGAAAACCTAAAGCTGGGAGAGACTGTGTGAATACCTCAGTCCCCCTGGGCCTGGCTGGGGAATCATCAACTACCCTGTGAGTTCTCCTTATGAGTTGCCAGTAAAGCAGACATTTTGCAAATGTTTACTTTCCTGCACTTAGCCCCTACAAAATAAATGCTGCTGCCAGGCCTAAAACAATGCACCTAGTGTCTTCTGCAGGACTCATGCTGCTGTTCACTCTAAACATCACCTTTAGGGCTGTGTCTCTATCTCATCACCTCCATGCCCCTTCATGTGTGCTTCAGCAGTAAGATGTAAGATGTGATAATGACCCACAAGGCACTCTCTTCAGCTCTGCGGTGTGCCAGCTGGCTATTTTTCTGTTGCATTTTTTTTCCCAGAATCATTTCTCAGAGATCACTCTCCCCTCTGGCTTCCATACGAAGTACAACCTGCAAGTACTTTACTCAGGATGCTGCCGCTGCATGGCAGGAATATTGCGTGAGGTGCAGTTATGTTGGCAGGCCTCTCTTCCTGGCATATGTTCGAGATGCACACAGCTGATGACTGGGACTGTCGTTCATACAAGTGGTATGCAAGGCAAACAAACGTTTTCTTTCTGTTTACACAGGGGGAAAAGAACATGAACAAGCCTCAGTAATCCGTTATTCCTCACTTTAAAATAAAGTCTGACTGCAAGTGAGAAATTGTGGTATTGTCACTTTACAGAGTTAGGTCTGCTACAGCTTTCTAACCTGCCCTGCAACCTCTATGTTGCCACTGCAACCATTAGCAAGGTCATAGCTCTAAATCTGTCCAGGCAACTGATCCAGGTTTTAAAATGCCGTAAATGGCTTTGTGACACTTAGCCAAGAGGGCTCTCTGTCACATAAGAGGAGAAATGAGGAACTGGGGATCATGAGGACCAGATAAACCAGTACCACCTCCAAATGTCTCAAAATGTGAAGCCACCTCGCCAGGCAGGATACAGCTATTTAACAGGTTCATCAGGTGCTCACTACCTGCCTGAACATGCACATACCTGTGTAAGCAGTGGTGCTGCTGCCACAGAGTTTATATTGAGGTGAATTCTCGTGGGGGGTGCAGGGAGCTCCCTCTGGAGGGAGCAGCCAGCAGAGATAAGGGTTAGTCATAGCTGAAAAAGGGAAGAGCTTTCTACCAGATCATCCAAAATAGTGCCCCTTCTAGGTCTACACACACACATTGCACAAGAATTGCTTTACTGGTTTTTGAATGCGAGATAACGTTGCTTATTAGTACCCAAAACCCGAGTGCCTGCAGGGTCCCCTGTGACAGATGCTGCCAGACAGTCATACCCTTTCCTCGGCTCTGAATGCAGTAATTAGAGAGATGCAGTTTTCCACTAGGGCTTGGCAGCCTACATCAAAGGCACAGAAACTGTTTCTGGACATTGAAAAGATAAAATTCTAATACTAACTGATGCCTCCTTCAGTTTTTATTGTGGTTCAGTGTAAACAGATGCTGCTGGGCTTGAAAGTGTATGTTCAGATCTGTCAGAGTATATATATTGCAGTGGTGATATCTACTGTAGTAAACACTGATATTTACCATTGTGTATGTACTTGATTCAGCCATCTCTATGACATTAGCTGGATGTGTGCTTACATATTCACAGATGTTTGTCTTTACATGTCCATGCATACAAATACAAACACATGCATATGAATTAAATAGAAAATGTAACCCAATCTGAAACAGGGTTTTAAATTTATCATAAAGCATACACACACTTACAAACATCAGGCTATATTTAACTTTCACATAAGCAGTGTAGAACTATTATCTTCCATGGAACTCTACAGTTTATGTGTCAGACCCAAAGCCTGTTAGTTAACCAGTTGAAAGACGCCACTGATTTTATTGGGCTTTGGACCAGACCTGAAGCCAATGGTTAATTGTCTCATATAATATAACTTTCCCTTCCAGCAAACTTAAGATAAACTTAGATTCTAATTCCAATAACTCTCTATAATTTTTTCCAAACAAATTCCTTATGGAATGGAAATGCCCATTCTTATTCTGGGCATTTTTCAATGCTTTGTCGTTTCTTTGTTTTGAAAATCAATTCAGTCACGTTAAACATTATGCAAGCCTAAAAAAGGTCAGTCTCCAAGTATCCAAAGTTAAATTCTCATACATACATAGCTCGTAAATAAATGTCATTAGAAACTTCAAACTTGGAGGGTATTAAAGCCATCTTTGAGAAAGGAAAAACAATTCACATTTGAAGAAATTCATCGGTGTTTTATAAAGAATAGTTTAGGATTACATGTCCGTCTCAGTTTTCTCATTTTATTATATGCCCTCTATAGCTTTCTATTTTCTTTCCACGTTTTTCAACTTGGATTGATTTTGAATATGTACTTGAAAGATGCAGTTGTTAAGAGGGAAAATGAACGTGCGTGTACTCAGCTTCTTGAATTAGAGAGAGAGCTATTTGGACTCCAAGTTAATAAGGCTGTTCAATTCATCCTAATCCAGGTATCACAGTTGACAGAAATGTTGTTAAAGACTGCATTTAAGACAAAAGACATTTAACACACAAAGACATTTTTAAGAAATTACTCTTTTGGCATAGGATGCTGCCAGTCCTCCTTTGAATAAGGTTTAAATTAAAATGCTGAGTTAAAAGCTCATCATTTAGCTTTCTGAATGTAGATATTGGATATGTAGTTAATTCTTAGGCTGCCTCTAATAAGGACGTGGCTGAAGTTTTTTCGCTGTGCTAATCACTAAAGAAAGTTTGCTTTAGGATTGCTATTTATATTGATAGTTGTTACCTGATACAATCGCTAAGGTGGAAAAAACGTGCTGCCTTGTGGTGCTTCAGGCTCTCAGCTGCTGGGAGTCTCTCGCAGGGTACTCGAGTTGGGGTCCCTGGCTGAGAGGCAACCAGGAACATCTCTGTGCAGTAGCTTACCTACAGTCTCTCATAATCAGGTAGGTGCTTCCAAGAGGCAGCAATTAATTCAAGGCAATGAATGCTCTTTTAAAGTGTTTTAAAAAACATAGATTCCTGTTTCTCCCTGTGTCTCTTCCAGTCCCACAGCACATATAATGTATTTTGCAACCCCGTTTTTCTGTTTTATAAATATTTAGTATGTGGTGTTTATGTAGCCTCCTACCCAGAGAGACGATTGACAATGTCAGAGAAGGAAAAAACTTTGGTCAGACTGACATCTATGACTTCTCACTGTCTCTTCTCACAGTATACCACGGATGCGGCTTTCACAGTAAGTCCAAAGCTCGTAACGAGGTTTTGAAAAGCATTTACGGCTTTCAGTGAACAGTGTGAGGAGCAGATGCTCCCCAGGGACTAATGCACACAAGCTTGGTGTAATGTGAAGGCAGGCCTCAGAGCCCCAGAAAAATCTTTTCCAGCCCTTTGCTAATGTAAATGGAAACAGGTCCATCGGCTTACATCTAAATGCATTTACAGTGTAAGACAATCACCCCTTGAGTTTTAAAGCCTCCCATCCTTACTTCTGTATTTGTGTTAGCTTATATTTGCATAATAATGCCCAATGCACACAAAACATTGCAGCAAAAGAAAGTTGCTCTTTCCCTCCAGCTTGTCTTTTGGGAGTAATTCTTTTTTCCTCAGCTTCCCGCACTGTTTGCAGTCTTCCAGTTAGCATAGTTCTGTCATCCTTTGCTACCAGACCTCTTTCCATCCCATGGCCACTTCCTTTAACTCTGGCTTGCGAAAGGAGCCTGAGTCACAGGGAAACCTCGATTAAACACTGCGTAATTTCTCTTTCTACCTCTACGTCGGGGACACAGCAATGGTCAGAGGGTCGTGAATGTATTTGTCACTGTACAGTACTTCTTTCTCCGAAGTACACTGAGTGCACATCCCACCCTGCCTGTGGCTGTGTGTCTGATACACCTACAACAAAACCATTGCTCATGTGTCCGATACCAAACACGTGCAACAAAAGTATTGCTCAATTAGGCTGGAAGGACATTTAGTTTGGGCTGCACCTTTTTATGCCTGGGTCCCTGAACCACAGTCCTGCCTGATGCTTATCACCCTGACCCTTCCTTCTGCCTCACTGCCTGACCCAGCTTCAACGGCAGTGGGCCATAGACACAAATTCTGTCAAATTTTGAACATTCCCTCCTGAGGTATGTCCTACCGCTCTCTAGCAAGGCCTGCGTCTGTACTGTTTAACCGAGTAGCTTGATTGTTGTGTGACCTTATGAAAGAGGTTTGCCTCTCTTCCACAGGGAAGAAGAAATGGCAAGAGCGGTGCTCACACCGTCATGAGAACCAGTTGTTCCCTGTGGGGACTCCACACCACACCAGGCAGCAGCACAAAGGTGAGCAGGCTGCAGGCACTCACCTCCCACCTCCAGGTAGGAGTTTTATTCCATGCCGCGGTGGAGTCCTCAGCTCTTCCTCTTCTTCCTCGGGTGAAACGGATGGATTATGCTCCTGGTCGCACATCGGAGACCAGGTAGCTCCCTCTCTTGCTCTCCCTTTGATCACTGCAGGGTGGGAACCCGATCCAGCCTGGAGGGATAAAAGATCTCCGAGATGAAGAAGTACAATGGAGTGGAGTTAGTGTCGACCGATTTACTGTTGTAAGCAAATCGCTACCAAATCTCTCCTTGCAGCATGTAACAATTTACTACTCGTAGTTAAATGAGTCAGAGATGTTGCTTCTGGTTCTGCTACCAGCTTCTCCTGCCTCAGAGCTGGACAGAAAATAGGTCCGTATTGAAGAGAGGCCTCTGGCCAGCCCCAAGGAGCCGTGTGTTGCAATGCTCATTATCGCAATGCTTCATTTTTAGGCTCCCTACTGTGGAACAGATTGCTCAGGCCAGGGACAGACATCACTGTGCTTCGCGCAAGGTGTGAGGAGTGTTAAAAGCTAAGGAAACTTGAAGAATCAAGTTTCACTCCCTGGGTTAGAACATATATGCATGTGTGTGTGTGTGTATATATATATGTATGTACATGTATATACATACATATTATGCATATATGCAAATAAGTAAATATGTAAATATGTATAGTGAGTCCCAGCACCGAGACATCAGTCTGCTTTTATGGAAACCTAGGGAGAGACACACCTCACTGCACCCAACTGTACAATGTGTTATATCCCGAGCAGTGGGAAGCTTACATGCCAGCCAACATTCTGCTGGATTTAATTTGAACAGCCCTACGGCTCTGAGGAGTATCTTGGCCATGACGCTATTTAAGCATCCACTTTTTCCTGCGCTATTAGGCCACCTCTGTGCCTAACATAAAATCACATATATCATTAGGAGAGATGAAAAGCAATTACTTATGACTCCCTAATAAGTTGGTGATGGGGATTTTCACCCTGCATACAAAATACCTGATTTGAGCCGTTTACCTGGAATCAGGCAGTACCATGAGTTAATGCTAAGTGTCCCATTTCTCCGTGAAGATGTCTACAACCAGTTTTCTCAAAAGACTTTTAACCTTCCAGATCTTTAGGAAGAAAGTCTGATGTGACTCAGGAGACTCACACAAGACGATGAGCCTGGATTTAAGAATACGCTGCTGAGAAGCAGGCTCACCCCCTCCCATACGCCTGGCCTTTACAATGGGTAAGTTAGGCGGCTTCCCCGCTCTGCCTCTGATTTCTGAGGGTTGCGCGATCCTGAGCAGCAGGAGGCTGATGAATTCAGCCTGCCCTTACTTTTGAAAAAAACGGGCTTTTAGCTCCTAACTCACTTGCGCGCGAAGGAAAACATGAGATGCAGCATTCAGCAGGGCACCGATTCGTGCTTTAACAGCAATTTCAGGGCGAAACTCTGAAAACACCAGAAATTCAGAACAGAAAACAAATCCATGGCTTAACCAAAGTTTTGCACAGCAGCTTTCTCCTGTAGCCTTCTTCTGTGGAGCTAAAACTGAAGGAGAACCTTTCCTCACCCTTTAACTGCTAAGACACCTCTGTCTACCCGCTGACCCAGCCCGGAGTTGGGCTGGGCTTGAAGCCGGGGCTGGGCGCGATGCCGCGGCGCTTCCGAACCTTCACAGAGCTGTTGCCGGGCGAAGGCGGCCGGGGAGGCTGCTTTCTTCTGCCGATAACGGACTCGTTCTCCTCATCCGCTGGGATAAAAGCAGGGGGATGGGGGGGTGAATTAAAAAAAATTAAAAAAAAAAAGAGGCTTCCCTTTTATTTTATGTGTAGTTCTACGGGTAGTTGCTCCTTCTTGGTGCTCTGACTACTGCCTATGCTGAATTTCCACCCTCCGTGGAAAGTGTCGCGTCTCGGCGGTATCGCTTTCCCACGGCGGCGCATTGCCTCGCCTGTGAGCCCGCGGTGGTACATGGATGTGCTCGGGGCCCCTCTGCTTTCTCTCGTCTGTCTGCTCACATTCCCTAGGACCGTGTGTGGAGATATGCGGCGGGAGGTGG
>VXBZ01003807.1:46357-197592 GCA_013399135.1 Heliornis fulica
CGCTCTTTCCCGGTGCGGCTGCAAGCCGGCGTCGGGGGCTGCTTCGCCTGCCCGCAGACTCAGCGCGCCGCGGGCGGCGGGGCTGCGCCGGGACCGGAGCTCCGCGGGGCTGCAGAGGCACGGGCTGGCCGGGGGTCCCGCCAGCTGTGCTGGGGCAGAGGCACACGGCACTGCACGGCACGGCACGGCACGGCAGAGAGGCTGCGAAAGTAGAGCCGTGCTCGGATGAAACGCCGTAGGGAAATGAATAGCCGTACAATTAACCTGTCAGCTACCCTTCTAGGGATTTTTATTGCTTGGGGGTAACCGAAGGTGGGGAGAGGGAGGGAAATAAAGAAGGGAAAAAATAACCATCCCAAATGAAAGAAGCTTCGCCCCACGGGTGAATCATTTGAACTGGACAGTTCAAGGGAGACAGGAGGCCGGGGGCATGAATGAGAACTAAACAAAGTTTAGCCACCCCTCCTCCTTCTCCCCTCGCGCAAAATGGAAACCTTATTATATGATTCACTGTGAATCACTAGTTTGAATGCGATCATTATGAGTAAATGATAGTCGGGACTCCACTGGTCTTTTCTTTCCTAGAGGCAAAACTATAAAATATGAAGGATATAAATGATCTTCTCTCCGCTCTCTCATAAAGGACATTCATTCAAAGCCGCACTGTCTCGCTCCCAATTCCTTTGGCCCCCTTGAATTCAAGGTAGCTTATGGAGAGTCCCGGTTTATTTGTCTTCACGTACTTGTTTATCGGTGAGATATCACGAAATACAATTTGTCCCAAATTCTTTAACATGAGAAAATACTTTGTGGTTGAAGGAATCCATGCTGGTACCGCCAAGGCCATCGCCGATGCTCAGAGCAAGTTCATTATCATGCTATTTTACAGCGTTTCCATGTTTATTCCTCATTTCTCAGGAGCCTTTTACATATCGTTGCATAAAAAAAGGATTTCGCCATCTCTAGTTATGAGATTTCCTAGATTTTTTACAGGCGGAGCCGGTTTACAAAAGCTGCATTGTTTGACTGCGGTCTGGGTTTCCATTTGGTGTAATTATTGTATTCCCAGTCTTCTTCTAATCATTTGCTCACAAGGACACAGTTTTGGGGTTTTTTTCCTCGCCTTTTGAAGAAGAAAGAAAAAGATGAAATACTTCAAACTTGCAAGACCATCGGAATAATCCCCCGGCTTCTTTGCCTATTGTATAAAGCTATTCCTTGAATTTCTCTCTAGAAAATATCTAATGGAAAGGACAGTAAAAAAACATAGAGAGCAGAAGAAACGCATGTCACCACATTTTGAAAAATCTCTGCAGACTGCAAAAATCACAATCTGAGCCTGTTCCCAACAGAGAGTTCTGCTCGAATAGGGGTGGAGGAGTGGGACCAAACAAAAAGCAAACCCACTTTTCAGGAGGAAATACGTCTCTGGTAGATAATAATCAGCTCTCGAGGAGAAAGGGGAAGAAAAAAAAAAAAGGAAGGAAAAATCGGCTATCATGGAAGGGAAAATCAAGGGAAAGCAAACGCCTGTGTGCGGCAGGGCTGTGTCTGTGCAGAAAGCTGCGCAGCTGTAGGCAGCAGCTGTAGGAGGGCCGTGAGCCGCTGCAGCTCAACCTGCGGGCGCTGGAGTTAAGCTTGGCAGGTCTTTTCTTTCCAGCTCCCTTTTTTGGACCTTTCTGACGGTGTCACACAGCTCCCCAAGATAAGGCTGCTTCCCACACCTTTAATTTTTGTCTGTAAAACCTGAGGGCCAAAAATAGCTCCCTAAACTCACAAAGAAGAGGATTGGGGCAAATGTGTCTTTTCTTCATCAGCTAAGGTGGTTTGAGAGTGATTGCCTTAAGCAAAAAGCTGCCAGTTAGGAAAACATATATTCATGCATATACGTGTAATAGAATGATTTTAATTTCCCTGTGCAAGGGAAACTACAGTTGAACAGCAGAGTAACTGGTGTCAGGTATCTTCCAGTCTCTGCCCACGGAAAAACAAAACATCATGGTCATGCAACTACCAAAGCCATCCACAAGTATTTGAAACTGTCCTGATGATATGTAACCTCCTGCTTAGGAACTCGTTATTATTTTGGCGATGTGCTCTCACCACATCTTTTTGCTGAGTGGCAGCTGATGGCTAGATATGATACTGGGAGTTACGTCATTCTAATAAATCAATGTAACCAAACAATTTTACTGCCAGAAGAGGAAAGAAAAAAAAAATCCCAAATATTTTGTAGGGGAACTGAATTTGTCTTTTAGAAAGCTTATGTTACTCTCAGACTTTCCATCAACCACCATAGACATAATCTAAAATGTTCCTGGCTTGCCTGCTGCTGGACTGATTAGCTTTTGGAATAGAAGAGATAACATTTCTAGACATCAGTCTGCCTTCATGTTATTCCCTGCATATGTGGTTTTGACATTATTTATGTAGCAAGTGTGGGATCCCTATTGGTGTTGGGTCACTTTGCTTTTCAACAGATGGGATTTTGTCTGTCAGTCACAGCAGAACTTATTTCAGCCTTTCATATAGCATCAGACTTCTCCTTGCAGTCCTTGCTTGAAGGTACAACACCCTCCATGCAATCGAGCATCCCATGCAAGGCCAAGTCCGGGCTGTCCTGTGAGGGGACGTGGGTGGCTGTGGGGTGGACAGACCAGGCTCACAGGGTGCTGTCCACTTACCTCCTCTCCAGTCAAAAGTGTGGACCACTCTGCAGAGTAGGATGAGGTACTGCTGTCAGGTCCAAAGTCTACTAGTTTGGGGTAGCACCAGATTCGATCTGTCCTCTGCTGTTCATAGTCCTGTAGGACTTGAGCTGGATTTGGGGCAATTTGATTTTTACTTCTGAGACAACATAAAGGGTAGCAACAAAGTGGTTCTACTTGTTTCTTCTTCTATAAAGTCAAGGGAAAAATAATGAATTGATGCTACATTAGGCACATAAAACTATCTCCCTAAGGTTTGCTGGTGGCCTTTAGCAAATCATTTCTCCTCTTTCCACTGAAGTGTCCCATGAAAGTCCACCCATCACTAGTTACTAGTGCATCTGCAAGCCTTAGCAGTAGGTGACATTTGTACATGTGTGCACGCACGTGCGCGCGCGCACACACACACACACACAAACACACTTCACATCCTGACTCCCACACTGTGATTGCTGGGGCTGGGATGTGGGTTTTACCCACATTACCTCCCACCTGATCCAACAGTAGCTATTTACAGGGAAAAAATCACGTTCAGCAGTCTCACAGGTAAATTCAGGTCCTCTTCATTTGCCAACACAAGTAGCTAAATACTGGTATAAATATATGCATGTATATAAATATATGTATGATGCATAAAACCAGGGATAGCAAAAGAAATGTCATGGGAGCATAAACAGAGTTGACAAGAGAGAGGGACAGTATGTTCACTGACAGTGACAAAGGGAGCACCTCTGTTTCAACTGAGATTTTGAAAAACATGGGGAAGGAAAAAGAAGAAAAGGAGAAAGGGGTACTATGAGCATCTTGGAAAGTCACTGGAAACTTAGTTCTTAGGAGCAAATTTGGCTTCTTGTGATCCCCTTTCATCAGGACTGGCTGGGAGCCAGACAGGTCCCCTGGAGCCCCCCTGGCCTTTTTGTCTGGAGCCTGGGAATCTGTCTGGAGCACAAGGCTGGGAGGACCAGATATTGATTTGCAGGAGGGATAGGCTTAGGCAATGGCCATGTAAAGGAAAGTGAGTTTGGGAGACCTTCCCTGGGATGGTGGGTGGGCAGGGGAACTTCCTCCTGCTTTGGGAGCAGCTGGAGGCAGGCTGTGGGAAGTTGAGGGGACAAGGGAGTGGGAAGAAGGGCAGCTGACTGTCCCCAGCTCCAAGATGCCAGAGCAAATGGGGTGGGATGGAAGGGTTTGAGCGATGCTCTCTGGCCCTCACCCGGTTGTACTGGGTGAGGTGTCCCAGAGTGCCTCACCCTCCCCACGGTTTTGTTGCAAAGGCAAATGCCAAATAAAATGAAAAATTGCCAACAACCAGAATAGAAGCAAACCAAAAGCCTTCAACAGGGCTATGGTGCATCACATTTCCCCTGCCCCTCTAGCCCTGCTTTCCTGCAGACCTCTTTTAGGGTGATAAAAGTGTGAGCTCTTAAAGCTCCCTGCAGGATCCAAAGATGCTAATCTGCATCTTTCCAATACTTAACAGGATTTTCAAGAGTGATTGAACCTTTCCAATGTTTTAATTCCTTTATTCTTTCCTATTCTCTTATCCTGGTTCGTTATTCTGCTCTTTTTGTGTATTCCCACCACCACCCACCCCAACTTCCATTATGACCTTTAAGGATAAAACTCAATTTATTTGTCTACTTTGTAGACAAAATCTAAAGCCTGCCTTAATTTGTAGTTTACTAGACCTCTGATGTGAGACTACATAGAGAGAGCCTATCTGATCAAACGGCCAGTACCTTGACACAGCCTAATTATGTGAAAATATATCCTTGCTTATCATTTCAAACATCGTATAAGCAGAGAAACTGAAGTTGCTCCCCGTCTGTGTGATTTTCCTGTTCAGACACATTTGTTTAAGCAGGCACCGTGAGACTTTTCTGCAATCTTACTCAAAGGAGTTAAAAAGGTGTTTTTACCTTGAAAGCCCCGAGCTGGGCCATGGTGGTTGCCCCCCACCTGCTCCCAGCTGGGTAAGGTAGGGAAGAGATGAGGAGAGGGATGTCTCCTACAGCTGAGCTTTCAGTCAGCTGGCCATGAAACACACCTGTGGCCAGGCATTCCCCCCCAACCCCCCATCCACGCATACTCCTCCAGCTCTGCCCACTCAGATTGACCTCGCTGCTGAGCTGGTACCCAGCTGGCCCTACAGAAGTCTTTTTACCAGTCTGGGCTCTCTGTATCCCCCTTCCTAGTCCAAGCCCAAAGCAACCTTCTTCTTCTGTTGCATCCCCAACTAGTTGACATGGGGAAGTCAGTAGATGTAGTGGTTTGGGATTTTAGCAAAACCTCTAATCCTGTCTCCTACAGCATCCTTCTGGACAAAATGCCCAGCATGCAACTGGATAAGACAATAATACATCGGGAGAGCAACTGGCTCAAAGGGTTTTGGTAGATGGGATTACATCAGACTGGTGGCCAGTCACCAGTGGAGCTCCCTAGGTCTCACCTAGAAGGTGGTATCCACTGGAGAGGGATTTTTTTTTTAAGCAGCCAGCCCCCAGATGCCCATCATTCAGTCTGTTTACAACACAATGGAACTGCCAGTAAAAGCTGTCCTGGAGACCTGCAATTCCAGTTTTCCTTGTTGCACTCTCTACTGCAAGGCCAAATGTTTCTAGGGATAAAGTTGGTTTGGGGTCTCACTCCACAGCACCCTTGCTTTCCTTCAGGAACAGTCATGACAGACTCAGAGAGCTGACTACATCCCAGTCTAAAGGAGCTGCCCGAACCCACATGCTGCTTCTCCCAGACAGCAAAAGGTGCCACCTCTCCCCGCTCTCCTTGCCTGGGCCAGCCTTAACCTATGAGGTAACAAGCCTGTCTTCTTCCCATGCTGCTTCCGATGGGGAATACCTGATGAAGGGCAGCAGGATCAGTGGGTGCTGCATTCATATTTTCTAAAACAACTGTGTTTACCAAAAAGAGCAAGAACAAAGCCATTCACCATCTCAAGGTGAGATAGAGTCTGTACTAGCTACAGAAACCATTGGGAAAGGAGATCTATCAAAACAATGACACTTCCAATCATTTGCCCAAAGTGCAGTGATCCAAACTCTTTGCAGTCTTCCCTTCCCTTCCCTTCCCTTCCCCCGTCTCAGGTTTCAGATTGGTCCCTTGGTGCCTGTAAAGGACTTTTTCAACTTTCTGATAATTTCATGGGAGTAAATCTCATTGAAATCCATGGCAACACTTAGTGTGGAGTTAGTAAAATAGGCCCTGGGGATTTTAAGTATTCTTATTCTTTCCCTTTCTAAGCATCTGCAAGAATCTTATCTTTAGTGGCTTGACAAAATTCATTATCTGCTAAACTACACACAGAGCTAGTAAGACATTGAAAAAACCAAATTAAGTACAATAAACAGCCACTGCTTATGAAAGATCATATTTTCTACTAATTTCCTTCTTTTTCCACCTTTAAACTCTCTTCTTAACCTCAGTTGTAAAGATGCAAAACCCCCTACTTTTTCCTGATTCAGAATGTATCGCATGCAGAGAGAGGAAGAAATCTGTGCCTATGTTGAAGCAGACTGGAGAAGCAGAGATACCAACAGCAGAATCAGTCAGAGGCTTCTCTGAACACAAGGATGTAGGAACCAGCTCAGATACATTCCCTTGCTCAACCCTGTAAGGGCAGGGTGTTATTTAAAGATTAGCTTGTAATGACATTTTTCAGGCATCTTTATGGGAGTTGGTGAAATTCCTCAATACAAGTACTGAAGCAAAATGCAGTATAAAACTAAACAAACTCCTTCTGCAGGATGCAATCCTTAAACACCGAGTGCTCCGAGTTCCTGCCCAGATCAGTGGGAATTGAATAGATGAAAGGACTCGCCACTCTCTCCATATGGAGCCAAGTGCTTATTCCAACCCGGAGCCAGATTTTGCTTAAAGGAGGGCCGAGCTGGCAAAGGGCCAGGACCCAAAGGCTGCTCTTAATTTGCATATCCGAGGCCAGCTTGCAGACGATGCTATCTTGCAGAAGGCAGTGAAACCATGCAACAGCCAGGCTTGATCATAGTGTTCTGGTTGCATTGCTTGAAACGGAAGATTTCTCTCTGGGAGTTGCAGTCTCCACATCTATCATCACCCTGAGAAGTTTCTGGGTTCACTTATAATGTCTAAAGTCCGATGGGAACATGAGATTGCTTAGTATGACTTCCTATATACATTACAGGCCATTTCGTTTCATCCACTTACAACAGTATTGAGTTAAAAAAATAAAAAATAGCTTCCAAAGAGGTAGCTGGAAACATGAAAACGTGAAGAAGTCATCATATTAGATTGGTTTAGAAGTTAATTACCCACTCAGTAAGAAGCTTGTTTTAGTACCAGTGTAACTCTCCACTCTCAGCTTCTGGGTGTTGTTCCTTTGACTATTCCCACTAAATGAAGTGGTGGATGACCTTTCCTCCCACAAGGAGATGAAACCTTCTCTCATGCTTCCTTTCAGTACATGTAACCACCTGGAGATGTTTCTCCAGCTGTCTGCCCTTGTCCTCAGTCTCCAGGCCCATCTGCGTAAGTCTTGTTGACACTCACTACAACATCATCCTGTCTCTCTTAAAGCACAGGCACAAGACCTGCATTTGCTGTTACAGTGTGAGCTTCACTTGGATGGTGTACAGCGATGCTGTTTGAGCCTGTTGTTACCCTACGCGTATGCTCTCCGTGTCTCAACATCAGTAAACATCAGGTCTATCACTGAGCACTTGACATCAGTCTTGAAGGGGAGAACCCTGAAGCAATTGTCATTCATGTTTAGACATGGAGTCACTTCTGTTCTTCATGCATGTCTACAAAAAATCATGAGATGCACCATAGCTTGCAGATACATGAAAGGACTTTTTCTCTGTAGATCTCTGAGCTAATTTCAACAGCTAATCTATTGTGCTCTACTTTACAACCTGCACTGAGTTATCTGCCACTTTTCCTCCTTTTAACACATCTGTGCAGTTTGTGTGTTTAGTGTACCTGTCAACTGGGTCAATAGTAATCATCAAATAGGTTGTCATACCAGAGATTCTGATTAAAACCCACACAACATGCAACATGCGACATGTATTATCCACTTCTGTGGAAACATACTTTTATTACAGGACTCATATATTCCTCTGTCCTTTCTTCTCCCAGCATTTGAGGCCAGCAGCTTGTTTGGAGGCTTATATCCTGTTGCAGCAGAGGACCACATCCTCACTGTCTCCACAGCTACCCTTTCTGGGTGTTCTCTCTCATTGTGGTATACTGCAAACGCATGGGCTGCCATTCCTCAGCTTCAGGGCAAGTGTGTGTTATGGAAACCAAGCTGGGGAATTAGTTGCCCTTGCTTGTCATCCTTTGCATCTCAGAAAGCACTCTGGGGAAAAGGTGGTGACATTCAGAGAGGAGAGGATGGCTGTACTCAGCCATCTGGTATTCAGTGTCACAGGGAAAGTCCTGATAAATTTTGCTCCTTGATGTGATAAGAAATCTCTGTTTAATATGGACCGCCACAACAGCAAGGCTGTCTGGCAGCAGCCTGGACACAAACTCAGGAATGGTCTTGTAGTAGCTGGTAGAAAGGCATCAGGGAAGGCACAAGCTTGGCCTCAATGAGGTTTGACTCAGTTTAATGGGCAGATCCACCAGGCTTATTCATGTCACAGAAAGAGTATCCAGGTTGAGGGAAAGGCAGTGTCTTTCACACCTGAGTGTGTAGTGGAAGGTAAGCTCAGAGTTTACCCATTTCAGCCTGGAATACAAAAAGGCAGTTTCCCCTTTGTGTGTGTTTGTTTCATTTTATTTCATTTTCTATCATAACATCACTGCCTTCCTTAGACTCAAAGGGGCAAATGGACCTCGACCTGGAACTCAGTTCTGAGGTATAAAACCCCTTTTTCTAAATACTGAAGTCCAGTGACTCCTACAAGAGGCTTGTTTTCATCCTGTTCACTGTGATCGCAAAACCTCCCCGAAATTAGTAAATGCCAGCCTGGAGCAGAAATCAGCTCTGCACAGAGGAAGTCACTTTATCTGAGCAATACTTGGTGTGGGCTTCAGTAACAGCTAATGGGAAAATATGGTAACACTTAGAAGTTAACAACAAACAAGAGCAAGTCATCAACTTGCTGCAGTTAATGTAACCCCCTTGAAGTCTATGAGACAAGTGCATGGGAGCTAAGAATCTGGTCCTCTATCCCATGGGCAGTCTTGGATGAGATAACACAGATGTGTTAGATTAAGGACAGAACCCTATAAAGTAAAACATGGGCTGCACAGGGAAAGTCATTTTTTTTTTCTTTTCTTTCTTTCTTTCTTTCTTTCTTTCTTTCTTTCTTTCTTTCTTTCTTTCTTTCTTTCTTTCTTTCTTTCTTTCTTTCTTTCTTTCTTTCTTTCTTTCTTTCTAAATCCATCCATTAAAGCACTAAAAAACAGCAACAAAAATGCAGGAGGCAGGGCAGAGAGGTAAATCAAAAAAAGAAGTTGATGTACCCCTCTAGATTTATACTCTGTAAACTTTTTTTTGTGTGTGTGTGTCTCATGCATCCAACTGCTTTCAGGGTCTATTCTCTTTGTGGTACATGCATGCACATAACTACCATTGATGTGGAGTCTCCAGGTGATTTGATGTGCATTCCACATAAGGCATGGTGTCAAGTATATGATCCCCACACAAAAGAGCTGCTTGAGAACCACTCTTAGGGATATTTTTTAGATTCCTTTGCTCCACATCTAGATTTTAGCAGATCAGAGTGCCTAGCCAAGCAGTAGAACTACCACTGCTACTCTTTCATCTGCTTTGATCTGTGTGAATTTGAGGGCGGGTGGTGCGGGGGTGGGGGAGGCTCTGATGGGAAGAAAATTTTCAAATATGGGTGGGAAGTAAATTGACTAAAGGATTTTCAACACATCAAAAGGGGCAAACAGGAGTGAAAAATGTATATTTTTGGAACACATAAGTTGAAGAAATGATTTCATATATCACTCTATCATCTCCAGTTAAATGTTATTAGGTCGACAGTGTGACTCATTCTGGCTGCCAAGCCTAGAGCAGTTCTGCTCTTCCCTCCACTGTATGCAGCAAAACCAGCTACATAGGCAATGACAGTTGTTGTGAGGTGCAGAGGTGTAGCAAAAATAGTAGATGGATGTAACTCTACCCAGCAGCTGGTTTCATGTAGGTGTCAGTCACAGCACTGTAAGTCGGGGTGCAACAAGAGTTGCTTTTAAATGTGGACTAAAGCTATATATAAGGCCTGGAAATTTCTGTTCTGCTTTGATATAGTGTCTATCCATGGAAAATACAATTATTTGGGGGGAGGGAGGATAGAGGATTTTTATACAGTGAAGTGACTTTTTCAAGTAAAACTTAAACCCAGTGTTCCACATGGGTAACATCAGACTTTCCTACATTTCAGACAGAAACACCAACAATCCTCACTGCTCCCGATTTTCTTTCTCTCTTTTGCACACACACATGCAATCTGCATCTCAAGTGTGAGCCAGTTTAAATTGTGGAAAAGGAAGGAAAAGAAGGAAGACTTCTAAAATAGTACTGATTTTATTGTGTCAGCACAATGATCTCATTTTAAACCAAATGAAAATCTGACCTTTTTTTGAGTAGCTTGTATGTGTAAAATATTTCAAGTTTTCCAACCTTGCCTCACTGTTTCATGTTCGTCTGCTCTCCCAAATGTCCCATTCGAAAGGGGAAGCAGGGTGTCTAGAAGGAGGGATGACAGGTTTGGAGAAAACAGGGGTGCAGGATTGGAAGGAGTGAAGGGAGGAAATGGATGCAAAGAGAGTTTGGAACAAGACTCACATGGACTGAGCAGAACTTTGGAAAGAAAAAAAGAGGAGATTAAGAGGGACATGATGTAGTTTTGATTTAAAGGGCAAGAAGAAAAGGGAACTATAGATTGTTGAGATTATGTTTATTTATTTGCAATAAAGAAACTGAGCTGGAAAGAACTGCACATATGGTAATAATCCTCTGAGTTGATCTTAGCTTCTGTCTTAAGGACTTTTTCACTGAAAAATATGCACTTGGATCAGTCAAAATCCAATGCTGTCAAATTTGCATCATTCTTTCAGTCAATTTTTTTCTAATTCAGAAGACATCAGAATATTTCTTCCTATTCAATATCACTTTTTTAATGCTTGTCCCTCTTTCTTAACACAAGAGAAGATAGAAAACTAAGCTCAAAACTATGTTAGAAGAAACTGCAGATTTTAATTACTTAGTATTATTTTCACCCAAGGGAAATGTTAAAATTCCTCCTTCTCTGAACTTTTGCAGAACAGACATACATTATTTTCACAACTCCCTAAACCCTTCCTCCTGCAGCATAATTCCCATTTCTAGGTGCATCTTTCAATATAAATATTTAAAATCATTTAGGAGGACAACCTGTTTGGATTTCAGTGCTGCCATTTCTTCAGCAAACCTCAAACACTCACGCTTAGGACCATCTCTCCACCAGAAGTCAGGCAGATACTCCTGTTTTCAGATGTTGGAACAGAAAACACATTTCAAAGCCATGGTTTGTGAACTGACCCTGTACCTCACTGACTCTTCAAAAGAAAAAACTGCAACCAGAGCTACCTACAGTATAATTTGCAAAAGCCACAACGTTCCTTATCAGTTGCTAAAACACTTAAACATGTTATCAGTAAACACCAACAGAAGATGAGGGCCTCCTCTGGCCCTCAGACACTGCTCCAGGGGACCAGGACGCTGGGATGTGGCTGTGAGAGGGGACCAGGTGATGGCACAGTGGGAAGCAGGGAGAGCTGAACTATCAAAACCTTTATTACCTGCTCCATTTCTTTTTGCAGGACAGCTTTTCAGTGGCTCAAGTTTAATACAATCAAATGAAGAAGCAAAGAGAGAAAAATTATTTGCAGTTTCTGATCTGGTACAAAACAGACAGGGTTCTCTCAGAGAGAGTCCAGCAGAGGCCACAAAGATGATTAAGAGCCTGGAGTATCTCCCCTGTGAGGAAAGGCTGAGTCAGCAGGGGCTGTTCAGCCTGGAGAAGACTGAGAGGGGATGTTTATAAATATCTGAAGTATGGGAGGCAAAGGGAGATGGCCAACCTCTTCTCAGTGGCCTGTGGTGACAGAACAAGGGGCAATGGTTACAAGTTCGACCACAGGAGGTTCCACACCGATGTGAGAAAGAACTTCATGGTGAGGGTGATGGAGCACTGGAACAGGCTCCCAGGGTGGAAATGGAGTCTCCTTCTCTGGAGACATTCAAGACCCACCTGGACATCGACCTCTGTGACCTCCTCTAGGGAACCTGCTTTGGCAGGGGAGTTGGACTCAGTGATCTCTTGAGGTCCCTTCCAACCCCTACAATTCTGCGATCTAGCTATGTTGTGATGTGAAGAGTACCTGTAGATATGAACTACAGCATTTTCATAAGTGTATTTTAGGTTGCAACTTGCCTATGTTGCAACTGAGCAGAGAGTGGGGCAGAGACTGAATATCTTTTACACAGATTATTGTAATTCCTTTAATAATCCAAGTGAAGGTGCAGCTATACATTATATTGTGGCTTTCAGAATCTTTTTAATGACAGAAAACCCTACCACACACCCACAGGAAGGCCAATAAAAGATATTGTTTCATAGATGCAAGTGCAGTAGAGAAAAATTTCTATCTACACATCCTTAAGGACTGTATTTTGCTTTTAGTGCTTTGATTTAGCAAACTCAGAAAACATACTGGAATGAAACTTCAGTTGGAAGCAGAATTATTCATTATCTAGTCTGAATGACACACACATTGAGGCAATGTTAGCCATTTCTTAAACATTTTATTTTAAAAAGGTTTGGAAAGGATTATTACAGAAAAAAACTTGTATGCCTCCTGATACTGTCAGAAATATGTTGACACATTTTTTACTTTTTTTTTTTAATTTAATATCTTCCTTTAGTTTTAATACTAAGAACACTTTCTCTCATGAAAAGATAACCGTCTTGGAATTCATATGATCAGTCAATCATTCTGTATTTGAAGATAGCTCGTCATTTATGACAACACAGCTGTTTATTTTCTTAGCTATGAATAGGATGACAAGAATATCATCATTCTGTGTGTGAGTAAAAGACAAAGAAGAAGGATAGAAGGTAGAAGCTTTATGCAAACATCTCAGATTTTTTTCCCCGCCCAGAAGTTTATTGTGCAAATTCATGCAGTTTTTCAGTAAAAAGGGTGAATTGTTTCTTCCTCCTTTTGGAGTCTGGATTTATTCTTGCATTTACCCAATTATCAGGAGAGAAGTCTCCATCCTTCCCAGCTTCTAACTACCATAGATTGAACCTCCTATGCTGTAGCTGCCTAGGAAACCAACTTCCCGCTGCTTGGAGGAAATTGTATTAAACTCTGTTAAGCAGTAGTGAACACTTTAGATAACCATGGTCTCACATTCGTACCAGTGACTTCTTTCTCCACTTTCTCTGAAAATGCAGATAGCTGAAGACCTGCAGGTTCTCAGGTTTGCCCGTCTATGGCAGGGGCTTTACTGACTGTGCCGGGAAGTGGGTCAAACTCATGAAGCAGCTTGATAAACCTGAAGAGATTGGGCCAAAGAATCTCCCTGAAAGGGTATCAGAGTTTTAACAGGGATGAGGCTTAGAAAGCAAGCACTGTTTTGCCTTTTATTTGCCCTGCAGGTCAAAGCAATGAACTTTTCCATGTGTAAATGGGCTATACCTATTCTGCTGTGAATCAGCATGGAGGGGAAGAATCCAGACATAAATAATCTGTCAGCCCAGTTGCCCGGTATGAATTCAGACAAATATGTTTAACCAAACATGGATGCTTCAGAAGGTGTTCTTGCGGTTACTCCAACTGCTTTCATTATACTTTTATATTATCAGTGTGTCTGCTCACCATGTACAATAAAACAATTTCTGAGGCTCAGCCTCAGAACATGGGGCTCATTCACCATCTTGGATAATAGCGTGGCTTGTTTGCACTGTTCTTATTGAACTTTCTAAATATATGTCATTTTCCTTTTCATTCTAGGAGTGATTGTACATTACAGCAATTACAGACAAACCCTTGCAGACAGTTTGAAGACCAAAACTTTCTTTGTGTAGAAGTCCAAAGGCAATTATTGGCATTACAGTTTAAGAGAAGCATTCCATCTCCCTGATGCAACAGCAGTAGCTTTCCATGGCATGTTAAATAAAGCAATTTGCCCTGTAGGAGACTAATGCATGCAGAGTTGTGATGAGAAAAAAGAAAAAAAAAAAAGAAAAAAAGTCATACAGCTGCTCTGAAAGGAACAGCATCTCCTCTTCATAAAGATAGAAAAATTACTCTTGCCCTGGTTTAAGTACCAAGCATCTTTAACCTTTATCTTTACCTACTTGACATTTCATACATTGCTTTAAGTCTGAGACTCTATATAAAGACATAGGCCTGCTAATTGCCTGTCAAATAGTTGCACTTCAACAAAAAATCACTGATAAAACTAGAAAGTACAGAACTTTCCTAACACACTCCAGAATATAGAATTCAGTCCAAGCCAAATTTTTGTTCTCATGGCAGTTCCCATTTGCAGAAAAGAAGGAAATGAGTAGACTTAAACCTAGAAGTATACAGACTTGACCTCAAAAGGTCTCATGGTCATATTTTCCTATTTTGGGACATGTTAAATGTTAGGCACATAAAACCCAAATGATTCTCTCTCTTGACAATATTTAAACAATGAAATAAATTATTCACCCAACATAACTGTGAATTATTTGCCTATCTTACTAACCTGTGTGACTGAAAAAGGGGGATGATACTTAGACCTGAGTATCACAGAAGAAGTTGGAACATTTCTTCAGCAAAACCAGTGTGCTGTTTTTCCCAGCACTTAAAGATCCTCAGATTAGGGTTACTAGGGTCTTGATCCTAAAACATTATTAACTGCTCACCCTAAATGTATTTACACCAGCTGAGAATTAGCCTGGAGTAGCAATCATAAGAAGATGAAGAGGACACCATTACTAAAATAATAAATGCATAGGAAATAATTTTCAGGTAAGAGTAAGAACAGACATGTCTTCAGGATAATACATGTGATTAAAATAAATGTATCAAACATTACAGCAGCTTGTTGGCATCTATAAATGGAGCTGTAACAATTTTTTTTTTCTGAGAAATTTGTGCTCTAGAGGATAGAGACAGGTTTGAAAGGAATTGCTTTAACAGCTGTATTACTGAAATGAAACGTAAGAGTCACTGATTTCACCAGCCTTCACACAGACTGTTCATTCGAGTGGTGAATGTGATGAGGTCTGCAAAAGAGAGAACATTCATTTTTCTGAGAGTGAGCCAGGCTTACTAGAACAGATCCAGAACACGAGGAAATTCCCCATTTTTAAGAACAAATGAAGCCACTTAATTTTCCCTCCCATCAGAATGAACACTAGCCTAATAGCCTGATGGAAAAGCTAAGCAGGGCAAACATGATTCTTAGAGGGAAAGGTAGAAAAATATTGGCCAGAGCCTGGTGGTTCCTCAAAGCATCAAGCGATAAGGCAAAGAGCAGCCTTTCCATAAACCTTCAGTATGCAGAAGCATGGGGTTCCTTATACTGTAATATATGAATGCTCTGATAAAAATGATGCTCTGATAAACAATTTTTTTAATGGAAATCTATTTAAGGATGGTTAGTTAAGGATGAGTGGTCAATAATTTGGGATTGCATGTGCCATATGTTCTTTGGAAGATATCTGTTTGTATAGTCATCTTGAGCCCCACATGAAGTTTGGTTACAGATGTCATCAGCTGACTGGAAACACTATCACATCAGTTGGAAGGCCAGATTAAACTGATTAACAATGAATACTGATGAAGTACTCTTCCATTAGTCCCCAAGACCTGTATCATGAAAATCTTTCATCATCTAGTGTTGAGCTTCTTTCTGTACAGTCTGGGTTTAGGTATAATGGTAACTCTTCAGAAAGCAAAAGACAGAATTCAAAGAAAATGTTTTTCTGAAGTCGAAAGAAACAGCCTGACTATTGTTTATCCTCTGACCACACAAATACCTTGCGGCAGTGAGGCCTTTTAAAACCGCATCGCTCTTTACATCTGAACAGCTCTGCAATAACAAATAACAACCAACAAAAACTCACAGCCGAATGTCAGCTTTCATTTGAAGTTGAGAGGAATTACAACGTTGAGCAATAAAGCGATAAAATCAGTGAAACAGGAACTCTCCCGTTGTGCGTGTCAGTGCAAGCTGCTTGCGGCGTGGTCCTGCAAGGACCTTGCACAGCACTGCAGCCAAAGCTCTGCAGCACCCATGGCAGGGCTTGGGACTAGATGAGCTTTAGAGGTCCCTTCCAACCCAAACCCGTCTGGGGTTCTACAGCAAAGTTTTCATGTTCAGAAATGTAGAAATAAATCAGGTCTCATGCTCAAAAGCAGCTTGTCTGGAGAACACAACAGCAAAAGGGGAGAATAATCACCATCAGACAGTTTCTAGTGAGGCGGTCAACCATGACCTTTTCCTTTTCTGAACATTTTAAAAAATGGAATGAACTGAAATACCTGAGGTTCAGGAGCATTTTGCAATGTAATTAAAAATAGGTCAGGAAGAAAAAATAATTTCACACTCTTCAACAAATTATCACAATTAATCAACAAGAACAGAGCCCGACTCCTTAATAAATGTGTTGGATTTAATTTTTTTTTTTTCCATTTTGGGAACAGGCTCGCAGATGTTAACAGGATAGCTCCTGATGTTTATGAGTTTGCTACCATGAGAAACGGTTGCAGGATCCAGTCTTTTGCGGTTTAACATGATCCATCAGCTGATCGCTTTTTCTGCTGCGAGGCAGATCATTGACACCATTACAATTTCATTTGCTGCCTCAAAGCCAATTTCCCTGCATATAAGCACTTCATTCAGAGCACAGGAAAAATACATTAGCGAAACAATATAGCATACTGTACAACAAGGATTTTCCTGCACTGTAACTCTACAGCTCACCAGGCAAAAAACACTTCTTTTTATTCTAGTTCCCCAGGGTGCTACATGGAGACACCAATCCTGAGACGGATTAACTGTGGCGCTTTCATCAAGAGGAACTTGTCTTCACTCTGACTTTGGAATAGAAAGAACGTGCTATTACCCTTCGACTTTGAAAGAGAAAAGCTTTCTACCTACATTCCTTGCTCGCTTCCAAAGTTTAGCTCATAGGGATTAGAATTTGCTAGATATAGGATAAGCTCCTTTCAAAATACTCATTTAAGGCTAGACAGAGAGAGCTTTCAGTTATCTTTACTGGATCTGTATTGGTCTTAAAAATAGGTAAATTAGAGGTAAAGGATGAGCAGAATGTTAAATCTTCCATGAAATGCATAAGAGTAGTTGGGAAAAAATGGCATTTTTTTTTCCTCTCTGTGGCTTTTATATAAGATTTGTTTTTTGCTGTTCAAAATCAACCTTTTCTTGTCCTTAATCCAGAGGTGACTTCAGGGATACTCTGATTTTGGGAACCTGACTTGATCTGTACTGAAGAGATTAAAATTTCAAGCAGCGGGTGTTTTATACCTCCTGAATATTGAGGTTTATGTAAGGTAAATACCTAATCATGAAGTGTGTGGAAAGTCCAAATCAATACCCGTCTCAGGCCAGCATCCCAGGATGCTTATATCCCTACCCGTGAGTAAGTGTGTTTTCAAGTCACTGGCTTCAAAGGAGGTTGAAAATGGCAAATATTGGGTAAGATCTGGTGTCACATGATGATTTCATAACTATCAGCTTTGTACACTCTCCCTGGGATGTGAGAAGAGAAGCAAGGCTCTTTCTGGGTTTGTTTTAGATTTCATCTAAGTCTATTTCAAGCCCTGCACTGATTTTAGCTGATTTTAGCTGATTTCCCTTCCAGCGGACAAGTCCACACTATGGACATTGCCTGGCTTTGGGCAAGGTCAAACAGAGCCTAGTTTGGTCCCTGGGATTTCGATTAGTGTAACCAGTCAGACCCCCCTGACACACACCCCTCAGACTAACTGTGAAGTAAGTAGTTAGGCTGGTTTGAGAGAGGATATTGTTTATGACTGATGCCTGACTATATTGCTTCTGAAACTGGTGACCTTAAGCTTAGACCTAACGCTTCCTCTCCTCTCCTCTGCTGCCCACCCTGCAGCTCTGCCAGGAAGAGGATTAGGGAACCTGACCTAGGAGAGGAAGATCCCCTGGGATAAGGGGTATTTTTCACCCCAGTGTGTTAGTCAGCCTGCTCCTTCCCTTGCCTGCTCAGCTGGACGAGCATCTCCATGCACGGGCAACAGAAGGACCTGGAAATGCTCAGATGGGTAAGAAAGAGAAGCCAAGAGGCAGATTGCTTTCCTGAGTGTTGATACAAACGCTTATCAAGTGTGTCAGTCCCACAAGTGTATCACCTCCAGTGGTAGGAAGTGCTTAGGGCTGTGGACTCCCCTGTCCTGTTGTCCTGCAGCTGGCCAAGCAAGGCTCTCTGTGCCTGCCCGGCCAACCGGTTCAGGGAATTGATCTGGCTAGAAAAATAATAACAAAAAAAAACCTTTAAACACCCAGCAAAAAGCAACATGTTTTTCTTTCCAACCAGAATCACTTCTTCCATCTGGCTGGCCGCACAGCTGCACAAACAGCTGTGCCAGTGCAGTGGTGGGGCCAGCCGGGGCTGCGTCGGCTGGTGTAGGCGTAGGCAGCACCACGGATGGAAGGGAACCCCCTGCCTGAGCCCCACCAGACAAAGGTCTCTTGCAAGTGCTCCTTGGTGCCATCCAGGTGGCAGGTATTTGGCCATCCTGCTTTCCTCCTACATGTGGAAGGAAATGAGCAGTGAGCATGGCAGCATCCAGGCTGTCATGAGGAGAGGATGGCTGCTCTGTCCTGGGGGGAATCAGAGTCGTTTGTGTTGGTCTGCTCTCCTGTTGACCTCACTGCCTGCTCCTGATGTTAATAGTGGGTAACAGCCAGGAGAACATGCACCATTTTGAGCCTGGAATTGAGAGGGAAACTGGCTGAAAGGTCCAGTTGAAACTGGAGGAGCATTTGGGGAATTGAAATAGACAGCTATATCCAAGTTTTTCTTCTCTAGGAAAAACAAAAGTCATTGGGATCTTTAACAACTTACACAACCCAACTGAGTGTGATGTTTGTGCCCACCAATGTGCAGTATCACCACCATGACCAGACCCCTGGCTGCTGGCTGGTCTGTTCTCCAGCAGCAACCAGTGGAGCAGCCATTCTAGCAGCGACTCGTTCATACTGCCATGCTATGAATGCAGAGCAGTTGCTTAATCTAACTCAGCACTGGGTTGACTCAGCATTTGAAATGGAACTAACCCAAACCAAAGCTGGAGATATGATTTAGATCACGATAACTATTGGCAGACTGACACAGTGTTGCCCATCTGAAGTGCAGGGAGATCAGCCAGCAAGGATTCCTTCATGTAAAGATCATGAGATATTGCCTCTGAAGCTTTAAATTGCACTTGCATCATACTCTCTCATACACAACTGAAAGCTGAGATTTCTGTACCATTTACTGAGAGCAACAGCTAGGATTTAAAAAAGACTCAAGGTACAAACACCAGAGCTTGCAAGTGTGTCAGTCAGGGAAATTAAAAAAAATAGTTCTGTTTTCCACTTTCAGGTGTTGAATTTTGAACCTCTCTTTGTGACAATCTCTATTTTTTTTAATAAATCTTTCTTCACATATCCAAGAAGTAAAATATCCACAGAGCAATATTTACTACTTTTGCTCAAATAATACAAATTCCCTCACCAAAGGCACATGAAGGTACTGTATTTAAAAGCCACACTCCTACACCAAGAGTGATACTTCCCTTGTGATTTAAACACTGTCAGTTAGATTTCTGATGGCACCCTGTACCAGAATTACAGAGTGGTTTTGTATGATCATTGTGTGTATATAATTATACAATGCCACCAGAACACAGGGACCAGCTGATGTTATGTAGTGCAGAGGAAAAATATTCATAGGGAATGGAACCGAAGGCAATATAATTCAACAAATACTGTAGCCAAATGTTAAATAAAATAGACTGGTCCACTGCCAAACTATGCAACGGGTCCTGCTGAAGCCACAGTGGGGGCAGAAGTTAGTGTATGACATCCCATAGCATTTTCTGGACACACCTTTTCATTCACTTACAATACTGGATTCAATAGTTCAATGGGATTAATGTTGTAATATTTTTCATTATTAGTAAATATTTTGCTAAATCTGGTCAAGAGCATTTTCTTATTAATACAATGACCAAAAGGTAAAACAAGTAACTGATACAGATATTTGCATCAATAGCTTATGTGTGTATATATATACACACACATTTAAAATAGTAGCTTCATTTTTTCTGTATCCATATCATTTTCACATGCAGCATATAGCAGACACTGTTTTTCAAAGTTATTCTGAATATACAGTTTTGTGTTGCAATTTTAAAGATTATCCCTATAAAGGAATAAAGGATGCACATTCAGCCAGGCACAAAGTGAAATGTCACATTTTTCTAGCAGCGGTATTTTTCTGTCTTTAGCTGTCTCATCAAAAGTCTCCCCATTCTTATGACAAATGCATTTGAATAAATTACAAAACAACACAAAATCAGTTTCTGTTTAACAGAAACATTTCTTTGCACTGTATTATTATCAAACATTTACATTGTGGTACAGAACATGATCCAAAAGAAGCAGCAGTCACAGATTTTTTTTTCCCTGCATTGCAGTTCTGCACCTTTATTAACTGTTTCAGTAGAAATATCACTGTGTTACTTCTAATTGCCAAGCACAGTGTATTACAGTAAATATACAAGATATCCTGCTGTTTGACTACACTCACAAATGGTTGCTTCTTTTATGCATAACTCTGAATCATTAACGTTTTTCTCCTGTTGGTTTGGGGATGACCATTTGATTTGATCTATGCTGACACTACATTTTTACAACATCAAAAGAAAGTTTGTTCTAAAAGCCAACTTTCTTCCTTAAGCTCTCCAACCCGTTGGCCAAGAAAACTCTAAGAGGATCTTAACTTAGAAGAACAAATGCTTCTGAAAAACATTCACTTATTCTTCCATTTATCCAAGGTATCAAACTCTAAATTAAAACTTTTAAAAAACTATCCTACTTTAAAGTTTCACTCTGATAGCAGGCAGAAAAGTTTGCAACATGCCAAAAAACATCGGTTGTCTAAAATGGGCAACAAAAAGTATATAAGCACATCTAATATTTTCCCTGTACCTTACAATGCATAATTTTCTTAATAACCACATAGACTTTATCAGGGTGTGCTTTGGTTATTTTTTGTCTAGGAACTCAAGACACATAAATATTACAATTACAAAAAGGAAATTCTTGTGGCTAATTTATCTACTGAAAAGAAGTCTACACATCTTAAGATACAGAAATAGCAGAGTATCGAGGGGAACCTGTTTACCTTATCTACTGGAAACTTCATTGAACTACAGTGAGAGTTTCAACAAAAAAATCAGGTTTTAAAATGCACAGGTGCATAGCTGGGAACAATTGTTTTACAACAGCAAAACCAAGATGAGAATCTGTCCCCAGAGCCAGCAGGAATGCCATATGATATCTGAATGGTAATTTTCTCTGTATGTGCCACAATGATGCCTCAGATTTGACCTTTGGTTTTGTTGTCACCAAGTATTATCATACATATAATTTGACCTTTCTCAGTTGTATGAATGCTTGGCCTTGAACTCCATCTAACCTTCCAGGAGCTGTAAAGATAATTTCTATACGTTTGCAATAAGGTCTCTGATTTGACCTATGACTCTAATGAACAATAATTTCTTAATATTCCCATTCCTCCTAAGACTATTTTCTGTAATAGTATAAGAATAAGGCAATAAAATGTCCTTCAGTGCAAACTCACGTTATTCTGAATTTTGAAGGTCTGTGCTTCAGGGCATTCGCACTTCATTAGATTTCTGTGTTGTCAGAAGATACTATCAGAGCATCAAAAGTTTCTAGAATTTAAATAAAAATTAATGAAAACACAAAAGTGACATTTTTAAACTGTGTCTCTCCAGACAAAACTAAAGACAATAAAATGTTTTAATTAGGGACAGTAAACAAAAGCATATCTTAGACCATTAATACAACTGCCATTTCTATTTGGAAATTCCAAAGCATAAAATTAAGGAATATGCAAAAAAAAACCCAAAAATTTCTCAATTCTGTTTTTGGACAGAGCAGTTTGTTCCATCATTATGCAGCAAACCAAAGAATAATCAAATGTCACAGTATTCTGCAGCAAAACAAAGTAATAGATGTCTTCAAAAACAAAAACCAAAACCGAAATCTGGCAAAATTATATACTGGTGCATTCCAGGTTTGTTAGTGTAATTAATGAAATATTGAATTTTTAATATTATTTAATTTTTCAGTGTTGGTTTTGTTACCTCATAGGACCCTCAGTACAAGAGTCCAGTTGTAGTCCCGACCCCAGTGATACCCAGCGGGGCACACAGCCGTTCCTGCAGCCTTCATCTGTGTGACACCAAGGTTGCAATCAGACAAGACAAGTACTCCCAACTTGCCTCCTGCACCCAGCGCAAGGCTGAAAACCCTCTTTGCAGCTTGCCCTGGAAAGCTACGGGCCAGCAGGCTGCCAATCCTTGACCAAGGGTGATTTGCAGTGGTGCATTATTAATTCAGTCCACGATCCAGCTTTTTCTGTCCTACTGCACTTTTCAAGAGTTTGGGAGGTGAAGGAAAGGTTCTCTTGTACCCTGAATACCTACAGAACTGGTACCTGTCTTGTTTGTACTTTCAGGATGACCTGTTGGGAAATGGAAAAAGCTTTTTAAGCTGCTAACAAAGCTATGGTTTGAGAAAGAAATTTTATAAAAGCCATGAAATCTGAAGATCACCAAATTCCTTGGAATGCACCTGTCATACACAGATGGCTTGTATGGTGGAATTCTCCCTCCATTTGTGGCTACGAAGGAGTTAACTAGCAACTAAATTCTCAGAAGATCAGATATTGCACCCAACAATCTTAGAATTGCTTGAGGGTTTCTCATGTGGTGGCATTAATTTTTAGCAACATTGGAGAACAAGTAAAATGAAAAGTATTGGAAGAGTGGAGTAGAGCTGTGACCGTATTTAAAATGGATTCAGCTTGATGACACAGAATGTGTGTAACGTGCAAATACCTTTTTCAGCTGTGTAAGACTGCAAGATGGCCCTTCCAGCTATATGATTTTCCATCAGCACCAAAGACTGCATTTCAAGCCAAATTGGGAGTGGAATGCTAATGGGTCATTATACCTGATGGTCGAGCCCAGCACGGGCATCTTCATCTGCCGTACAGCCATACCCAACACCTGAATACATTAGAAAGGGATTGAAAATAGAAAGCTCCGATTTGAAGGTCAATAATTCAGGAACACGGTCCTGAACAAACAGACCATAAAACATGTCTACTCAGGTTGCAGGCTCACAGGTAGAAGAGATGCAACAGCCAACATGGGGTGATAGCAATCAGTAAACAGCAGCTGAAACACTAGCTCCCAGCCATTTCTCAAGTGTGGCTGGTGTCAAGACAGAGAAGTGTTTTGGAACCCTGAAGTGACTTTGGCGAGGCCAGGTGCAGCCAGGATGTTTATGAGAGGTGATGTGCAGCATTATATCTTCACTCACTTTAGTGCCATGGCCTGGATCTGCCTTCTTCTCTTTTAATTGGTCAGAAAATCCATCCCTATAGATGCTATGTAAAAGTTTTTCCCTGTGTCCTTTTAAAGAGATTCTCTTCATTTTGGGGGCTTGGGGTTTTTTTTCTTTTTTTTTTCCTTGACACTACACTTCTCTGAAACTACTTTGCATGGCTTTTACTCCCTACAGCTATTCAAGCCAAGGCTTTTTTGTGAAAATCTTGTTACTGGTAGTAATGCTATGACATGATCAATGCGGCTCTCCTCCTTATACAAATTGCTCCTTCCAAGCTATCTGTCTTTCTATCTTAGTTTTCTTTCCCACTGCAAAGACTGGTGACACAAGACTAGCTCAGTCACATCACTTGAGATTAATCAGAAGCTTCAGAGTATACAGAACAATACAGGAGATAAAGGCCAAATTATTAGCAGAATATGCAAACTGAGACTCAATTAGAAACATATTTGCTTTCAATCAGGTGGTTTATGCATTCCGATCTTGGTGGCAAGGGCCACCCTCAATGGTCACTTGGAGGTCAGCAGACACCAGACAGAATGGAGGGTTGAAAACTGAATGATGAAGGTGCCTGTAGCTAATCAGATCTCTCCATAACATAAAGTGTTTCTTTGGCAACAAGTAAATCTTTAGGTTCTTTAAGATTAGGGAGATATAGTTTGGTTGGCCAAAAATAACAGAACAGTCAGAGGAGTTTTGCTCCAGAGCGTATCTCTATCTTGAATAAGCAGATTAAGAATCACTTATTCTAAACTGTTTTCCCAACAAGAGTGAGCTTTGAATGCTTGGCTTCCTACACATGTGCTGGTCAGGAGAAATGAAAAGCACAAAACCTCAAGGATGAAGCTTTTCAATTCCTGTTTTGTCAGCCCAGACTTTCCAGAAAATAGCAAATTTGACACTGGTCTCCAATCTGAGCATTGACAGTTTTGATTAACTTGACAACTCCTTCCAGAAACACACAGCAGCTTCCTCTCTCATCTTAAAATACCCTCATTGCATCCAAAGGACTAGGCTTCTCACTGTGTCCATGGGAGGGGATGGCTGAAATCACTCAGCGATATGTGGGCTCCAGGGCAACAGGAACACATCATGCTGGGTCACAGAACACGGTCCTTTAGCTCTTTTCACCAAGCCTTAGGAACCTGTGTTCTTGTACAGAAACTTGAGTAAAAGCCACCAGTGAGTGCAGCTCCTCACCCTCCTCCTATGCATTATCTTGGTGTGCCAAGAGTAATATATCCCAAGTGCCCTGCCCTGGTAATTTGGATTTTAGAGAGGGAAACTCTACTGGCTACTAGCAGGGATGATGCTGTGAAGACAAGGAGTGGTGCTGGCTGCATTAGTTCCCTTTCACTCCACTGACTGTGTGCATCCCACCAGCAAATGGGCCAGCTACCTTACACTCGGTATGGATGGGCAAAAGCATCTATTGGGCCACAGGTACAATGAGAAAAGGGTGGTGAAAAGTAAACAAGGAGAAGACAGAGCATGGCGAGAGCCCTAAGGGTTTGTATGAGCCAAGCAGTATATGCTTCAGTCAGCTGGCTGAAAAACCACAGCCATGGAAGGTAAAGGAGAAATCCAAGATGGATCTGTGTTTCAACAGCATTTGGGCCTAATGCTGGCTCCCTGCCAAGGGTGAGCAATCCCCTTGGCTGCCAGGCTGCTGGAAAAAAATATCTGTTTTCCACTCTGCAGTTCTTCAAGAGCTGCAGTCATAGCTCTTGCACTGTATGTGAGAAGTTTCTGCTCCATTTCACCCTCTGGGAAGTCCCTTTTGCTCTAGCAGCTTTTTTCTCCCTCCATAACCCAGCAACGTTAACAGCACCATCACAGAGCAGAACCGAGGGGAAAGGCATTGGTTACTGCTGACACCCTTACTTATGGTTTTTCCTAATGTTATTTTACTCAGAATTTGTTATTATTTGACACTGGCGCCAAGAGGTAGGTAGTTTTCAAATACAGAGGGTGGACCAGCCTCTACAGATTTTCATTGGGAGTTTGGCATCTTCCTGACCCCAACAGTGTTAGAGCTCTCCACTAATAATTCAGAAAACAATACACAGCACTTAGAGCATTAAAAGGTGATCTTTGATTTTAATTGAAATCAAAGAAGGTGGGGAGGAAAGGGGAAAGACATGAGAGGGGTATTGGGAAGCAGGAGAGGAAGGAGAAGGCAAAAAAGAAAAGGAAAAAAAAGGAAAAGTCAGGCTGAGACAATTCCAAATCCAAATGCAACCAATCCTGTCCCCTGTAAACTGCTTTGCTGTGTTCTGGATTACAAAGTTTTCAAGGCTGGATTAGAGGCTGCTATAAAACAGTTTGCCTGACACAGAACCATATTTAAATTAGCAACGCCATAAACTGCACTGCGAGGGGAGGGCCTGCTCATGATTCAAGGACATCCTCTTCTGTATAATTTTCCAGTATCGTAAATTTCTACCCAAGCTCCCAGTAGAGCAGCAATGCTCCAAAATATATTGAATAAGGTGTCTTTCATAAAATGTTATACATGGAACAGAATTAGAGTATCTGTATCACATTTCTTTAAGATTAGCCTAATTTATATATATGAAGCTCAACAGCATGATTAAAACCCATAGGGTTTTAGACGCAGTGTTACGTTTTACTTTTCTGAGAGCCCTGTGCTTAGCCAGAGTGTGTTTACTGTGATTGAGGTATTTTTCTAAACAGGGAGGCGGATTATTTAAGCCCTTTTGGTATGGAAAACCCACAGTTTGTCCACCTCCAACAACCTCTCCTCTCCCACAGTTGTCACAGCAACAACTTCAGCATTTGAAAGGAATCTACTTCAATAATCTAAGCCTCTGATCTTTGACAGGCTTATAATGAAGGAACAGTTTGTTAATGCTGACATAAACATTTTGAAAAGTTAGAAGTGCAATTATTTCATGTTGTTTAGGAAGTCAGCACTACATGGTCAAGAGAACAGCATTACTGCAAAAATATTTACTCATCCAATTTCCTAGCGAGAAAAACAACTGCTGACTGTACAGCTGAAATGAGATTCTAGCCCTGCGGTTTACGCGACAAGATTTTGTCTTTGTCTCCTGTCCATTTATAGCTCTTTTTCCCCCCTGGTAATCCCATGACAATCTTTCAGATAAAATCCCAGGGTGTTTTGCCCTCATCTCTTTTCACTGAAAAAGACAGAATCTACAAACCCAGATGCATTACACCCAACTCCAGGAGGGTCTCCCGGCTGCGGTGCTTGCAATAAGACATCCAGAACCGCTTCTCAGCCAGCCAGCCAGCCAGCCAGCCGTGATGGTTGTTTGCCTGTTTAGCAAACCAAACTGTTATTTTTGCTGGGAGGAGGGCGGAAAGCTGATGCGATGACAAAGTTCCCGGGGCTGCGCTCAGCAAAGTAGCCCCCTGCGCCTTCCTGGCAAGGCAAAAGCCAGATCAGGCGACGAACTCCAGGCTGCACTTTGGAGTCAAAGCCACGCTTGCGCTGGGGAGACCATCATTCCTGGAGCAATTTTCTACAGTAGTGCAAGGGCTCCAGCGGTCCTCGGGGGTGAAATCCATCATGCTGCACGCTGCACTCTATCAAGAGGGGCTCCGAGAAAGGGTCAAGTGGTCCGCTGCCATGCTGTTTGAGCTCATCAGAGACATATTTAATTTAATTAAGGTTGTCAGCACTATTGATTTTGGCAGTTTCAATTACCGTGCTGTTATGGCTTCTGGATCTACTGATCTGTGATGAGCCCTATCAGCACTGGCACACATTGAGGAAAAAGCCCTTTGTCTCCTTTAAAACCTGACACATCCTGCCATAGGCCATAACTTATTGCTTTTATCCAGCCCAGCTCCTCTTCTGTTCCTCATAATTAATTTCTCATTAGACAGCTCTTTATTGTTTAATTTGTGCAGTTTATAATCAAATTGGGCACATTAATTGTAGTTGAATTTAAGGCTAATGAAAAATAAAGGTTTTCAATAACTTACTCTTCAATTATTTCAGACAAGATAAAATAAAACACTTTAAGAGTTGTCAGCTTTTTAAATTATAAATTAGGTTGTTTAAAGAGCATGGGCATTTAGGAAGCAGTTATCACACATTTAGTAATTATAAATCCTATGCTGCAATACAATTATTAGGATATATTTACAATTCCTCTTAGTTTTTTTTTCCACCCTGTTGTTAGTTAACTGCATAACATCTAATTGTTGGTGGTTAAAAATAGCATAATCTTCTTCTACAGACCGAGCTGTAAATCAGGGGCACATCTGAGGAAGTCCACGTCCGTAACACTGGAACAGAGAGGTGTCTGGGTAAGAGGAAGAGCATCCTGCCTGGTGGAGAGTTATAAAATGCTGATCTTTCTTCTAGACAGCACTGTATAATCCTTTCCCTCAAGAAAACCACATTTTATACATGTGAGGACTGAGACACCAGCTAGCAAAAACCAGCAAATCCCTCTGGATAGAGACTACAGTTTCTCCTATGATGCACAAAATCTTCATTTGAGTAATGGGGAATCCAAGTCAGAGAAGCAGCTGTTTTAGAGTGGACATTGCTGCTGAGGCTAGATGGCTGGAGCTGGGTTTGCTTTGAGTTTGCTTTGTTTTTGGTTTTTTTTTTTTTTTTTTTCAATTTTTAGTGATTTGAGAGGGGAAGTAGTATCGGGAAGATGGGATGAAAGATTCAGGTGGCACCTACCTCCCTACTTGCCGAGGTGAAAAATAGGAAAACCGAGATTTCATCTTTGTTAAATGGCTTCACTCAAAGTGCAGCATTTCAGGGGTGTGCAAGAAAAACAAAGGAATGATGAGCAAGTTTCACACTGCCACTGAGGCCAAAGTGGGGGGATATTGGTCTGTAATTGGGATGTGAGGGGATGCTGGGGGAAATAGATTTCTTGTGTGCTCTAAGACCTCTCATTGCCCAGATGTGCAGGATGCTAAGCTGTGTTACAGTATGCACTTGACCTGATATTTGAGGAGAGATGGGAAGCTGGGTATCCTACTTCCTGGAAAAGCATCCTCATTGCCTTGTAAGAGAGGTATTCCCCCTCTCTTAAACAGCAAGTAGGAAAGCTCCAACTGGGCAAGGAGAGCTAACACATGCTTTGGGTTTGAGACCTCATTTCAAATATCCACCCTTGATGAGGGCTGGAAACAATCTGAAATCACTACTTCACTTCTCCCCTGAGCAGGTTAGCCCCATGTACTCAGAGAGAAATGGAGAGCAGCTCTCTGAGCAGTGGTCAGGATGCTCACTGTTGGGCAGGGGACCCCGACCACAGTGTGCATACGGTCTGTGTGTGTGAGCTGCTTTACACCTCCTGCCCAAGGAACCAAGTGCCCACCTCGTCTCCTGCCCAGTAGGAGCTACTGCTGTATCTAGCTACTAGATAGTAGCAGTAGCTGTATCTAGTAGCTAGATACAGCAGTAGCTCCTGCTACTGTTAGATAGTAGCTCCTGCTCCTAGGAGTTACTGCTGCCCAGGGGGGTTGTGGAGTCTCCTTCTCTAGAGATATTCAAGACCAGTCTGGACGCTGACCTGTGTGACCTCCTCTAGGGAACCTGCTTTGGCAAGGGCATTGGACTTGATGGTCTCTAGATGTCCCTTCCAAGCCCTACAATTCTGTAATTCTGATCTGATGATGTGCCTGTGTGAGGGAAGGGTGGGGCAGAGCCAAAGGCATGCCCAGTAGCTGCATACCATAAAATATAACTGAATTCCCATATATATTATATGGGAAATGGTTACACCCACTACTGCAAAAGTGCAAGGGTTCTGCTTTAATCTTCTGTCACTTGATACTTGCTTTCCTCTTAATTAAAAGAAAAAAACCAAAACAGATTAGCTTTGTGTTGTCTGAAGAGGGTAAAATTCACCCACATCCTTACAAAGTCTGTTTATTGCCCAAATCCTGTATACACTGAGAACGCAATGTCAGAGATTATCTTCACATATCCCAGTTCAAATTGTGATTATTTTCTTATTTTGGCACAGTATGATTGTCCAAAATTCTGTCGTGGGGATTCTGTCCTTATGAATTTGAATCAATCTCCTTATTTATGCACTGCTTCCTGTCTGGAACAAAATGCTTGTCAATGTTGCTGGCTATTTCAGCACTATGTATATGCTCAGGTTCAGATTTATTAGGGACCAACCTTACATCAGTCATCGAACAGATATGGAAACCTCCTCCTGCCTGGCTTTTTGGAAGGGAAAGAGAACCTTCTTCCTCAACTCCCACCTTCCTCCAAGAAGGGTATGAGAAATGCTGGACAGATGAGCTTTGTCACTGGCTTGCACCTCTGGGGAGCCGAGGAACTGGGGAGCCAGGGAGCCATGGAGCCAGGCTGCGTTCACTCGGTGCTGAGCAGCACGGGGCGGCTGGGGAGGAAATCAGTGTGCTGGTGGGAGAAGAGGGCTGCTGGAAACTCAGCGTCTGATAAGGATATGTGGGAACAGCAGGGGAAAAACAGATCAGCAAACCCTGAGTAATGTGTGATAAGAATGCAGGATGCGCTTTGTCCTCCGTCCAGCTTGATATTAGCCATCCAGTGGAAACTGGGGTGCACCTGATGGGCACCACATGCAATGGTTATGCTCCTTAGGCTGCTTTAAGTTACTCTGCTCTAGCAACTTTGTCTGCATGACACTTCTGAGAGGTGGGACCTCCTGCTGTTGTGTTCTTACTTCACTTAACCTTCAATTCCTGAATATTCTTATTTCCAGAAACCCAGGCACAAGGTCTGTGCTCCTGCGAGGAACCAGTGCCATCCAAGTAGGCAGGAGAAGTTTGCACTTTGCTATCATCCCTACCTCCAACTGACAGCACTACAGTTCTGCCATGTCACCCACAGGACAATCAGATCACTTAATTTCTAGCTGACCTCTGACTGTAAATAGGGCCACCAGACCTCCATATATGCATGGAGTAAGGATCTGACCCCTGTAAACCCCTCTCTCTTTTAATTTAAAAAATATCAGATTTTTAAAAGGAAATTTATATTACAAAAATATTAATAATTGTTCCCAGGCAAAGTCACTTTCAGCCAAGTTTCAACTGTGAGAAAACTTTTATTAGCCAAGAAATGAACTCATGAAAAGAGAGGTTTATAATGGAAACAGTGAGGGACGGCAGCAGCGCTGCTAACAGGTGTCACTGTAGGGTGAATGAGACTTTTAAGGATGCAGTTGCTAGTCCTGTGCCCACCCATGATGCTAAAGATCTATCAGAGTTTCTGTTAAGGACCTCTGTTTTAGGGTTTTGATACTTTATTCATAAAAGCATGTCTCAGACTGAGAGTGAAAAAATAGAGATACAGCATTCCAGGGCAGCTGGGAAAAAAATTATAAATCCATATAGTTGTTTTGAAGGATCTCTTTGAGATTCTGTAATTAAAAGCCCCACACTTTTACAATTAAATTTGGTAGATTATCAGTCAATACCATGAACTGGGGAGGGATCTTTTTTGGTTTGGTTAATTTTTATTTAGAGCCCTTAAAAGGCCCGTGGCATTTTTTTAAGCCATAAAATCTTATAACTCAATTGAGTGATAACAGAAGTAAACCAGGATTACCTGTGTGTAATTACACAAAGTTAAGTCCAAGAAAACAATATACTACCACAACCCTCCTGGGTTATTTTAGAAGTCTCCATAGGATCTACAGAGGCAAGAAAAGGAAGGTTGAAACTACAGTTTATACCTGAGCCTTAGTGCAAGACAGTAAGATTCCTGAGTCTAAAGGACCACAAAAGTAATGGAAAGAAACCTCCTGTTTTTTTTAAATAATCTTTTAATAGTCATAAAGTATATGATACAGTACTAAACTAGCCTTGGACTAGGCACAAATGGGATTCAGTTCTCAACTTTCTCCTTCCAGATTTCTTAGTGCTTTTGACCATCCTGCTCCCACTGCCTTCCTCATGTCCACCAATGTGCAGTACTGCAACCCAGCTTGGCCTAATTACATATACCAGGCTAGTAGTAACTAAAGTCCACTCAGTGTACCCATATTTGAGAACAGAAACTCGCATTTAGTATTTCTTTGACAGAAAGGAGTATAGGATTTATATATATATATATATATATATGTTAAATTAATCCTCACACTCCTTTAAGATGTGAAGACATCTTCATTGCAGCTATTTGCAAATATCAAAGTCAACCTAATACCCTATTGCCCCCTGGAAAAAATAGGAAATTATGGCAGAAGAATTCACTGGGGAAGAGAACACCTTGGTCCTTCCTCTTGTATTCCAAGTGGGACTATATAAACTAAAGGCACTTTCTGACTGATGAACAAACCTGCAGCCATAGTGACATGCCAGCTGGACATAGCTCTTCAAGCTTCTTACTCCCAAACTCCAGTTTCTGTGTTTTCTGTATAATATGTACATAAGCACAGCAATGGATCATGGGATCCACACCTCGACTGCTTAAGAAAATTGGCCATAAAACCAGTGTCAAACATTTTCTTCCATCAGGAACCGACTCCATCTGCAATTACAATACTAATTTTATTATAACTATCCCAACCTTGATTTAAATGTATGTTTGTGGCAGCACAGGTATACACATAATGGTCCATGCCATTTCAGTAACTCAAAATATATGCTGTGTTTGTTAAAAGCAGTCAGGTAAAGCATAGCTATCCTATCCCCTTATCACTCCCTACCTGGACCAAGCCTACTTATTTATTGGTATTAGACATGAAGTGGACCTGCCCTCAGCTGTATTTGGTTAAACTTAGTTTAAATGGTACCTTTCAATCCTGAGGTCCTTTACCAGCCTGGTGATAAGACATCCATTCCTCAGTATATTACAGCAGTATATTATAGCCCGTGAGCTGGGTTAATTTACACCAGCTGAACTAGTCCTGTATGGACTGACCAGACACAACACCAAGACCCTGGGAGTCTCCCTGTGTGTTACAGAAATCCCTGGCCTCCCCTTTTGCACAACCTTTCCACCCTTGGCACCATGGAGACAGTACAAAGCATCTGAAGCTCAGGACCTAACCTTTTCTCTTTGAACTTTTTGTATTTGTTTTTCTATGTCTGGACTATTTGCTTATAAAACTAATACAACCAGCAGAATAAAAACGAGTGATGGCTCCTAGCTTTTTCTTCTGGACTCTGACACAACACATTCTGTACACCCAGACAGGGAGTACATGAGGAGCACTGACGGCGAGAATTTTGAAACTGAACACATCTGTTACCACTGTTCATTAGCGGCCAGAATCTATTTTCAGACCAGGGAGTGCAGATGTATATTTATTTTATTTTGCTTCTTAAGTTTAAGATACTTATTGCTATTTCCCTGGCAGTAGGGTGTCAGAAAGGATGAGGTTGCAAACTCAAAAGAATGACCCTTTCCATTCCTTCTGCCTTTATTTAGAAATGATGGCCTCCTTTTTTTTTTTGTTTCCCCTTTTTAAATTTCTTTTCTAATAGAAAAAAAAAACCCTCTTTATTCTGTCCTTCAGGCAAGTTCACTGAGTCCACTGTATTTCAACAGGAGCTAAAGACATGGTTCTACTTACCCTCCCCCAAAAGGTCTCTATTAATTGTTTTCAAATGTTGGCAGCCATGTGAAACCCTGCCTAGCAAGTCTGGCTCCTTATATGATTTTTATTAAAATTCACTTTGCACACAGGGCACATGAGATTTATGGCTGAAACTAATAGGTTGGTTCTCACTAAGACATAAATCCATGGGCTGTTTATTGAGGCTCATGGACATTGAGAACGCAGGTAATTGTTACTGTGAGTGTTCAGCTTAAAAATAGTCACGTCTCTAAGGAAATTTGTTTAACTAAACATATCACATAAGCTTCTAAAAAATTACTTTATCTGTGATGGTGAATGGAAGAACTGTGCAGGGTAACTTCTGTATCTTGTCTGTACAGTTTAATTTTTCTTCTAACACTCTTCAGATTTTCCTTTGACAACGCTGTCATATATTATAAACAGCAAAGATAAAAAGGAACCTGTTTGTTTTCTTTCCACGTGCCTGTTATAACCATTCTTGGTTTATACACAAGAATTTCTACTTTCCTAATACTGACCCTTATAAACTCCAGTTGAGTTTTCGCAAGTTAGTTCCTCCTGGTCCACTCACAATCGCAATATGCCACACAAACCTGGTGAATAGTTCTGACTGCAATGCATGAGGTGGAGCAGAGCCTGGGCTGATCTTTTCTTCTTGGGGTTCCACAACATTGCCATGTGCAAACAATTGCCAGCTAAACATGCTAGTGAGCCAGCTGTATTCTGGAAGCCATTTAGATGTGTTAGCTCAGTCCTGTGCCCAAGCAAATAAGTCCTGCTTCTCAACATTACGTTACCTTTCAGCGAGACCCAAACCTGTCTAAATGTCTTCCAGCTCACATCTGTTTTGTAGCATGTCAGCTCACAGGGGAGGAAGAAGTAGCTTGTGCCACCCGAGTGAATTTTTTACTTTCAGTTGTGCTGACAATATGATACTGAAGACACAGACATCCTTCCTGCTTCAGTGAACAGGTTACCCAAAACAGGTTCTTAAGAGCATCTGGGATGGCACAGAGAGCCTTTCCTGGCCTTCAGTCACCCTTCAGGAGGATGAGGGTCTCACACAGACTCATTTGCCAGACTCATACAAATGTCTCAGGTGTCTAAGGATGTCTCACATAACCCTTGAAACCTTCATTTACACACAGTACACCTCAGTGAAATAGATAGCTCCTAAAACACAAATGCAAACTTGTCCTTGCTTTCTATCACCTTTTGACTAAAGTGAGATCAGATGCATTTACCTTTGTGGTCCTATCAAAACCAGCCCAAAAAGGTGAATATTTCACAGACTGTTGCAAAACACATGGGAAGACACAAACTCTGAGGCTGCTGAAGTCTGAAGGAGTGTTTATGCTATGCATAAGTGTCATACTGAAAAACATGTAGTCATGTCAGTACTATTTTGGATTGAAAGTAGCTGACCATCCTGTCAGATGGAGCTTAGTAACTTGGCGCAGCGCTGTACTACTACAGCCTTGCTGCTAATGCCTATCTAAGCTAGCATCTCTGCCTAACATCTGCTTGGAGGTAGACTTTGTCTCTTTTGCACTACACTGTGAAATGCAAAGCAAACCAGCCCCACAAAATAAGGATAAAAGGGTGGAAGAGTGCCTACACTGCAGCTGACTACAATTTTAGGTTGATACCTCATTCATTTTAAAATGGTATGTAAATACTGAAACCCCCCAGACAGCTAAAGAAATACCTAAAATTCCATAAATTCTTTAGCAGATGAAGAATTCACATGAATACAGACCTCACCAATTTGCAGTTTTGGTACCTTTATGTCAACGATGTCTACCCTGATTCCTCATACAACCCAGCACTTCTGTTCAGACACAAACCCAGACATTTTCTGCACAATTTCTTTCCTTCTCTCCCTCATTTTTTCCTCCTCAACAGGCTGCTTCTCCTTGCTTCTCCTTCACTTGGTTTTACAGCATTTACTTAGTAGTCTATCAGTTATCTAAATCTGTGAGGTTGTTGTTTGCTGATGAAGTCTCAACGCTCTTGTCTGATCTAGTGACTAGGTCAGCAAGGTTGTGTGTCCTGGGGACTTGGGGAACTGTATGGAGATGACCTCTGACACTCATCAAAGGCTCCACCGCACTGTTTGGCTCCTATCAGTTTAATCAGCTGGCTCATTCCTGCTCCTTCACCATTCATGACACTACTCCTACCCCTCACTGTCTGCCTTTCACAACATGCATCTCTGCTTGCATGCTGCTCCTTCACACTGCGTTTGGCTTCAGTGCATGGGCCTCGTGCAACGTCCCATTCATTCTCTACATGGCTCACATTTTACAGAGAACTTCCTTCATGCTGAAAGGAAGAGTGATGGATACGAAGTTTTCTTTTATTTCAAGAGAGACAGAGGTCAATATTATTCCTGAATCTTTTGTGGCAGATTAAGGTGATGCTTAAACTATGAAGTTCGTGTCTCTGTTACCTGCTTTTCGAGAATTGGAGGTGTTTAAAAACGAAAGCCCTAACACTATAAAGCAAATAACATTGCACCAGAAAATGGGATGAAAAACACACAGAAACTGCTACAGAAATATTTCCAGTCTTATCTAGCAAAAATAAGAGCAAAAAAGCTTTCTCAAAGTGCTACTTAATTAAAAAGAACCCCAAAGCCTCATAAAATATTTTCCCCATTTTTTTCCCTGCAGCATATAAGGCAGCGATTTATCAATAAAGCTAAAGAAACTGTCCCAAGTCCCTCTCTACTCCCTAGTTTGTTCCACATATGGGGAACACATACTGTGGGTGACTGGATGCAGAGGCTGTAAAACCTGGCTTCCTCGTAGCTCCTGCACGTACATTACGGCTGCATCTGGGCCTGTCAGCGGAGGACCTCAGACATCAAAGAATTGAAGGCTCCACAAAAATTTAAAATGTGACAGCACTACCCCTTAAAGTATACTAGGGGCTTTGTACAGGAAAACTTCTCTGTGATTTTTCAGTTAGATTACAACATAAGGAGACGGTCTCATATCATGGATTACTTCATTTTATCCAGCTGTAAATCTTCTCCCCAAAACTATCAGAATATCAAAACTGATTGGCAAATCAGGCTATCCACAAACACTGCAGCCTTATGATGAAATAGTTTGTTCTCCTGTTAGGTAAAGGACAGATCTTGTGTTCTTCTGCCTTTCGACCATACAAGTGAAGAACAACTTTGAAAGGGTGAGTTTAGATTAGAAAGTGGCCACTGCAACCACTGCTCCTTCAAGTGCCCCGAGGAGCCACAGCGTACCATAAAAACTATCCACAGCACAATGAAGTTCAAGCAGTGCCAGCAAGGCTCAGACACCTTGTCTGCAATGAAAAGATTATAGCTTAATGCCATGTGGACATCAACACAACATCATGAATGTATTTAATTGGAGTGATATCAACTGACCTAAAGCAATGTAAGTTATGCTGACAATACTTCCCTGTGCAAAAAAAAATGCTTAAATAGTCTTAGTTGAATGCATTTTTTTGCAACACAGGAGAGGTAGAAAATTATATAAATTACTGTAGTTAATAGCCTTTGATTCATCTCTGGGTTGCACAAAAAAAATACAAAACAAAGAGTCTGAAGAGATTCCTGAGGTGGATAAATTCTGTTGTATAATGTGAGGATCAGTCTTATAATCCTTGGTAAATCAACTGCTCTTTGCTCCCATTGAGCTCAAAACCTGTCCAGGGAGAACAGGAAGAAACCAAACTATTCCTAAATAGTAGTACTTATTAGGTTTTTTTTTTTTCTGTAAATGTTATTCATCAAGAAATCTGAAATTTTGTAACATATTTCAGAGTTTTGTTTTTTTTTTTTTCCTAAACTTTACAATTAACTTTACATTCTGAAGTGGCAAATTAGACTAACCATCTCATTAGCAACTGGATTTGTCTGCCTGTTCTGATATGCTTGGCGATGACCTATTAGTAGCAACTGTTAACTTTCTTTCTGTTCACTGAATACTTTTAGCCACTCAACCTTTACAAAATATGCTATTTCAAGTACCTGTGTTTAAGTTTTCTTTAATAATTAAGATAAAGTATATAGAAGGCAAATAGAAGGACGTGTTACTTCAGATTTTTAAGTTGATGCCTTAGCAAGCTATCAAAATGCAAAATATACACTGCTGCAATGAAATTAACAGTCAGTGGTTTTAAACTTGTGTTTCTGAGGTGTCAGCTGTTCAGCTGTTGTAGATTGTAGAGCTTGTCAACAGGGGAGGATCTACCTCTTTTGGTGTGTAAACCAGGTGGGGCTTTTTCTGCCTTCTCATTCCCTCTACTGAGTTGATATTTCTGCAAACAAATTAAAATTCTTCAGGTGAATCAGCACAATAACTGACTGTCAATAGTGTGTTAAGGACTGGACTGACTCCCTTGAAGACTCAGTACAACAAACTCCAATGTTTATGTATTGCTTTTTGTCAGTATATATCCACATGAACACAGGAAGCAAATGTGATTATATACTTGGGAAACCAAGGCACAAAACTGAAGCCTCAATAGCAGAGCCAAGATGTCTATCGTACTCCAGATTTTGGCTCCATCCTCTGGTTCACCGTGCCTTAGGAAAGGAGGCAATGCTTCTTTAATGCTTCGTATATTTTAACTTAATACTCTAGACTGAACCAATTCACCATGATCGTAAGTGGATACCTCAAAAGCTGCCTTAGAGTCACTTTTCTGTATTACTTTCCCAGATCTACCTGGGTTGGGAGCCTCTGGCTTTGTACATCTGCAATGCTACGAAATGCATGGGGCTCCTCTTGAGCGCAGCCTACAGAACAGGTACAGAGAAAAGCAGGAATGTGCAAAGAGAAAGAAAAGCCAAGCCCACCACAAACAGCACACATTTAGCTTGATGTATCTGTCCCATATTTTCCACTGGCAAGTGAGTAAAGGACTGGAACTCCACCCTATGATCCTATTTTCACTTTTAGCCTGCCTTTAAAAAGGCAAGTGGAAATCAATCACCTTGTCTGACTCTTTTATTGGAGGGGAAAGCCTCCCCCACCTGCACAACAGGCTAGCCTCAGCTTTAGTTAGATAATTACCACCAAAAATGTTATACAAATGTAGGTACCTCAGCATAATATGTTACACAAAAATACTTTCATAGCTGAATCAAAATCACATGGAAATACTTTGGCTTTACCATCCATAGTTTGCCTAATAGATATGGATTTCAGTAGATCTTTCTACAAAATTGAAAACCCCTAAAAATGAGGAGATGGTTTGAAGATTTAACATTATTTTACATTCCTTTTAGGAGTTTTTCATTGGTGTGGGGATTTTGGTTTTGTTTCTTTCAATATACACATTAGCAATGAATGGGATACTTAGGACTTTTTAAAAGACACTTTTGTTGGTATTGGGGATTGATGGAGGCTGCAGTCAGACGCAGTGTGCTTTTCTTAAAAGGACTTAAAATCGAAGAGATGATTCAGTAATATAATAATTACTTTTCATGTCCACATTATTGCTGCTTCTCTGTTTATTAGAACATGACCTATATTGAAAGAAGTAATATTTTGTACCAGTGCTACAATGCATAAGACTTCATAGAAAGTGCTCTTTGATCCAAATTATATGTCCTTTGTACATTACAACAATGAACACTGAAGTACTTTATGAAGTATGTGAGAAGTTATAGTTGTGTCGACTGTCAGAGGTACTAAAACATTAAATGGTTCCATACAGCTTGCATGGAAGTCAGAAGCAAACTAATAATTTGTGAAATCTCCTAGAATCACAAGTAGGAATTTTAGGGATTGGCTACCAGTTTATTCAAAGATAAGGTAATGGTACATGTTAGATATTATTTTTTTTTAATGACTAAATAAAGCTTCTGGAACTAAAATCCAAAGGCATAGATAGTTGATTTTATTAATGTACTGATAAGACAATGATGATGGTGTTAGTAATGTACTGCAAGCACTTCCTGGAAGCCAGCTTGTTGGACCATAATATGATGGGCTCAGTCTTACAGTAAACAGTAACCATGCTATGTAGGAGATCTTCTTTAAGAACAATGAATAAACAAAATATGTTATATAGGCAGCAACACCTTCATTTAGCACCTTTATTTGAATGCAGCATTAGTTATTAGTCAGGAAGCTAAGTGATTCAAAGCCCTCTGTCACAAGTGTTCCTTCATTCATCAGACTGGAGTGTCATCCAGGTCCCAGTGGGAACTCTTCTAGGTCACCACCTAAAAGCGGTACCAGGTGGGACTTGGAAGTTCTTTTAAACCTAATATAGTATACTCTTTACAAGTAGGTATGTAAATAAATTCTGTAAACCAAGGGTTTAAAAGGAAATCAAACCTGTTTCACAGAGACCCTGTGGAGCAGGTGCTATACTGGAACTCCTTTGGAGTAAACATCAGCCATGACAACCAACTGTGGCAAATAACTGATGCTTGGGACATCGAGAAAGAAAGGGGGGGGGGAAGAGAATAAGAGAAAGTTAAAATCATCTAATTAAATTTTTAATCCAGGTTTACATAATTAAGCAATAATGACTATGGGGAAGGGAATTTCCTGGCAGTTAATGACTGTCTGGAGGATTTGAGGGCTTGAGGTAAAGCCAACTGTTCTTAACACTGTCAGTCATTAATTGCCAGGAAATGCCCAACTCAGGAGGTTATTACTCCTGTTATAAACCAAGAATAGAAAAATATAAAAAAAAAAAAGACAGTAATTACCTTTTTAAAGTGTTGAAAGCTGAGTCCTGAACTGCCTGTCGCTATGGAGCGAGAGTTTTATTTATAGCATTAGTTCTTTGCAAGCATTTAAAGACTGCCCCAGTACCCAAAGGAGGGCAGGAGTTAGTTCTCAGGGCTCCATTAGGTATATAATTGGTAATTCAGAACATCAGCTCTCTGCCACGGGCCACATAACATCTGCAGACATCAAGAGTATCACAAAACTTTACAACGCTGATTACAAAATACTGGCAGCCACTCAAAACATTTTATAGTTACACATACCTTCAGAAAGCATTTCCAGTAGCCCCTGCTTTGATCTGCAGAGTGTGTGTCTCTAAATAGGATCCTTGTAATGTCACATTGTGCTGTTTCCTAGAAATTAAGTACTTAGGGACCAGATCTTTAAAACTGATTAATGCCGTAGGTCTACCCAGACAGACCATGATCACTAACCAGTTTTACAATTGTGTAGCTATTGATTTCATTGGAACAGCTCCTGATTTACACTAGTTAGTATAAAGAGGGAAACTCATAGTGTATAACATGCAAAACCTCAGAACTCCTTCTTACCTTCTTTCAAACCTCTGAAATAAATTATTCAAAAGCTGACTCCTAAACTAGCTAAAAATAAAAGTAATTCAGTTTGGCTTAATATTAATATTCTAAAAGTCTAAATTTTCTGTTGCTTTTTATGTGATACGGCATTTGAAATTCAACCAATTTCAGTGAATAGTCTTCCAAATTAATTGGTCAAAAACTTCGTTTCTAACACTTGACTAATTTGGAATAGTACTAATACTAATACTAATACTAATACTAATACTAATACTAATACTAATATTATTATTTTAAAAACCCCAACAACTTCCAATAAAGGACTTAAATGCCTAAATAAGGACACAAGCAGAATTGAGATCCCTGACAACAAAAATGTGTTTAAAAAAAATAATTATTTTCAACATCCTGCTGAAATCCCTGATTGTCAGATTTATAAATTCTGGTCTCTTAGATCAATAATCTCACAGCAGATGAACCAGACACTAATAGAAAACTAATTTTAAAACAAAATGAGATGAAGGAGGGAATTTCTGCTCCAAACTCAGCTTTGTATAGCAGCCTGGTAGTACTGAGTAGTAGTCAGACAAGAATACAAGTACTATACATCAAACACTGAAGGTAGGTCTCTAATCTCTGCTGAGTGTCCAAGCCATTATTACGGGGTGAGGATTCCTTTTGTGCTTGATTTCCAGCCCCATTAATCTTGCACCCTTTGTTGACTGCAACAGATCAGCAGAGGGGTACTTGAGGTTTTTTATTTGGCCACATTGTATAACAGAATCCTGGGCCTTATGAACCAAAACAGTCTCTTATGTCAAGACTGATTTTTTTTTTTTAAACAAGGATCTTGAATCACCTCTCTGTCGATGCAAGCATAGAATTTTATGCTTAGTGAAATTAATATACTTGGCATAGCATTTACACTTCAGAGAATGGTGAATATAACACCACCCTCTTCACCCTTCTCCCTCACATCATATTTTTCCTTTAGTGTGCCATTCATTTGGAGGTCGAGGTACTCAACTGGATGTGTAGGCAGCTGTGATCTTGCTTTGCCTGTTCTGTGAGATGGCTGGATTTGAGCCAGAGACTCTCTAGAAGCTCTATTAATTCAAACACTGCCATGCTGATGTGAAGTGAGTGACATGTATCAACAAGAGTCAACTAATGGCAGAGAGAACAAGTCTTCAGTCTGATGACTAAAGTAGGAGCTACCTAACTCTCCCCAGAGGTTTACAGACAGCTTACATGCTGAGTACATGAAATCTAGATGTCACCCTTGGCACCGAACACCTACAATTTTGAGGCTACAAAGCCTTCATTTGGTTTAGGTGACAGTAGATGCCTGTAAAATCTTTTCAAACTGCTCCTCAACCTACTGTTCAAGATGGATGCTGCAGCATGTTTCCTGTAAGCTGCAGTCCTTCAGAAGCTGGGCAGCTCTTCCCAATTCCTGAGGGTAGTGCCTCAGGAATTCTTCCGTCCTGGTGCATGAGCCAATGAGGTACTGGACATTGTAGCAGGAGACATACTTGTCACAGTCAATCTAAGGATGTAGCAGAGGGCTCTCAGCAACTTGCTGTGGTGAGTAACGCTTTGAGATGAGATTCTGTTTTGAACATGCTGCTGTGGCCTCTCTCCTGCTCAGTGAAGAGCAGATCTCATGTGGCAGTCACAGCTGACTGGTAGATGTGGCCAGCCAATCTTATCTTGTGTAAGAAATAGGGCACTGAAGAGGTGGTGGTGCTGGCCTGTGAATCCATAAAACAAGCCTAGATGAGGAAGAGAGACAGGTGAAGATAGACCTGTTGGCGTTATCCCAGGAGAGTCACTATGTCTGCATTTGCAGGAACAGGGAAGAAAGGATGATTTTTTTCTTTCCTTAGGTCAATGGCCTTTGTGTCACAGTGTCAAGTTTTTCTTTTTACATCGTTAAATGTATGTTAGTTTCCAGATTTCTTGCTGAAGTATAATCATATAAATTTTTCTCCTTTTTCTTACAGAGAATATAACATACTATGCCATTGCATACCATAGTATTATCTCCAATAGCTCAGTAGTTATATCCTTTCCTCTTGATTAGAAAAAGATCTATCCCACGTAGTATTGAATATTGACCATTTCCCTAGCTGTTACTTTGACTTCTTCACTCTGGATTATTTCATTGCCCCCTTCCTCTCAGTTTCATAAAATACAGGAAGTGAAATATAGCTAAAATATTGGAACACTCATATTCTTGCAAACACTGCTACACAATCTTCTTTGTAGACGTCTTTAGGATACAGCATTTCTGTAGAGTTCATTGCTCGGAAGAATGAGAACTACCCAGTCTGTTCATCAAAGCCACTAGTCAACAATGTATTTTTACTTGTTTTTATTGCAGCAATTATTCTAATGACTAAACATAGTTGTGAATAAAATAAAACATTTGAGCACCTCATGGCTGAATGCAGTATAGCTACAGGCATATATGTTCTTTCATAAGAAACAGAAAGGAAAAACTGGACTTGGCATTTTCCCGCTTGCATCAGGAATGTTAGACTGTCAGCAGTGATCCCACACTGCAGATTCCAGATTCCTCAGCACACGTCAAGTAGTCTGTTTCACGTCCTTTCGGAAAACTTCTGCAAAATGACAGCTGTATTATTAGCTTTTGTATGTATTTAGGTTAGTTTAGCTCTGCTGCCTAGATTGGACAAGCAAAGATACCATTATTTTAAGGGAAGGTATAAGGCAAAGGACTAAGAAAAACTTTCAAGGAGCCTTAAAGCAAAAGATGCTTCTATACAGAAACAACCCAAAATTTATAATTGAGCTCTTCCCTGCTTTGCGGGCTTGGGGATTGGCAACACATGGCTCCCTTGCACTCTGGTTTTGAACAAGCAAGCACCTAGATACATGATGGAGTTCGCTCAGCAGGACTGTCAGATCCACTACAGACCCTGGAGGTTATTACAGAATCTCTACTTTTCTAGTAAATATTTAAAAGCAGTAAATTATAAGAAACTGAAAATATCAACTTGGGAAACTGGCATTGCACTGTTTGTGACACTTTCTTATTCTGTGATATAGTTCATAAGGGAACAATGATTCAGCATTGCAAAATCTGAATAATTTAAGATCTACTATATACAATTACAGCACATTATCCCGTGGCCTTAGGGTCAGCAAGTTTCTCAACACCTACAATCAACTTTACCATTTTATATCTAATTGGATGCCCATCACAAACTTTTTAAGCAAAGAAATTTATGATAATAATCACAATTGTACCAAGCAGAAGTGATTATCCTCAAGCTTAGCCGCAAAGCTAAAAATATGCTTTCTCTCTAAAGCTATGATAAGCTAATTACTTATAAAAGGAAAAAAATTAACTTTCACGCAACTTCTTATGTTATTAAGCTTTTGCAATAGAGAATTTCTGTATGTCTGGGTCCCTGAATACACTCATTAAAGGCAGAGTGAATGGAGATATACTGATAGCTGTTATTAACTACAAAACTGAAATGCCACACCTTCATCAATTTGATCAGGCATGAAGGCTTTGGCAGATGTATGAGTTGTGCATTAGCAAGAAAAAACAAATATTAGAATTTTTATTTCAAAAGGTTTACAGTACGATTGATTCATAAATGGCCAGAAACTCCTCCAAATAAAAAAAAAAAGCGTGAGCAAATGCCAGAGAAAAAAAATTATGTAGGTCAAAACTTTAATTTAAAAGTAAATAATTTTGTTATATTTAATTTTGACTTTTCAGATATAAATCACTATCTAGAAGTATTTTTGTGATCAAAACATTATATATCTTAGTTCAAGAGCTGTTGAAATGGTACGTTTCAGTTTTTGCAGACATTCATCATTTTCTTTTGTAAAAACAAATAGTAAACAAACACAGTTTTGTAAGAATTTAACTTTGGCAAATATATTGGACATAAATATGATTTTTTTAATTAAAAAATTATTGCTTTCAACAAAAAATTTGGTTTTCAATGTACCAATTTTTGGAAGTGGAAACGTTTTAATACTGGATTTAAATATTTGCTTACTTTTTCCCTTTCACCGATGTAAAGAAAAAAGATAAATCTTTTTAATAAACATTTTTTCCACTAAAGTGGGCCTCTTTCAGAAAGATACATTTATGAGTCCGAAACACATAAAATATTTCCCCAAACCATATATTTTAATGAAAAATTTTATGTGGTGAAAAAGACATCTTCTGTTTGAAAACAAAAATTAAAAATGCTTTATGATAGATTACCAAATTGCAGATCAGTACTACATTAAAGGATATGAATGGTATTGCTCTTTTGTGTATGCATGATAAAAGGACAGAGTCAAAAGTAAAGCTTTTCTTTGAATTCCTAAAATGAGCTTTGGGGAGAACATTAGCTCACCATCTGATTATTAGACATCAGGGAGCCAACATTAGATTCACAGAGTGAAAGAGTGGCTATCTCATATTATTTTCTGGCAGTATAATGCACAATTATTACAAAGTAAATACTCTGAGTATAGGTTGGATTTTCCTGATGTTTAGATCTGACTATAATTCATTTGGCGGGGGAGAGCATATGATCACACTACAAAGTCAAATGGGCCTCACCACAAAAAAGAAAGGATCTGCAACACTCATCATAGATCAGCATAAACCTGCAATGGAGTCAGCTGCTCAAGATGTGATCAGTAACATGGACCATACTATCTATTTATAATAAGATCAGGATGCATAACCATTCTTCAGGCTAAAATGCTCAAAGAAGTTGTCTACTTCTTGTTGTATGAGAAATGATGCTGATGCTGAAGCACAAGTACGGTAAACTCAAAGGCCACTGAAAAAAATGCAGTGTGCTTTGGAACCTGTCTTCAAAACCCAAAAGCCCTTTACTTCTTGCATTTCTTCATCACATTGATTTTGACAGCTCAATGTACTGATCGGTTGTGCACTGTCTTCTGCTAGTGCAGCTTAATACTGCATAAAGCTCATGTTTGACAGCTACAAAGGCTGTGACGGAGCTCAGCAAAATTGTCAGAACATTCATGAAAGGGATGGTTTGATTGTGATGGGATCTCTTGTGATATGGCACAGCTTATTCTTCATAGTCTCGGTGTTTGTACCTTTTGCTGCTGGATCTCTGCTTCATATCTCAACCTACAAGTTCAATAGCTCTGGAAAGGAACTCCCAGTTGAAAAAGAGAATTTGAAAATATCCTTTTTTTTCTCTGAGAGCAGGAAAATGTACACAGGGCCAAAACATGGTTTGACATGATGTATCCAGCAGAAGGTGGGTAGGAAATGCTTACATTTGTGTTTAATTGGAAACATCCATTGTAGGTTATTCTAACATAAAAATCATTAAATATCTTCTTCAGGTACATCATGAAGAATGATAATGTAAATTGTAGCTAGTGACTTACAAAAATTTCCTTGCTAATCATTTCCACTAGTATTCTTGGACACATTACTAAATGATCAGCAACTGTCAACATTTTGAAATATGAACTGAATACCATTGTTATGTATTCCAATTAACTGGTGAAATTTATCACTTCACATGCCCTCAAAAGAAACAGAGAACCTGACCAAAACAAAGCAAAACAAAATAGCAGTTGGGCAATGATTCCTGTTACATCTCAACTCTGGATGCTATCTACAACCAGAATAATATCTTTTGTTTTTCTGAACCTTTCCTGTGGAGGCTGCTTACTCCTGGATTCTGCAGGTCTTCTTTTAAAGACCGGGTTTCCAAACCGCAGGATGCAGGTTGTTCAGAAGAGAACATTGCTGAACACTTCCTTCTGAACTCATGCACATGCAGCACAGAGCCAAAAGGAGATGCCACTGCAATTCTAAGGCAGCCCTAGAAAAATGTGAAACTATGTGAAACTTGTAAGGAAACACAGGACACCATTTTGGCTGTGTGAATCTGGAGAACGCCAGAACTGCTGTTATTATTGCTGTTCTCACTGTGGAGTCCCCCTTCCCTGTCCCTGTCAGGCCATTCCATGCCTTTCTCATTCCTTCCATTGTGCCAGCACAAGAGTTTGTACAGCTGAACAATGACTCAGAGTGGGGAACTGATCCAGATGAATTTATTTTTTTTTCCCCTGGCTGTGCTGCTTCTACCCTCTCTCAATTCTGGTTCACCGTGTGTCCGCAAGAAAACTTGTTTCAACAAAATGAAAGGCTCAGCAAAAAGAGAGAAACAAGTACCACTACGTTGGAAGTGCTGGATTTTATTAACTGAAAATGATCCAGTGGAGCTGGAGAAGTAATGGCTACTCCCAGCTACAAAAATAATTTGCTGAATGGTGTGTGGCAAGTTGTTCCAAGTCTCTCTTCCTAATTTCAGTCTATTTAGACTACATATTCTTCAAAGCAAAAATGTTTTGCTTTTTATGTACTCATATAATTACTTCCTAGTCTAGGTTTGTGAACTGTGATAATAAAAAGAAATAAAAAGAATGATTTCTGAGGGCAAAAGCAGTTTACCTAAGGGATTGATATTAGCTAATGGAAATGCAAAGCAATCATCACCTCATGCAGTACTGCACTATACTGAAAACTGTAGAACATGATATTGTTTGTCAGTGAGATCAGATTTCATCAGGGAGTCAAGAAACTCATGTAAAATACATCTATCAGCATAATAAAGGGATTTGTTTATATACAATCTCTTTAAAATTAACATATTTGGCATTTGAAATACTACATATTTGTTTTGTTCAGAAGGTAAAATCAACTAAACATTTTAATCTCCATTTTAATTTTTTAGGCTATGTGAGCATACATTTAGTTGTAAAACTACAAAAACTGTTATTTGGTGTGATCCAGGGGTAGGAAGAAGGACATACAATTTTCAGATTATTTATATAACCTTTATATTAGCATATCAGTGCAGTGTGAATGAATTATACCTGAGACAAGGAAGTTATTCCACACATGAAGAAGTTTTAACAAAGGATTCCTAGGTCTTCCTGTGGATCCTCTCCAGAACCTCATCACCTTAGAGACTTCAGTGAGGACAGCAGTGCTCTAGTCTTCACTTCTGCACAAAGCCTTTTCCCTTGGTCTGTGTTTCTGTTTCCCTTTGCTACAAAAAGAGTGGATAGAGGAACATTGTGATAGCTAATTTTCTCCTTGAAATTGCACAGGATTATCTATCTTAGCTTTTTTCTCCACACCTTTCTAGTTCCTGCTGTGCGTTTCACAAAAGGAAGGATCTCTGCATATTAACAGTCAGCTACCCTGAGGATGGAGACAGTTCAACCAGCATCACTACACTCACGACTGCTGATGAGTTAAGCAGATATGGCATTATTAGGAAATATCACTGTAGGACAAACCAAGGATACAAGACAACTCTCTCCCTGATTTAAATTACTAGTAACTGTGTTGGGTATAACGTAAATTTCATAAATAAGAGAAGATTCTTTTCTTCAGGGACCCCAGCTATACTTTCCACCCTATATCCAAGTGCTGATGCTTCTTAAAAATAATTTTTGCTTTGCTAGTGTCACAGTAGGAGTTTAAGAAGTCAGTTGCAGCCAGTTGTACTTTCTCTTTTCTCTCAAAAGGGGATAAAGCTTTCAAACGATTTGAATAAACTGTGATTACATCTTCATTTGTCAGCAATGGGATTACCATGCTGATAAAAGAGACTTCAGACAAACATACATGTTTAAGATTGGTGTAAATTACCCAAGAGGGTCGGAAAAATCCTTTGGGCTCCTTAGGGCCCACCCCTCCCTTTTGAAAGCTGGCTGTCACCAAGAGCCCTGAATAGGCAGGGACCAGCTGACCATTCCCTGCTGGGGGTTGTGGCAGTTTTCCTGCGCACTTGCCTGCTGAACTGGAAAAAACAATTATACACATCCAAGTTCACAGTTAGTTTTTGTACTAAGGTAACAAGCTAAAGATTTTTCAACTAATTGATTTTAACTCCAAAAGAGGAAGATGTCATAAATCTCAGTCAGTTAATAATTAAGAGATAAAGGCAACCTGAGAAAAATATAAATGCTGCTGCAGCTAGAGGGACTCCATGGTGAGATAATCTTTTTAACATGGTGACCCATCCCACATACAAAATGTTTGTCCAAAGATCCATTCGTGGAAGAGAACAAATGGGAAATCTGAAAGCAAGCAGGAAAGATGAGTGAGAAATGAAATGCAGATTTGAATCCTGTTAGGGCTAAAGAAACAGAAAGGGCTTGAAAATAATTCCACTTTGAATCTTGATAATGAATTGCAATGTATTACAATGCAGGGAGATTGCTCAGGAGGATACTAAACCTCTGTAGGGAGTAAGCACAGGGATTAGTTAACTCTATAGTTGTCTTCAACTTTATGAGGTCTTGATTCTGCCATCCATATACCTTTTCAGTGGATTTTACTTGTATTGGCATCAGTGGGATTCCTTGTTTGGCTAAATACTACCCAGAAATGTATGGGCTGCAAAACGGTGTGTTTATATTGGAAACTGAGAAATATCATTTGAGTATGTGGGTTAATCTAGTGGGGAATAACTTCACTGAACTGAATTACATCAGAATTACATATGCAAAACTCAGGGAAATAAGGAAAGAAAAAGTGTGGTTTGGACAATTGCTATATATAATGCACTGCTTTGAGTAACTAGCCAAAATACATGTTGTGGTAAGATTGGTCAAAGATTTGCTGATGGTACTTTCTACATCTGACATCTTTTCTTGAATACATTATAATTCTCCGTGGGAGTTTATCAAAGTAGTCAAAATTTCCTACTAGAATGAAGCAAAGCTTCTGTTTTCTGTTATTATGTTGCAGTACATAATAAAATTCTGATTGAGTTGCAGTATATAAAGTTTCATTCTGGAGACAAGAAAGTCAGGGATGAACTTTTTCTCTCAAAGTTTCAGAATCTTCTGGAGAATGGACTTCCATCACTTTGACCTCACATGCAAACTATATTTGTAGATTAATAGGCTAAACGTATAGAGAGCAAAAGCTAGATTTTGCTGATTATGGAGAGTTTAACTTCTTTCTAAAAGATTAATTCAAGGGTTATACCACACATATGTGTAAGACAAATTAGAACCTTAACTTGAATATTATCTTGAATTTGCCATAATTTAAACCCTGTTGTTTTTGAGCATTCTTCACTTCCAACAGAGTGAAGTGAATGACTTTTGGACAGTATCTTTTGGACAGGAAGGAGTCAAGAACTAGATAGAATAACTAATGAGGAATAGCATGAGTAAAATCTCTTAGGTCTCTCCTGAGGATTTCCTTAGTTACCACTCATCAGTTTCCCCATGATCCTGCCAGAAGAAGCAACCTTTGAGGACCCAGATCCATTATGGAGCAGTTCAACATGTTTTGTGCATAAATGGTAGTATGGAAGAAAAGAAGTACATGCAATACTGAGAGGGGGCTGAGTTGCAAACAGTGCTGATCATTAACTGTTGTAATGAAGTTGCACATAACACACCGAAGGAGGATTTAGAGAGAGAATATGATCAGAATGTCATTGTAAATATATTTACAATTATAAAGAAATTATCTGGACATATATATGAGCATGATATGAGCACCAAGGCAACCACAGATTAAAAGATTATAGTTGTCAGGTTCTTCTGGTTGACTTTGGAAGAACTATAGAACCTTAGCATGGGCTGGGTTGGGAGGAACCTCAAAGATCATATTGTCTCAAGCCCCCTGTCATGGGCAGAGACACCCTCCACTAGCCCAGGTTGCCCTAAACCCCATCCAACCTGGCCTTGAACACTGCTAAGGAGAAGGCAGCCACAGCTGCTCTGGGCAGCCTGTGCCAGGGCCTCACCGCCCTCACAGGGGAGAATTTCTTCCTAATATTTAATCTAAATCTACCCTCCTTGGACTTAAAACCATTATCCCTATCACTCTATGCCCATGTAAACAGCCCCTCTTCAGCTTTCCTATAGGCCCTTTAGGTACTGGAAGTCTGCTGTAATGTTTCCTTGGAGCCTTCACTTCTCCAGGCTGAACAAGACCAACTCTCTCAGCCTGTCTTCACAGGAGAAGTGTTACAGCCCTCTGACAAGAAACCTGATAAGAAAAGTCCAAAATTCAGACAATGCAAAATGGCAAGATTTGTGATATGGGAATAATGAAAAATTGAAGTCAAGAAGGACTTTCCAGAAAGGAAGTGGAATCTCACTTGGCATCCATTTTTGTAGTGACAGCTGTATCTGTGCCAAAAAATGAGGAAGGAGAGGAAAGCTACCTGGCAGTCTGACAAGCATTAACAACTTGACAAGTGACAGATTTTAATATACCATATTTAAGGGGACAGATAGTCTCAGTATAGATTAAAAGTGTTAGAAGATATTGGTGAAAAAACAGACATAAATAGAGAAACTGATTTCTGAGTTTACCACAGGAAGAATACTAGAAACTACATAAGAGTGTGAGGTTGTGGAATCAAAAATTTGAGAGAAAGGGAAAGAGAACTCTGGCACATAGTACAAAATATGAAGTACTTATTTAAAGAAAAAGAACAACAGATGGTGGATGAATAGAAATGGGTAGAGAAGGTGAGTGAGTTAGTCTTAGCTGAAGGAAGTAGCAAGTCTGACAGAAAAGTAATAGAAGGGTATTGTCACTGGCTCCAAAGGTGAGAGCCAGGCAAACAGAGAGCTGGAAGAAAAATTCATTAGCAAGTGTTCAATAACACAACAAGACAAGCTATAAAATAAGGCAATATAATGATTGCAAGGATTACTAAGCAACAAGGGCAGTGAGCTAATGGGAGTCAATAGGTGAAAGAACCATAGTCTTCTTGAACAGTGAAATTTAGAGCTCAAGAGTTTTCAAATTATGTCACAACTTGTGGGATGCCAGTACTGATCCAAAGTTGTGATATGAACAGAAGGTGGTCTCCTTCCCAAAACCTTCTTCCCTCTCAGGTTGGTAGTCCGGCCTGATGTCTGCTTTTGATTCCAGGTACTAAAATTGGCCAAAGATCTCAAATAAATTTCCTTTACTATTTAAGACATTCTTTTGCCCTTCATCATCCCATTTCTAATCTATTCAGTACCAAGACAAAAGCCCAGAGGAACTATTATTCTGGTAATCTTTGAATCCAGTAAACACAATCTAAAATCAAGATCCATTTACCTAGACTGTCCTTTCACAAGCTACATATCCATTTATATAAATTTATATAACTTTCTTCCCTTTCAATTCTTTTTCCATTGACAACTTCACTTTATTCCTCTGAAAAACTCAGCAATCACATGATGCAGAGAGGATTAACCAGCTTTTTGAAGACTGTAGCTCAAGGTGCTCTGTTTTATGGGAGCTGTTAATCATAAACCATCAGGGTGTCATGTTAGAAGAGACACCAAGATCATCAACTGCTTTAAGTCATCTATGCAATGGCCCAAATATCAAAATATTCACAGAATGGTAGGGGTTTGAAGGGACTTCTGGAGATCATATAGTCCAACCTCCCTGCTAAAGCAGGATTACCTAGAGCATGTTGCTCAGGATTGTGACCAGGCAGGTCTTGTGCAAGATGTTCAGGTGCTCTGTCACCCTCAGAGTAAAGAAACTTTTCCTCATGTTCAGACAGAACTATCTGTGTTCTATACACATATGTATATACATTTCATATATGGTGAAATCCCAGAAGCTTCTTAATAAATGTAGTATCTTAAATAAATCATTACAAACTGCTGAACACTTGAATCTCTTGGAAATTCTATCCTAAGGAGTAACCTGAGAGAGTTAAAAGTCCAAGATTCATGGTTTTCAATTAGACTTATACTCCTTTGTGTACTTTTAGAAATCCTATTCACAGACACTTTGATAAAAAAAAAGAAAATTGGCCCCAATCCTCAAATGTATTTCTAAGTTCTTGTGATTTCAAAGGGAGTTAGGCACAAAAAACCTTTGGAGGATTAGGTATTTGGTATATGTGAACAGCCCAAGTCAAAGTCTCACCAGGCTTTACTGGAAAAACACAGACTTTAAAACTCGAGAGCCGATAGAGATCACAGCAAGTAGTAGCAGCACAGTTTGTGTGAAGCTGCACTTAATGACTAGACACTGTAACAGCTGCAATTTCTGGGTACTTTGAAAGTGTAACATCAAAGCATCAAGCTCAATGTCCATTGTGGAGAGCGATGCATCAAAAAGAACAGGTAGCAAGTACTTTATGAGGTATACAAATGCACATTACACATTCAAAAGCAGTTAGGATGTCTCACAAGCATTTTTTGAACGTGAATTGGAAATGGCAGGTATGGCCACTCACACAAGGGCAGTAACATAATCTTTGCTCTTTCATTCAATTATTTCTCACAGTCTAAAGGACTTCTCAAACTTCATCAGTTCTCTGTGGAGAATGAAATGTTGTCCCAGAGGATGCAAAACACAGGATCTGATTCCTTATTCTTCTATTACTAACTTACTCTTCTATTAGTAACTTCTATTAAAACTGTTTGGATGATCCCCGTTACTTCAATCTGCAAGAATAGTATTAAATTTCCCTATTTAAAAATCATGGAACTGAAGTGGAGGGACACGAAACTGAGTGTCTTATAGCATAACAAAGAGTTTGTGGTACCACTGGCATCAGTACGCAAGCCTCCAAATCCAAGATAAGTGTTCTAACCCCAAGGGACTTAACTATTCTGCAAAAGCAAGCTGCAAGAGAGCATGGGAGTCCCTCTGGCAGTCCCATGAGATGTTTGGACATGCATCCATTAAACAGGCCACATGTATCTGTTTTTGTTACAGAAATGTTTATACTATGAAATGATCATATTTGTTGCTGTCATCCAACCACAGTAAAGGCATACTTTTGTATCAGATGTGCCATCACCTGCCATCCTCCCTGGGATGTTCAAAAAGCAGACTATTGTAACTGAGCACATCTGTCTTATTGAGGCACCTTTCAGTCCGTGTGAACCTCCGTGTGTACAAGACTACCCTGTGGCTTGATCTGGGCCCAACACACAATGGTGTAGCTGCAATTTGTCTGGTTATCATACTTCATGCCATACATGTAGGGCACAGTCATTAAAAGCTGTGTCAGGAAGGAGACAGTTTTAACATTTACTCACAATCACATACTCCCTGCCAAAATCACAGAGTCATAGAAACATAGAATGTGTGAGGTTGGAAGGGACCTTTGAAGACCATCTAGTCCAACCCGCTGGCAGTCAACAGGGACACTTTTAACTAGATCAAGCTGCTGAGAGCTACATCAAATCTGATCTTGAATGTCTCTAGGGATGTGGCCTCCACTGCCTCTCTGGGCACCCTGTTTCATTGTCTCACCATCCTCATAGTGAAAAACTTCTTCCTAACGTCTAATCTAAACCCAGCCTGCTCTAGTTTAAAACCATTGCCCCTCGTCCTATTGCTATATGCCCTTACAAACAGTCCTTCCCCAGGTCTCCTATACATCCCCTTCAGGTAGTGTCAGGCCACTGTAAGGAGACTTCTCTCCTCCAGGCTGAATAACCCCAACTCTCTCAGCATGTCTTCTAAGAGCCTAAAGCCTTCTAAGAGGCCTTTAGGAAAGAAGACAGTAAGGTTTAAAATACCCACCCTGCTGTTGGGTGGTTATCTCTGCTCTAATCATTGAAACATTAGTGTTTCTCTCAGTTTGTTGGTTTCTCTTCATTGATATACATTAATATAAAAGATAATAAAAATCTCCATGATAGAATAGATTTTCTCACATCTTCAGCTTTTTGTACAAACACAAATTCTATAATTTGCTGTGTGGTTTTACAAGAACTACTACAGATTCAATGAGATCTAAACCCAGAATCTAGTCTGGGTTTTCAATTTCAAATGATACCAAGTTTTGAACTCAAAACAAAGGTCTTTGCAGAACTCAGATGTAAACATCAAATAGGTCATTAATAAATTTGTCATCATAAAGCCGATAACTAGAAAGTCTTCAAGGTAGGTTTCCAGTTGAATTAGACAACATCCTATCAAGAGAGGTAGAGATATTCAGAAAATTGTTTCAGAATGAGGGGATATATTCAGACTTGAAAAACCTATGCACGTTTCTCTTAGAGGAGAGGAACAAAGTAAAGTGATCCCAACAGAAGACAGCTAGCCACCATTTTAGTCAAAGAGCAAAAGAGTGACGTTCAGTATCTGCACAATGGGAATGTAGCCAAGACTTGTTTTGAGTGTCTGTTAAAGTATATAAATTTTAGTCTATTAGTTTTCTTTATTCCTCATCCTTTGTCCCCAGTTATATATACCACATCACTGGATTTTTTCTAATCTGTAAACATCAAGGTCACCCTGAGGCCAAGCCTAGATAGTCTATAAGATGTAAATTTGCTTTGGCTAAGAGAATACTTGTGGCTGGGTCATGTGATACTGCCCTTTCCTTTTATTTGGAAACTTACGGATTAGAGAGCGATGGCCTTAAAAACTCACACAATACTCTGCAAATTAGTCCATCTGTCTATCAGTCATTTGATCCTTTTTCAGCCCACTGTGGTGATTGTGAAAAGGACAGTAGTCCCTGGGGTGACCTTCAAAAAGGAATTTACAAAGTAAGTCTTTTCTAGGATGTTTGAAAGGAAACAGTATGGTTTTTTCTAAAATGTTTGTTTTCTATTTATAATAAAATTTCCCTGAATAGGTTCTGTTTCTTTTAAAAATATCCTTGCATTTGTATATAAGTACGGTACATATATGATTGCATGCATGGGTTAACATTACTAACCCTATCACATATGAATCTGTCTGTTTCTCTGGAAGTATATTAAGGATTGTTTGATGAAAGGCAGATCCAAATCCACAAACTATTTATAGAAGATCAAGCTGAACAACTGTGGTCAAATAAAATATAAAGAAAATATCACAACTAGAAATCATTTCTGAGAAATAAATTATGAAATTGGAAGAAAGTTTAACTTCAAATATTTTGGTTTTTATTGACCAGCTCCATAATGTGGAATGTTTCAACACACTCCTAAAAATGTCCCTTCACAATGGTGTAGAACACCCTGATTTGCATCTCTTGGATCTAGATTGGCTTTATGTTTCCAAATATGTTTTCCCACCCTCATATGACTCCCTGTTGTAAAATGTTATGCCAGTGGAAGGAAAAAGAAAAATAGGGAATGATTAAAAGTTCACATTTTGGATGTTGAGTAATGGTGATTAAACTTCTCTAGACTCTGTTACTGCCTCAAGAAATAATATTTCAAATGCCATTCAACCTTGTTTTGGAGCTGTCTGCAGAAAAGACCACAGTTTTTAGACTGCAGGGGTAAACACAGGCTTCAGAACTTAGAATTGTCTGAAACTGACTGGGTACCTGCAGATCTGATCACTTCAGAGGACTTGGCTGGGCTTTAGAAGAATCTTCCTGCACATCCCTTGCCAACACTCATAACTATGCATCTTGCACAAAGCTACCAAATTGTTCCACAATACTCAAAAGCTAGCACTGCTTACCTGCCTTATAATTTGATAGGTACTGAATTTAAACATTATGAAATTTAGGGTGTCAAGTTCCCTCAATTTTATACAACTGAAGAAAGTCACTAAACTAATTTTTAGAAAAAAAGGACTTAGAACTACTGATATCCGTGCCTTCGGTATAAACACAGCTCAAAAGGCAGTGCAAATGTGTTCTTAAGCAGATATGTAAGAAAAATAATGTAATATGGAGGTACATTGAAAAGGTGTGAGGTTCACAGAAGATTGGCTAGAGAAGATTAGAAAAAAGGCAAGAATATACCAGATGTAACCACAGAAGTAGTGCAAAACTATGAGACAACCTTTTAGCCAGAGGCTGGATTAAAGAGGTTTGGAACTATCTGTGAAGAATTTGCCTCCTCTTTGGTCTGTTCTGTGCTTAGGGAAACAGGGCTTTGTACGTTGTAAATGAGCAGGATTGCATCAGAGATGCCAGACTCAATTATCACTCCCCCTAATGAAAACAGTTTGTGAAGCTCTGCACTTTGGCTAACTGCTCTGTTTAAAGAACAGTAATAATACTGATGCTAAACTGATGCTGTGGTGATTCCTTATCCTGGAGAGGAATCACAAATAATATCCTGTGGCAGATGGATGTACTGAAAAATACAGTAGGGACAAAATGGTGACTGCATATTACATTAGAAAATTGATAAAATATGAGCCTGTCTTCTGATTTATTTATTTTTTAAAATGTGATTTTTCCACAGCTTTCAAATAATGTATGTTCTTATGAGGAAATTAAATGAAGCCCTGTGATTTCAGCAAGTTGCTGCTCGGATTTTCTCCACACACAGGAGTAAACTTTTTTGCTAATGTGTGAACTGAGAGTCATTTTTCTGAACTGAGCCCAGATGTAGAAACTTGACAACTGTAAAGAGTGAGGGGGATTTTCTGCTTGCTGGGGTGGTCTGCTCCTTGTACTGCTGTTGATCATGGGATTTGAGTGCATCTCTACTGAAGAAGATGCTGGTGATACATTGTTTATATTTCTATAGAGAATCACTTTGCAGTTAATCAAGATCACAGGGCTCTGAAATAATAAACAAGAGTCTATCAGCCTGTCCTAAGAGACAATATTCATGGGCACAAGAGAAATTGCTGTCTTTTGGATCTAGGTTCTTAGAGTTAAAATAAGAAAAAAGGCATAGGTGAGCCACTAACTGCAATATGGTGCTACTCATAAAATCCTGTATGTCAACTCTATTGTTCTACCTGGAAATAATCCATAAAGTAGTTCTTTAATAGCAGAAACTGACTGCTACATACAGCCACTGGTTTGGAACTTAGCACTGGCTTGGCTGGACCTCAGCAGAGCCTCAAACCTGTTTCTTGGAGAGGCGTTTCATAATCAAAGGCACGTCTTGTAATAATACTTTCAGAAGACTATATAAAGGTAGAATGTTTAATAAGCACTATAAAGGTAGATCCTTTAATCTGATATATTACTGAGGTAATATATTACCACATATCACCACAGTCCCAGTCTTACTTGAGACTATCAATTTTAGCAAATATCTCTTAAAGGCTAGATTATGCCTCTAACAACTGATTAACATGTTGGTTGATAACTAATAAGTAAAACCCCATATAGCCTCCAATTAAACAAACTAACTGCATACACCAAATATTGTTATTCTGTAATTTAAATGAGAATCTAAAGAGAAGTTTGTCTGATTACTGAGGTCTGAATCTTGAATTATTCAGGTTTTTTAAAGGATGGTGCTAGACAAAACATAAATCATGTGTTTGACATCGGTCTATGCTGTTAAATACACTTTATAAGAATTGAAACCACACTAGTGAAAAAGGATGAGCTGCCAGGTAGCGCTGGGCTATGTTGTGCTGCACAAGATCTGCCAAGAGGCAACGCCAGCTGACATTCTACAAGTGAAGGTAACAAGGCGAAAATTTGGAACAAACATGGGAAACAAATTCATGGCATGTACTTGAACTGCACTGGTGGTTAGTAGGCATCCTTTTTACATCACTAATTATATTAGACAGTTTAGCCAATATCTAGTCATAATATTATAGTGAATAAGTTACTGATATAGCCAAGAGATAAAGAGAATAAAAGGTTTAACACCTGCTCCTAATAAACCTCACGAATGTCACATTTGAAGGACTGGTGAAGTAGAAATTAAGTCCTAGTCTCAAGTTCATATTGCAAACCACAGAAAGTTGAAAAAAGCAAACACAGAGGAAAAAAATATACTTTAGTTCTTTGTTCGTGGCGGAATATATGCTTATGTTCAGACCATAGTTCCTAACGACTTTGTGTCTCAGCTGCATGTCTTAAAAACTCTAGGATTAAAAATCCCAGGATTTCAAGTTAAACAACAAGAACACTGAGAGAGTTTTTCTAGCAGGACACTGAATTACTGATGCTCTGTGAATATCTTTTGCAAAACCTACATTTGAAATGGAGGCAGTGTTACCAGGCTGAAAGTTAGGAGTCTTAACCTGTGGAGATTAACACTTAGAGCATTATTGTAACTCTTGTACAGAGTTAATAAACTGCTCAAAATCAAAGTTAGATACCAAAGATGGAAATTCATGGCACTTGACAGCTAACATACCAGTAGAAAATTATATACTGTGGTGTGTGAAATCTGCCCTAGATATAAGGACATGAATTGAGTGACTAGCCAGAGACTGATGGTCTTGATGGATAAAAGGTATATAAATAATCTCCATGAGTCTGGATGACTAGTTGCTCTTTTTTCAGAAAATATGTGAGGAGTGCCTATCTATTTATTATATAACATGCTTACAGTTAGGCTGCTTCTTCAGGAAACGGGTAACATCAGTAAGAAGATATAGCTAGACATGAGATAACTATAGTATGTCTATCAGCTACAGGTTATTTATGATGAACACATCTTCTACTGCTTCTTGATGAAGGTGGGATCTAAGCAGAAAAGTATGGAAAACGTAGATGATCAAAGAAAGAAACACACAATGTAACTGTAACAGCAGGGAAGACATGCTAAAAAACAGGGAATAGTCAGTTCTGGGCCTTTTCTCATTACTTTCTAACTATTAGGAGACAGTTAAACATTAATAAAAATATTTGAACAAAAATCACGCTGAGAATGGTCAAAGTGCTTCACTTCTCAGGGAGTGTCAAGCCTCTAGGCTATTACACAAAGGTGCCAATCAGTATTATTTCCAACCCAGCGTTTTTGAGTAAAAATTGTTGTGCCAGTTGTGTTCTGTACAGCTTTGTATTTAGAACCAATATTACTCATTTAGCACATTTACTGGACCAGACACATCAAGATTTAGTGTCAGGCTTCTGAATTTGTGAATTCTCAATTTACTTTAAGCAGGAGTTGGCCAGGCTCAGTGTCTTAGCATTTGAAACACATTTATAGCTGCAAATCCCCATTTACTAAAGCAAAACATTATATGCCCACAAGATACCTGTGGCTGGTGGCTGACAGGCCAGAGCTCTTTTGCCAAATATTTTAAGCTGTCTGAAAATGTGGCAACTTCAGTCTTACATCTGTGAATCCATTGCAATGCTGTGGTGTACCCAAAATAATAGACCCCAAAAGAAAAAATACCTTAATGAAGACCACACTTTCTTTCTTTAATGTCTTTGGTTTTCTGTATTGAATAGATGCAGTAAACCAGCAAAGGCAGAGCTAGTCTAGAAACTTAGGTTCATCAAGTGTTCTACTGATGCAAGACGAAGAAGCAAACACGATCTAATTCTGTGTATGAGGAAAGATCCACTTCTTATCATTCCATGATATTTGGAGGCAAATGTCTGCTCTAAATGTTCCCTATACATAGTCCGAGTCTGACACAATCACGTGCCTTTAATTTAGACACTCGAGACATGGTACTGTGTAGCTGTTACCAATAAGACATAAAACAGCAGAAGAGTGAGGCCAAGGATAGCTGATAGGTGATAGGCCAAGCTACTATCCTTCTATAAATAATGTTTCTTTGCCAATATGAGATGTTTCTACAAATAGATCATGTCAGAAAATAATTCATCCATCCAAGATAATATTATAAAGGTTTTCTATGGTTCTGTCTTGTGCAGCCATCTAAGGGACTAAGTTTTCCATGAGCAATCTCTCTACATTATCATTTCCAGCAGAATGGCCAGATGAACATAGCAAACAAAGAGGGGATAAAACATTGTCCTGATACAGATAGCCATCACCCCAAGCAAAAAATATTAAGAAATTGCTCCTGGAAAGCTACAGTAAGAGATTATGGCACTTCACCTTTTTAACAATAAGGTGTTGAGCAAGGATGAAATAACGACCACACCAATCACAGTTTAGTGCTTCTGAAACAGGTACGGTTGCAAAGAAGAATGACCTTACTTGCATGAAACTTTTCTGTCAGGAAAAGCATAGCCTACGATGCTTACCTGGCTGAGAATCAGAAGGAAAACTGACATCAAGTTAGCTTTTTGTTTAGCTTTAATGACTGATGTATTTGTCCTGGTAAAATCACCTAATCTCAAGAAAGACAATTTCTGAGAGAAGTTATGGATTAACAGCAGTCTCAAGAAAGTACTGATGCAGGGCTGTGCCTTTGTGGTATACCCTGGTGAAGTGGTGTGGGGAAGGGCGTAGTGAAGTTCATCATCACCCTTCATGGAGCTTGAAGGAAGGGATAGTTACAATCACCATTCCTGCTTTCCCAAGCATAACTTTTATAGACAGACCATATGCTGTCAATCAAGGGGTGTCTAACCCAGAATTTTTCTTCACAGGCTTTCTGCAATGAAATATCTTTTTGATAAGTGATTTTTTTGTTGTTTAAAAAATGACGGCAATTTCAGAAGATTGGTCAACCCTGGTGAAAATACAGAATATCTGCCTACACACATGTGTGCACTCTGCCAGGGAGCCTATGCTACCTGAGCAGGTGTAGCACATTATCATGACATGCAGAGGTAGTAGCTTGAAAGCTTTTCATAGCCACATCAACAATATTAGCAACATTAGTGCCTATGTCAGTAAAGATCTTTCCCAGCAAACCAATTTTCTTTGGAGTCTGTGCTACACTCCTTTCAGCCAGCAGGCTAGCTCAGCCAAAGGTAAGTTAGGTGAAAGAGGAGATAGGAAGGAGGAGATGGAAGCAGTGACCTGTTCCTGCACCAGGCTGCATTGCAGAGCTTGCATAGCCTAAGTGACTCTGTTGTATTCATCCATCATCTTTCATTACATTCCCATACAGCATTGCCTTGAAATGAGGAACTACTAAAAATAAAGTCTCTGTCATCTTCAATTCATAAATCCAAGTTGTACAAGTTTTTGTCCAAAGAAAGCAATCTAAGTTCAGCTACTAGAAATCTGTGATAGAAATGGCACATTAAATTCTCTAGGGGTAATGGATGTATAAACAGAATGTAGTGCTTCCCACAACTGAAACATTTGGATTTAAACCAGAAGGTTAAGATTGCCTGAGCACGTAGTTCAAGCACTCCAGGAAAAAACACTCAAGTCCCAAGACAGGGTAGACAAATATGGGTTTATGCTCCTGGTAGAAGTTATTTTAAATTACCAGAATGTTATCAGTTGAATAGCAGCAGCTGCCATGGTGAAGATATGCTAGGATATCTGTGTTTCTCATAACTCCTGCTTTGGACAAAAATTTGGTTTATTAGACATCAATCCAGACAAAAAAAAATATTTTAAAGCCATTAGAAAAATCCAGAGGCCAAATATATATTTATAGCTGGAAGTCCAGTAAAGAATTTTTTAAACCACTTATTCACACTCCTGAGATCTTACAGGAACTGGACTTAAATATACAAATATCCACTAATAAATTTTTTAATGGTTTTGTTCTCAAAGATGAATACTAATATATCTCTTTAATCTACAACTTGATTGATGTCTTTAAGTATTTTAGAAATAAACATAACCATGGAAATTTATTTCAAATGTGGTTAATGTGAATGGTCTCTTAAGTTTAGTGTATTAGCAGCTCCCTGAAATCTTTCTCATCTTCCTCTTGCAGAATAATACCTTCCTGAACTGCAGGGCCTGACTGAATCTCTCTGTGTTGCCAATAGAAATGGTAGCAGAATCAAACCCTTAACAAATGTATGTCAACATGGTAATAATAGATTCCAGTCATGCAGAGACTTATGTAGGTGCTTAATATCAAGCACATGAGTAACTCCAGGCTAGAACCTGAGCATACAAAAGAGCATAGTCCAATTCATTGAACGCTTGTGTACTGTTTGACAGGTATCCTTCTGTCTGCCATCTCCACCCTACCTCCTAAAACATAAATCTCCCTTTTGTTAGTTTCCCAAACATAGATTTTCCCATCACTTAGTGCTTTTTAAGGTCTGTGAAACAAAGAAAATATCTAAAAATATTAGAATATATTAGACAAATGCAAAAATTATCAAGGATTTAAGGTTTTAATAAAATAAATAAATAAACTTGTACCCTGACCTTCTACACTAAATATGCAGGGAAGGCAAAAATTTAAGAAAACAAAACCAAAGCAAACCAAAATAAAGAACCCATTTTCAGTAATGAAATTCAGAGGGAATTCTGCTGACTTTAGGACAGTTTTTGAAGACTGCGCAGGTAGGGCTAACATCTCATCTTGAATTCACCTTGCATTTCTTTGGTATGGTTTTGACACATTCCTGCAAGGTGGCTTAAGAGAGCAGGTGATTATATCCAATATTTGAGGTGCTATATTGAGCACCACAGGGTAAGCTGAGAACAGTTTCAGTCTGAACTTCCAGGCATCTGTGGTCTTGTCATTAGTCTGTCAGGTTGTTTGGGGTTTTTGTCCCATCTACGAGTACAATACTGCACTAACTGAAGCCAGGAAAAATATCTATTATGTCTTTTTATTTAAATAGACAAAGTTTTCCCATGCCACAGTACTACCTGCGAAGTTTTCAGTTACGTCTTAAATGTAGAAATGGCATCGCAAACCTGAATTTAACTTTCAAAAAAGTCTTTTTCAAGTAAAGTGCCTTGGCTTCTTGATTCCCAGCTATAGCAAATCTTTATTTCTTTTTTTTTTTAATAGATTATCTACTACATAGTACCTATTATTTTATTGTTTCATGTCTTGTAAACACTGTTTTCATGCTTGTTGTCTCTTCCTGTGGTAGTATCTTGGGCTAAATCCTGACTTTTACTTTGTTGCCAATGTAAAAGTAAACCATTTTGCAACATCAAAGGATGAGGCTAGCCTGGATTGGATTGTCAACATGTAAAAGCCAGCTGGCACAAATGCTTACCTGTCTAGTCACAAGTAGCTCTTTCTGAATTAAAGTTCAGACATCAAATTGTGAAATGCAGTTGTTGTGATTTTTTTTGCAAGGTGAGAAATTCCCATTGCTTATGTTCAGGTATTTACCAAGGACACTAGATCAATCAGACCAAGCACCACTGGTACACATGCTCCTGGCCAACAGACACAGCAGCCTCATTCATGGTGACACAACTCTCCCCACAGCTTCAGGCCTCCAGCTTAGATGCTGGTCATCAATGATGTTGAGTGTTTGCTAGGACTGGGTTTAAGTGACTCATTTAGATGAGATCTTCTCCTTACTCTCTAAGATAAGTATATCATCTGAATCAGTGTGAAGAATCACTGTTGTTAGTGAGTTTGAGTGAATGGTACTGTGGAAATATTTCTTTTTGTATAAGCTACTTGAGTAGTTATTGCTATTATTTATTTTTTAAAGCACCAAACTATATCAATTGATCTTCTCTTATTGTCAAGCAAAATATAATTTGTGGCTTGAAAAGTAATTCTAAAGCCTCATCCCAAAAGATTGTATCCTCAATAAATCTCAATTTCAAACAAAATGAGATTACTTTTGTCAATCTGTTTACTTGTTGCCCAAAAAAAAAAAAATCTGCTGTTGTAGCAATATATTAAGAGTCATCTTCAGCAAGTGAACCTCCTCTGTCCTTTTTTTCCATAGCATGATCATAGGACAGAGGGAATCTAAGTTATTTAGAAAAGGCCTGTAGAGAGTCAGCCAAACTGTGACTGGACTAGGCAGTTCCCTAAAACTGCTAGCCATATCTGTCTATTTTATGGGCGTGTCCAGTAGAAAACAATTAACTGGTTGTCCCAAGAGAATGAATCGATGAGTACAGCTGTCTGATACTCAGTGAAATTGGATGGTGTGAACTGCTGTAACCAAGTGCTCAACTATCCACTTATGCATATGATACATAAATCACAGAAAACAATAACACACGAGGAAATTCAGGCACAGAAATCCAACTCTCCCCTCGCACCCCTCACCTCCCCATCCATATACCCAGTGCACTTGGTGAGGCCTCTGCCAACGTAGCTGTTGTGGTGTTTGCTCCCCACCACACTTCTGCCCCTCCTGGGGGGCTCTGCCTCCCAGACCATTCTGTGGTTCCCCATGCAACAGATGACATTTAGCCCAGGTGGGCGCTGCAGATGGGAGGCAGAGTCATGGCACTTCTGACAGGATCCAGCAGGGGCAGAGCCAGCTGCCATTTGGGAACCATGCTGCTCTTTCTCTTCCCTCAGAAATCAGCCCCAGGGCTGGAGGGAAGTGACTAGCACCTGTTATAGGAGCTTTGATTGGTTGTTGGTCCCCACGGAGGGTGGGGGATGCAAGAAAAATAACGAATCAGAAAGAGATTTCAGTAAGCTTTGCTAGGCAGCCTGGCCCTTGTAAGGAATGGGTCTGAGAGGATGTCGGCCAGGGAGCTGGAGGAAGGATTTCATTAAGTTACAGACCCTAATTCCTTACAAAGAGAATAGCTGAGATGAGCAGCAACACACAATCCTACACAAAACCCTCAACTCACTGGAGCATCTCTAATTACAGATTCAGAAAATCAGAAGGGGATCTGTGAAGTTCATCTAGAGCCCCCTAGAGCACCTAGAGCAGGTTGCACAGGTGGGTCTTGAATATCTCCAGAGCAGGAGACTCCACAACCTCTCCGGGAAGCCTGTTCCAGGTTATTAGGCCACTTTGAAAAGCCTCTCTGGCTTCCTAACGCTGCCATGGTGTGTGCTGCACAGCCAGGCTATGGGTTGCTGCAGACGGGCCTGCTGAAAATGGCTACTGGTGTGCCAGGAGTGGCAGAGGAAGGAGGCGTTGCAGACAGACCCCTGCATATCGCAGTGGTACCAGGCCTCTGTGTGGGGGCCAGGGGCACAGAGAGGCAGAGGCTCCCTCCCTTCATTGCCAAACACAGGCGGCAATAAGAAATATTTAAGAGTGTGCAGACAGGGTGGAATAACAAAGATTTTAATACAAAATATTCCCTCTTTAGTACTTGTTCTTACACATCTTCCTAGACTACTACCGCTTCTTTCCTGGGTAATTCAGGGACGGGCATCTTTGCTGAGCGCTAGAGGTAGGTGCCTGATGGTAGGCAATGATAATCATAGTCTTTTATTTCTATGACAATTCAACAATGAAAAGTTTCACTGCTGCCTTCCCGTGAAATAAAGCTGAGAGACAAAGAGAAGTGGTCAGGCAGAGAAGTGAAAGACCCTCTCTGGAGCCAGCGTTGTTTAACAATGATTACTTTGCAGCTCCTTGCCCAGCAGAAATGAGATGGAGGTGCATTAGGGTAAGAAAGTGATTACACTGCCTCCCTTTCAAGCTCTAGGCCAGTGCTGTGACTTGATATGGTTTTTATCAGAGACTGCAATGCCGCATTACCAAGTAAGCAGTAAATTATGTCGAAATCAATTATACTATCCCAAGCAGAGATTCTGAGTAGAAAATGAATGGGTCTGGGGGTGGAAGGAACAGACACTGCTTATGCATTTTGATTAGATAGCTAGCTATCATCCTCCATGAGAAAGGAACAGCCAGCAAGTCATGAGAGCAGGAATATTAGGTTGACTATCACACCTTCTATTTTTTGATGTTTTACTGAAGCCTACAAAAGGAAATGATGGATCTTACTAGGGGTTCTCTAGTATGACACAAGCTTTTGTATTTTAAAATACTTAAATCCAGCTTCTGAAAAAAAAAAACAAACCAAAAACCACACCAACCTGTGTGTATAGCCTGACAGAGAAGACATGCACTGTGAACCTTTCTGCTCAGAAAGTAAACAGATCAATGAATCTTTATTTCTAAAAAGGCAGAGTGATGAAAACAACAGATTTACATTGAAAAAAATGTTTGTAACAAATTGTAGTGGAATTTGCATGGAAACCATCAGACAAAAATCCCTCACCAAAGCATGAGTGAAAAGATTCTTGTTACAGTATATCACTACAAACAAAACCCAAAGCATTTTCTGCCAACCTGCTAAACAGAACAGGAAGAAATTACACAGGCTGGTATTCAGAGTCTAGTTACAGGCCTGTAAAGCTGAAGTAAAGATAGTGATTTCCATAACTGGGGTATCTTCCAAGTTGATGAGGAATATTTATACTAGTAACTTCTCATAAGATCAGGGACAGTGCTTATATTTGATGACTGGTATCTCTGGATTGCATGAAAAATAAACTTGGGCGGAGGTGTACTAGAATGCTCCATCATATCACATGGTATCTGATCAGTTTTACACAACAGACTACTATTCAAGCAGTCATGTTACCATACAAATGCAGCTCCCAATGGTTTTCCTCCAGTATCATCAAAGTATGTAAATATAGTGGGATGCAATGGAAGGCAGCAATCACACCTGTTCTGAAGTACCCCTGGAAACCTACTTATTGAAGAAACATGGATTTGATTTAATTTGATTTAAAACTTGCTTTCTAATATAGTAGGTAAAGAAAATTAAGTTTTATACCTGATTCACAGTTCCCTATAGCAAATGAGAGGCTTGTTTTTATTTCTTCTGTGAAAGCATGGGTAATTTTCATGTCTGAACCATGGCCTTTATGGGTGCAAGTAATTACCGTGTGCTTCACTTTCTCCATCTGTAAAACGGGAAGCACTATCTTCTAAGGTGTTTTCAGATCTTCTGAAGTAAAAAGAGATTTGGAAATTTACAGTTTGAATTATAATTAATTTATATTATTGATATTAAATTCAGATGTTACCAAGGCTAACTATTTTAAACTTGATAAAAAGGGTGCTCCTCCAGAATGCTGTCAGAGCTCAGCTGGAAGTACAGGCTTTAATAAAGTTGCCTTTCTAAAGACTGCTGAGCTCAAGATGCTATCAATGTCTGTGCTATGTTTTAGTGGTACGGCTTAAAGGGCAGGCTACAGCTCACATGTTTCATAATGCAACTTTTTTCATTGTATCACAAGTATGTAGGATGTCTTCATGGTGTTTCTCAACATTTACAGGCAACTTTAGTCTACTGATAATTAGAGCCACCGTCTTCCTGATGGAACTTGATGTCATGGCCCCAGTCAATCTGTCTGATGATGACTACACACTGTCCTGCTATTGGCTTAGAAGATTGTAGGTACCCTGGATGAGATGGTGGACCTCATGCCTGAGTGCGAGCTGTGGCTCTGCACATCCATAAGACAGTAGCAGCACAATGTGAACTAAGGTCGTGGTTTCTATGGAAGAAATTTCCTCCTCTACTTCAGTCAAACCTAGGTTATTGTCCACTTGCTGTTCCTCTTACCCAGCTTGTGTCTGTCCTGTCAAGCTGTTGGATAACCCAAGCCATTTTCCTCCTCCTGAATCTGAACTGCAGCTGAACTAGAATCAGGCCACTTTAACGGTGTGTGGGGCAGAGAAGTGTCTGCTCACCAACCCAAGAGAACAGGCAGCTAGAATGGAGACCTCCTTGTATGCCAGATGTGAGAGATCAGAAATTTTGGTGTTATTACTTTCAGACTTAAAGTCCAGTCTGGCAACATCAATACCAGGTACAATAACTTCTTTTTTGGGACTAGGATGTGCAGTGGTAGGTGTATACCGACACTTAAGGAGTAAACTGTGATTGAAGCTATTGCTGAGAGGCACATCCTTTAAAAAGGATAGGACCCCTTCCTTATGAAAAGAGTTACCTGGGTGCAAAAACATGGTTGTTTTTGCTGTTGCACAAAACTTTCAAGAACATTTCAATGAGCTGAATGACAACTTCATTGCTTCTGAAAATGTTGTGTATTTTAAAATAAGTGTACATCTTTCCTATGGAATGTTTCTCTTTGGTGCAATTACAACTGTCTGTTAAGGGATATTTTACAGTATAATTAAAAATATAAATTGCTGATTTGTATGGTTTTCAAATGCTTTTATTCTTACTCCTTTCCCTCTTACATCTGTACATTTTCCTGCATATTACAAAACCTCTTCAGGCGTTCAACTTACATACTGTAAGTTTAAAAGAAAATATAATAAAACAAGGCTTTCTTCCATTTACAGGCAAGTTTCCTCTAGTGTTTCAGAGCTCTAGGAGAAAATAAAGCACTTGAATGTAGCGGCATACAATTCCATGTTCAAACATAAAGGCACTATCAGTGTAGTGTATACAAAGTGATAGTGTAGTGTCTGTTTCATGAGGGAGAGTAGATAATCTACCAACACAAATGGACTTCAAAGAGTAGTTCCAGCTAAAAAAACCAAACACCACATCCCAGATTTAAAGAAAAAAAATAAAAAATTCTTTGCACTTCTCAGCTTTCCCTCAGGAATATTCTTCCTTCCTCTGAGTTCCATGTTGTCATGGAGTATGATGTGTTAAGGCCTGTGAAGCTGGCAGGCTGTTTGCTTTCAATGTTTTAATTCACAACTAATGTCCACTAAGCAAAAGGAGGCCTTCTTTTCTGCTTTAATAGCAATAACTTTACAGAACTGGCTGCAAAGTAGGAACTACAGGTAACTTTCCCTAGAGTACATATTTGCTCAGGTGCTTGAATTAAGTATTTCACTGAAAGCTTTCAGGTTTAAATGTATGGGTACTGTGGATTATCCAAGAAGTTTTTAAAAGTTACTTATGGATAAAATTATTGAAGTGGACAACCTGTAAAATTTGTGTCTGTATTTGACTCTTTCCAAGAGCCAAATATTTAGAATACTCAAACCAAGGGTTTGGTTTGTCAATTGCTCCCAATTTACAATTTCAATCCAGGTTCAAGGAAGAACCAGTGGGAAAAGACTTGAAAAATAATTGTGAAGGTGAAGAATCAAGTCTAGTCTAATATCCCAGCTCCTGACTGGGATATGAAAGAGATTGTAGAAATTAGAAGAACATATTCTCCTGAATATTTTCCTAAAAATGTTGTCTTCTTCCTTTGTTCTAGTATATTCAGTGTCATTCACATCAGACACATTACAGCAAATATGGAAAAAATTATTTAGAAGAAAAGAAAAAGGTAAAATTAAACTATTTATTGACAGTATTTACCTTAAAAACAATGGCAATGTACATCAGTTTTGCTAAGTGTAAAGGAACAGAAAGGCACATTTTACATTAGATTTATTGAGTACATCCCCTTTTAATTTAAGATTTTGCTGCCTAGACTTGGGTAGAGAGGACTGACAATATTGTTTAGTGTGCTTATGCAAATCCTCTTCACAGCTGTTGTATTGTCACAATATTTATTACCACTCCTATGAAAATCCACTCTGTGTGGATTCAAGCACATAAATGGTTATGCTTGTCTTTTGAGAGCTTGTGCACCCTGTAACTTTTGAAGTATTTCAGGATAAGAATGTATTCCAAATTCAATAACTATGAAACCTATAAGTATCTGAAAACGAGAAACACTTTTTAAAAAAATTCCTCCCTTGGAAGAAATCAAGCTAATTTTTACACAGAGCCATTAGTCCAGCAGTTTGTCATGATAGGCCTAAAAAATAAAGAAATTAAAATTAATTACAATTGCTCATAGCAACTTCAAAATCCTGTAGATGAATTTTGACTCCTTTCATCTGCATGATTTGAAAGGAGAGACTGTAAAAACTTTTGACACTTAGTGTATGCTATTCAATCAGAATAGAATTAATTGTCTTGAAGGAAAAACAATTTGCTAAAATAACAAGCAGTACATGTCATCAGTGCAGTGATTGAGCCAATCCCAGTAAATCAATACTGGGATCTAGACACTCTGCATAAGTCGAAAGTGATAATCAGAGAATTTTGCATTAGCTTTTTTATGCACTAAACATTTGAAAGACTCATCTGTCTTCCTGAGTCTTATTTGCCGATGCAGATTTTCCTAGGTTGCCTTTAAACATGGAGATGTTTCAGTACTATGAAAAGCGTATTTTCGAGGCTATGAAGCCAGAAATGCTGACCCAGATCACCTTTAGGTTAGTTCACAGGTAATGGGACTGACCTTTTGGACTGCTACAATGTTGGGTTTATTTGAGGGATTTTATTTTGGTTTTTTTTTTTTTTTGGGTGGTGATGGTGTGTATTTTTTTACTACATAGTAAAAAAATCAGATTTTTATTATATTTTCCTAAATTCATCATTGTTGAATGACAAAATAACTACACCTTCTCTAGAAACCTTAGGAGCCTGAAAGAGTGAACTGTCTAAACAGAAGTATGAAAATGTACATCATTTTTTTGGCCTAGTTACCTTAACATTGCTCACAAGCTGCTTCACAAATAACTCCTAAGATTATTTGTTATTTTTATTCAACTGAATGCGGGAACAGCCTCTGCATATCAGAATGATACAAGAATCACATAATATATATTATCATTGCACACAACCTGTAACAAAAATGTAAACCATAGGTGTTTCCCATGGGATAAGAAATAGTATAATTTTGATACACTATGTGGAAGAAAGGGCTGATACTGGAGGATTTGCATCCATTTGTAGTGTTCTCTAGACTAGAGGTAGGAGAAATTAAAAGATGCTTATATGCAATCTTTACAGTCTTTGGGGGATAAAGCAAATAAGAAAAATCAAAACTTTTGTTTATACTTGAGGGTAATTCAATTTAATCTCATTTGGAACATGATAGAAAGATGAAAACTAAAATGAAAACAGCTTTTAAATTAAGGACAATCTTTTCAAATCAATCAACATTAAAGAAGAAAGGAACTGGAACAATAAGTGAATGACATGCATCGTGCTTGGAAACTTTTGAAATCTTAGCTTTGTAAACAAAAGAAAATCTTCTATATTTGTGTATTGATGGGACTAATTTCATCACTTACATTCCCTGGAACCATAATACACAGGGTGACTCCAGCTAAATTCTGTTCATAAAGTTGTTTGAAATTTACTCCCATCTTCCAATGTTTGGCTAGTCTTTATACACCTAAATATTTTGTTCTCCTAAGAGTGAATATCTAATCTGATATAGAATCTATAAGTAGATCTGCCTACCTCTTGGGTGATGGACACTAACCTATGCAGCATTTTAAAAGTGTCCTACGAGAAGGACACTGGAACTGCATTAGGTGTATGGAAGAGACTGTCCTAAGTATGGACAGAACCCATTAATTCATTAGAATTCATTTATGTATGACATCTCAACCTCATAATCTAATCCTTAGTAAGAATGTTGGTGTATAAAAGCCCATTTTATATGTTTCCAGGTAATTTTGTGGGATTTGGATGTTTAATTAAGGAACTTTAAAAATTGCCTACAAACTACTCAGTTCTCCAACATATTTCCCCTGAGAATGCATTAAATTAGGTGAAAACAAGGTGAATTTACAGGGTTTGTACATATTAGTTTTCTCTCACTTTTACACTTGATTGCATAGTAGAGTGAATTAAAATGGGACTAACTTGGAATGCATGAATTTAGTTGTTTGTATTTCATTATATCTTTTATGCTACATGTCGAAGCACAGTTCAAGTATGGGTCCGTGGTACACTCAGTTCCTAGAATATTGACATATGCATGCAAAATGGGTGATTTAATAAGGAAATTCATCTGAAAACACTCAATAAATCCAAGTGTAGAGCATTATGCCTATTTGTGACATTAATGGTATGTTAAGTTGTTTTATTGCAAAAGACTTTAAAGTAGCTTTTAATTAAAAATGATCCTCTCTACTTTTTCTGCTTATCAGCTCTCATCTCTCACACTTTCTCCATGCTGCCTGTTTCAGCTGACATCTTCTCTGTTTACTTATAAATGTGTCTATAGCCTTTGTGCTTTCCCTGCACTACTCCTAAAGCTAGGAATTTCTTGCCTGAAGTGAACATCGATCGTCTTTCATGTGTTTCTTCTATGGTTCTACCACAGAACAGAGAAGAATTAGCTAACTTTAAATGGCTAATTGAGCATCATTTGGAGCCTGGGGAACCAATGGAGAAAGACCACTTTCATACATTTAATCAAAACTTGATTAAAACACAAAAAGGTTTATATTAACTATCTGCTGGTTGGTTCTTTTTGGCATTTCTAAGGCTTTACTGTGGAACTGTTAAATGAAACAGTAAGGATAGAGTTCTCTCCCATTTTATGCCATCATTTTAGGCTAGCTTTTACTCTAGTAGGAGTCAGCAGAGTAAAATTTGAAATAGGTCATGAAGTCCCATTGATTTTTCTTTTTAAAAATTTTTAAAATAGAAAAGATCATCCTTGAAGTTTTATCACTACTTTTAGTGAATACAATCAAATAATTTATGAGTTATTTTATCTCAGACCCTTGAGTATCATGATCAGCTAAGTTAACCTGACATCTAATCCACAATGTAATCCTAACACAATGTAAAAAAGAAAAAAAACGAGAGGTTCAGCAATCACTTTTCATGACTGAAGAACTTTACTTGAATCACTGCATTTCTTCATTTTCTTTATACTTAGAGTATATAATGGAATATTTTTGTGAGTTATAAACATCAGATTTTACATCTGTCATTGAGTAGTACCTCAGGTGCTTAATAACCTTGCTCCATTCAGGAGATATCCATTACTCATTTCCAGCATACCATCTGGCTGATGTACTGAACCTAGCTTCTGTTGGAGAGTTTTCTGCTAGATGGATTTGGCCTTTATGTGGCTGTGCCTGTACCCAGATATTTTAGCTTCAGCTTTTACTATGCTCCATGTCTGTATCTCCACTTGACATCAGCCTGAGTCTTGGGAATTTCCAACAGGAAATGCTACCCCCAGTATGATCAGACACACTCTTGTTGTCTGCAGTTGGTGTTTTATTTTGAACACCAAGCATTCCTCCTTTCATATATCTGAGAGTATTTCAGTTCTGTGATTAAGGCTGGTATTAGATGACCTTTACTCTTCTTTCCCTTGCTTTCCTCTTAAGAGTTAAATGAAAGCCTTCCGTTCCTCTACAGGGTACTTAGAACTAAGGCACTATGGCGCTAGCAGCAGGTTGGTTTCATTACATTGATAGAATACATGTGCTGTTTTTTATCTCCAGCATTTTCTCAGTAATTCAGCACTTTAAAGTCTCAGCTGTCTACCGATCTGCAGACAATTGTTTGGTGTAATACTATCCGGAAAAAGCTGATAAAACACAGATGTGACTAGGTCTCTGAAATTTGTGGTTTGCTAAGTGGTTTCTTTTTCCTTCTTTTTGGCCATTCTTGCCCATGGCAAGTTAGCTTCCCTACCAGGCATGAAGGCACAGACTTTTATTAAAATGTTGCAACAAGAGGATAATTGCTAAAAATTAAGAAAGTTACTTGAAATATAAAGCAGAAACATTATAACTCTTTTCCCTATTTTTCATCATAACCCTTGGCAACCATCTCTCCGTGTTTTGCCCAATGCACATCCATAATAGTTTTCTTTCTCTAAGGATTAACACTGAAGTGTGGGTTTCTGGCAATCCCGTACAGATCTGCTTTAAGCAAAATGTTTTCTAGGCTCTTTTACGCATTAGGAGCCAACAGCTTGATTTTTCAAAGGATCTGAGATTTTACAGCCACAGTGAGGCTTGTCTAGATAAAAGATGTGATTGTGCTTGAACAAGATTGGAAGCAATCGAGTTAGATGGCAGGATGTTACCATCTCTTAGTGGTTAGTGTTTAGACAAGGACAAATTATATTCACCATAGCATCAGCTGAACACAATTTTTCCTGGCTTCCATTGACCTCTAACTTGTGACTGGCCTCCCGTCCTCTCCCTCAGTTATCACAATTCCATTCAAATGCAACCACATTTTGTAATGTAGGCAATTCTTACTGACAGCATAAGAAAGTTCACATGTACTCACTTCTTTTACAAACTGTCCCACATTACCTTGGACTTTTCTGCATGAGTGTGTTGCTTTGACAGTTTGTGTATTGTAGATGTTTCTTAACGTGGCAGGTTTTCCTTCTGAAAATCTGCATGATATTTTAACTCTGGTGGTTAGTTAATGATAATTATTTTTTAAAATTTTTAGAACTGGACGACCACAACTTCAAATGTTAATGAACAGTGGAATTTTTTACTCATGTAAGAGTTACCCCTAACTCTTAACGTTCATCTTTTTCCTTCCCCACAAATAAACTCAGTCTCAGCAGTGCAGTAACCAGTCTTACTTTTGAAGAGACTCACTTTTCAGCAGGCTCTAGGTTCCAAAGTAAGATGAGAATTTCTGAAGACTCTAAACAGATGAACATGTCCAAAAGAAAAAGGAACTATTCTGTAATACTCCTATTTAGCTGTAGAGTGGGCGGGGGTGTGTGTATGTGTGTGGAAATTTACAAAAGGATGCTGATTGACATCTGTGTATCTGTATGATAACTACACACAGCTTCAGTGATTTATGTGCTAGACAGGTTTTCCATTCCGATTCAAATGAAAGGCCATCTTGCAATTAAAGGCTCAGTTTGCAGTTCCTGATTTCTGAAGGAAGAGGGCGTTTCTATTTATTCCAGAAACATTTAGTGGTTACATGCATGGCTGGCAGCAATTTCCCACAATGTGTAAATTAGTCAATCCCAAAGTCAGTAAACTTTTGCTTTGAAGTGGACATTAATGAAGCGCACCATTAGAGCCTAATGATTGCTCACATTTGTATTTTAGGGGCCCCTCTTGCTTTTGAAGTCTTAGTGCCTTGGTTTCTTGACTTTAGTTATCTAAATGCCAGGACTGCTAAACTCCTAAGAGGACTCAAAAAAAATTTAATGAAAAAAGTTAGTACTGGCCTGACTGATGTTGGCACTTCAAAGCTGGAACAGACTAAATTGCTGTAGACTGCTTAATTCAAAAGTGCTCCCTTGTGGATGACAGTGCATGGTGACAAAGTTCAATTGGCAACAGGAGACAGGCAAGATCAAAGACCCTCTATTGTAATAGTTTTGTTCCATGAAGAATTGCTTATTGTCAGGAGTTTTTCAAGCCTTTACTGGCTCCAGCCTCATATCAGGATTCCCCGGTTCAGAACCAGCTTAAATAAATAATTATAATTACGTCCTTCTGATAATACATCGCTGTTCTAAATGCTACATGTTGTGTCTCTCCAAGGATTAAAAAAGAAAAGTGTTTTAGGAACCAGGACCTGTAAGAGAACCTTCTTTTTTGGAACCTTCTTTGTTCAGAGGGATCAAAAATACAGAGTACTGCAGAAAGCTAATGCCACGTTAACAGCAAATGAGACTTGCTCCAGACGAAGCCACATGGCTTTTACTATCAGAGCAATGATGCTGCATTTTCTAGTTTGTATCACCAGCCGGTCTGGTTTAACATTCAGTTTAAGATTAAACTCAATATAATCCTGTAAACTGTTCTTTCTCTCTCTGATTAAGGAACTAATCTTAAACATACTTAAGAAATTATGAACTTCCTACCAGTGATATTAAGACTATATAGAACTCTCAAAAATATTCATTATTCACAGAATACTGCATCTTTGTTTTCCTTTCCTGACACATACACTTCCAAAAAATATGATCTTTTTTTCCAGTCAGAACCTAACAAGAGGTTCTATCTGAAATGCTCATGTTGCACAGAAAATCATGTTCACTTTTAGTATTTTTGCTATTGTTTTTTTCTCCCAATAGTGTTTTCACCATGTGTAAGGAACTGTTGAAAGACAAGAAAGGCACCATCCCTCAGTTAACAGTAGTCAGGGATGTTGTCTCATAAAACGTACATGGCAATGTCAGAACTGTTTGTCTTGAACTAATTATGAAAACATGTTTGGTGACAATTAAGGAAACCACTGTGTGATCATTTTCATGCATCATATTGACAGAAGTGACTTTTGGTTTTTAGTAATCACAAATAAAATTTTCCACAAAATTTCATCATGTTAACTCAAGATGTGCAAGTGGAAAGGAGGGGTGAGCAAATAGAAAGGAAACAGCAAAAAGAAATTCATTGCAATTAAATCACATACGCGAGAAGTTATGTTGATCTTCTGATTTTATCGATTTTTAGTGAAAATAAAAAAAAGACATCACATTGTTCCAGTCCTTCCTTAAAAGTCATTTATAAAGAGCATCAGAAGTATGGTTGGGTTATTTCTTTCTTGGTTATTTTTGTCAAGATCTGAAAAAGCATTCTAAACAGGATTAGAAATGTACTATGCCTATACAATTTAGATCTAGCAACTTCACGGTTGTAAATTATGATGGAACACATCATTAACTGCAGACTTGTATGTTCTCCCTTAATCATGCTGAAGTGCACATAAGCCCCAGCTGAGCAATTATGAATAATTAAATCAATTAGAGACAGTCTAACACCAGGTCTTGTGGCTAAACTGGTGTCAACATCCATAATATTTTAACAGTAAATGCAAATGTGTGCATTTGGGTGGGGGGAAGGAGGTGGACAAAGGCTTACACAAATGCCAAAGCATGTTGCTTAGTGATGGCTTTGCAATAATATCATGAAGATTATAAGCTGCCTTCCCAAGGAAAACAATGCTAATGAAATTCCAATAAAATATTTTTGTACAAAGTTTAAAGCTTAGAAATTATTTAATTAAAAAAGGATAAAATGCAAGGCCTAAAAATATGCTGAATAGGTTAGGACTTCACATTCACCCAAAATAAATACTTGCCTTCACGAATTGTGCCTAGCTGCTTTTCTTTTGCTACAACAGTTTTCACTAACCTGGTCATAAAAACAAATAAATAAACCAATGCACTCTGTCAGGCGATATAAAATACACTTTTTTTCCTACGTTTTGTAGAAAGAGAGAAAATCTGAAGGAAAAATACAGAAAAAACACAGCAACTATACAGAACCGGCACTATTTGATACCTTGTAAAGCAATCCCAATGTGTTTGATCTTCTATGCCTGCCACCAGATGCAGTGCTTGTTCTGCCACCACATGCGATCATGCCTGTAACATATTAAGTGCTTCCCCTACTACCTTGTTGGTCCTCAGTGAGGAGGAGAGAACAATTTTGGCATTCTCACACCTTCTCTCCTTATGCAGAAAAATGATATATTTCCTCTTTCTCTAGATTAACTACAGACCAATGAACCAACTCAGTATCTATTTAGAGAGCTGCTCTCTTAAGAGGATATGTATCTTTAAGCACACGTTTTTCTTCTATTCAGTGAGGTCCAAAGCAAATGTCCTTACAGACATTTATGTGGTTTCCTGACCAGGAACACAGTTCTGTACAACAGAAACAAGGAGTTAAGTTCAAGACTTAGTATTCCCACCCAACCAACCACAGAAGCCAAAAAATTATGAAATGAATAATTAGTTATTTTTTCTACAAATTATTGATTTTATTAGCAAAATGACTTACAAGTAGTGCTTGCTATAACTGTCACCAAGAGTTTATACAAGTAGCAATTCTGCTGTTGTTTTATTTGATTACTATATGGGAAAATTAAATTATTAATTAAATTATAATCTTCACTCCAGCACAAATATAAATGAAACAACTATTCTTCTTTAAGAAGGTTTAAGGTATCTTGAAGGACTTTGTAGTTGTTATTGCAAGAAGCAGTTTAATAAGAAAGTGTAATATTAAAAGATAATAAAAATTTAAAATGTTTATTTTGCCTTTAAGATTTGCTGACCATATCAATTGCATAGGTGAACTATATGAGAAGAAAAAAATGTCACAATCTTTAGAGATGGCTTTTATTTCTCTAGATGTGATATTTTGAGTTTACCCATATAGTTTTATTGACCAGCATTAATAACGAAGTAACACTTGAACACGTGATCTTTCTCTTCTCGAATACAGGGTTTGATTCTAGAATGATTACTCTTATTTGGAATAGTGGTGATTGTTCAAGTATTACATCACCTTTCTGCTATAATAACCCTTGAGCAGCTGTTCTACCCTAACTACCCCAGTGGTTTTCCTATGCAGATGGGCCCTGGTACATGTCAGAGGACTAGAGAGGTTGCAGAGCAAAAGCTAATACTGGGAATGCCTGAAAATGAGGCTGTAGGTACAATGACATGGGACATTTTTATAGAAAAGAGCTATGTCAGATCTGTTCTTCTCACCCTGTGGAAAGTAATTAGCCTCAGCAGTCTAAGCTCAGACAGTCTTTAAGAACCTGCATAAGCTGCTGCAGGGGCTTAATGCTCTCTTTGAGGGGTATGGTAGCATTTTGTACTGACTGCTTTTGCAGAAGCACAGATGAGGAAACTGTGATTCAGGAGGGCATAAAGCCCTTTTCCTCTGCCAAAGAATAGGACTCCTTAAATATTGGAATGATTATGCTGCTTCAGTCTGACCACAAGACAATGTAGAGGTGCCAGAGGTGGATCTCTGACAGCCAACCAGAACACTGGAAGAGCTAGTGACTAGTGAGCTGGTACCACTACTGTTACAGCATAAACTGTACATACTGTTACAGAAAAACAATCTTACCTAATTTGCCAGGCACTTTGCTAAGGATAGTAAGATTTGTGTAGATGAATGCACATGAATGATGCATGTCTACCATCAGTACTCTGCACTAGATAGTCCTTTAATTTTCTCAGGCTAGTAGTGCTTCCAGGATCTTTTCACTTCTCTCTCTAAAGCAGTATAGACATAGTTTTTGTGAATCCACTGGCAAAAAATTATATGATGATGACAAGCATTTGAACTTGTGGATCTTGCATACATAATCCTAATAATTCAAATAATTGGACATGAAATTCCTCCATGGAACTGGTTTGAAGAGGCAGGATCATTTTCTGAAGGACTGGCAGATTGACTTTCTCTAAAAGAAAGCAGAGATACAACTTCTGTGGTTAGTGGTCACTGCAGAATCTGTTCCAGTATTTGCAATTTAATATTTCATATATATATATATATATGCAATAAAAGACTGCACTAAGTGAATAAACAGTTCGAATACCAGCTCATTTTTATGCTTAGTTTGATAAAGGGTAAAAACTAACATATTACTATACTATACTATATTATAAATTGTAAAAGTCTAGTAAGCAGTCCACTTTGTCTGAAATGCAGTACTCGTTCCACTACAAAATACTTTGTGAGATCCATAAAAACTGTTTTATTTTATGCTGTGTATGATGTTGTATCATGTGTGTGGCATAACTGTCTCTGACTGAAGTAGAGAGGGTTTTACAATAATGTTTTTATAGGCAGAATTGTGAATTTGTTAATGTATCTTTAAAAACACATTTTAAATTTATTATATGATTAAAGGATTAGAATATAAGCACATCTTTACTAAGGACTCATATTGCTGTTGAATAAATCTCAAAAATAAACCACACAAAACAAAAAACCTGCCCACCTATATGAAAAAGGAGTATGCGTAGCTTTGGTTTTCTACATTGCCTTTAGGGAAAATGGAATACTAGAAAGAGAACTCCTATGTTAGGCTGTTGTTATTATTCCCTTGGCTGTTCTTGCTGGTGATTAAATAGGCAATTTCCTGATTTCCTGAAAATAGCAAAAAGGTTTCATGAGAAAAGACAATGAATAAAATAACTCCAAATTTAATCATGTTTGGATTTTTAAAATTTCTTTGTTTTTAATTTTTCCCCTCAAAATAGTGTCCTTCAGAGTCATTGTGTTGTTCCATGTTTTGTCAATGTGAGTGGCTATTGTTCTGGTCTGACCTTGTTTATACAACTTTAAAAAGTTTTACCCTATGTACCTGGAACAAAGTTTCCTCAAATCCAAAATCAAGCCCTAAATATACTGAATTCTCTGGAATTTTGTTTAGGAGCTGTGTCTTGCCTTTAATAAGAAGAGAGGTATCAGTGCATCTGTAACCAACATCCCAAGAAAGTTTTATGTCTTGAAGAATCATTCTGTATTCCTCCTTTCTCCTCTGTTGCGCCTAGGAGAAAATAAACTGAATTTCCTTATAGTACAGCACAGTATACATCCTTTTTCTCATTCAAGCGCACTGAGGTGGTGATGAGCAAATGTTCTTTTCTGTTCTCTTTTTGTCTACCTATGGCTTGGGCAAGAAATATTGAATACTGCCCAGTGATCTAGGACCTGGCTCTTGATGACTCACAGATCAAATATGCAGTTAGTTAAGTTACATACATCTGGCAATGGTTTTGATATAAGCAATTTTATTTGTTTGCAAAATGTAGTTAAGTAATATCTGCTGAGTATCTCAGATCTCATCCATAATGTAAGGCATGCAGATCTGAGTGCCTTTTGGTAGCTGATGGATCCATGAGCTTCTCTGAAGTTATGTGTTAAAGTTAGTATTTTTAGGATCAAACCTCTCTTTGCCCTGCATAATGCTAGTTACTTTGCTCGCAGTTAGGAGTTTCTGTAGGCATTCAGTGGCAAGGAGAGCTTCAAAAAAAGGGGAACATTTATGTTTACTACTTTCTTAGTCTTATTTTAAATTTCTGTGGCCTATTTTGTCCCAGCGCACTGCACAGCCATTTTGCAATATTCTTTGGGTGAGCTATCAAGTGAAGATAAGCAGTCTTTCCATACAAGATAAAACATTGCATCAGAGGATAAATCACAGTATGTTAAATATGTTTTAATTCTGTGTTTTTTGGGGTTTACTCTAAATCCATTTTCCTATTGTAAACCAGAATTGATCTGAAATCACTCTTACAATACATGACTAAATGTATCCAGAGTGTGAAGAGCTGTGTAAAGGAAATAGGCATTAGAACAAGAGGAAAGAATTACTAAGTTTGTATAGGTACTTCTTACAGGCAAATACAGAGTCCTGATCAGAATTCCTAGTGCACACAGACCTGTGTTCAAAAGAAATCCAGACTATGGTCTTCAGCATCAAAGAACACATCATCCAGGTCCCCTCTACATGAAGCAGGCTCCCAGAAGATGCTGGATCTACAAAATACACCTCTGTACAGAGCAGCACAGCAGTGATCCCCACAGCAGAAATATCTTCTGTTGTTTCTGAACTATTTGCTCTCCAGAGAAAGGTGTCATCTATATTAGGAAGCTAAGTTAATTTCAAAAATAAATAACAGCAACAACAACAAAACCAGGAAAGTGGTTTCCAGGTTATAGAGTAGGAACTTTAAACAAAGAGATACGAACAAGGAAACAAAAAAATCTAGGACTCCTGGCTATCACTGTAAACTGTTTTGCTTAACATCTTAATTATATGCAAAGTAATGACAAGAATCAGATGGTATCTTTATTTTCAAGTGACATTCCAATTTTTTTACAGGCATTATTAATGCAGCATGATTAGCTGGCCTGGAGGGAAAAATTGAGGATAAATTGTATGGTTATCAACTGCAGGTTTATTGGTCTGAGACTTCCACCACAGGGAGTGGCTGCTGTATGGAATTGATAAACGTAGAGATTTATAAGGTCAAGTTTTATGAGTCTACAGATTCCTTGTGGTGTATTACCACATCCTTATTACAAGCCCCCGCTGCTGTCCAGCTAAGCCACCAGAGGTAATATATTACACTTGCTTGTCTGCTCTTCAGGTTTTTTTTTTTTCTCCAAAGGAAAAGAGGAACAGGTCAAAATGAAACACAGCTTTCTGGGATTGTATTTGCAGCTTTTTTTAGGCTTCGGGAGATGGAAGGTCAGATTGTCAGGAACTAGGGAGTCTGTTTTGAAAAGGTGTGAAAAAGTGATTGTTGTGAAATTGGGAGAAATAAAAAGCAGAAATCTTAAGGAGGTAAGGAATTTCTTTTAAGAAATATAAGGAACAGGTACATTAAATTGTGGCATCTTCAGTACAGACTCAGGGTTGAGTACAGTAAGATAAGCAAGCATGAGGTTCTCAGAAGCTGATGTCTTGTTAAATGATCATTTCTAATTATAAGCTAATTTGGGAAAACATGAAAAGTCACCAAATTACCTGATCATTCTAAGGTGTTGGTTCATTTGATAAAGTTGCATATGGTTTCAACATGATATTTGTAGGACCATTCTATTAATGAGATTGTTACATGTCTGTGCTATTAACACCATGCATAAAAAAGCAGTGTCTTTGTGCTTTTCTTCTATCTTTTTCACTGTCATGATTGACAGCTATTGCTTGTGCTGTTGATGACATTGATTGAAGCACACTAATCTCATATCTACTTAATATGTTGAGTCAATTAATAGAAATACTATTGTTCATTTATTTCCAGTTCTGTGAGTTGTCACAAGAAAGGGCATGACTCATATGTCCTATGTGAGGACTTCAACAATTAACTCAGTCTGATACCTTCATCATTTAGATGGGAAAAATACTGTTACCAGTATAATCCTTCTGCCTATCCCTTAGGCAATGCAAAATTGTTTCTGTTAGGAAGCCACAAACTTAAAAGTTACGCAGGATTCATGTAATGTGTGTTATTTCAGTGCCATTGTATATTGTTTAAACCCCACCCTACTCCCATTGTTCTGAGTGCCCAAATAAAGGGACAGCTAAAGGGAATGACATTGTAAACCTTTCTTGAGCCACACAACATAAAATTGGGACACTTGATTCATTCATAGAAGGCCCAGGAGTGGAAGGATACCTCTAAATGTCTATCATGTTACTAGTGGGTTATTCAGGTATAACATTGTTGCCACTTATTTATCTTAAGAAAATATGTGCTGTCCCCAGAATCTGATGCAAAGTTGTTCAAGGTTTTAAAGCCTAACAAGTAAGGAAATTTAAGGTTTTTTTAAGCATTCATCACATTATCCAATGGAAATGGCTCAATGGCAGTAAAATTTAACAGAGTTTGCATCTAGTCATCAAGAGGTGGTTTTCAAAGATACTGTTTTTCAGAAATGATGGCCATGTTTCATCAGCCAAAATAAGCTGCTTTTAAATATAAAATTATTCAAAATAACAAAACAATATATAAAATTATTCAAAATAATAAAATAGTAAAAATTGGAAAAAGTATGAAATATGAGTGGTGCACATTATTTGCTTTCAGGATTCTTCTTAGGGTCAGTAATGAAGTATCTCTTAGTGACTTGCAAAGTAAAATGACTTTAACAACATTGAATCTGATGTCTGGGCTATTTGCTGAGGATGTAAGAGAAGATGGAATAAGAAAGCATTAATGGGAGATAATTCTTTTTCTAAGAAGAAAATAGAATTCCTTGAAATGTTAAAATCAGTTAAAACATAATAGGAGTATTTTGATAACAAAAGAGAAAAAAAATAGAAATAAAACATGTAATCTTGAATGTGAACTAAATAAAATGTCTGAGAATAAGGGGCATGTTGTGAGAAAGAGGAATGTTTGAACTTGCTTAGCTATTTTATAAAGTAAATATGATAGTAAACTTCTCCTCTTCTGAATTTTACCCTACCTCTGTATACAACAGCTTTGTCACATGATGGTCTTCTGTGACTGTTGAGATAATATGGAGTCTTGGAAGTAAGATTGAGTTCTTCAGGTGAAAGCCCATGAATTAGATCTCCACTGCTTTTTTCTGGTAGAGATGGCAGGAAAACAACAGATTTCGTGTTGGTGAATTTGGATTCAAGGATCAAGTATTTAAAACATTGTATATGACTGTTTTAAGACACTTATCTAAAATGGCAATTAATGGATAGAAAAAACAAAGGGATCACAGAACAGAAAAAGGGATGCCAATAGATTAAACAATGCAACTGGGAATGAAAGGAAAAGGGAGAAACTTATCGTGAACGCAAGAAAAAGAGGAAACAAAGTTTTTTCCTTCCCTTGATATTTTGTCCTTGTTCTTTCAGACTTCCCACTCTTTTCTATTTCACTTCCTTCTTTTAACTCTCCCTCCTCACAGAAGGTCTTTTTTTTTTCCCCTACTTTGGAGCTGAGTAGGATTTATGTTTAAAATGGAATGTCCTTCTACTCTGAGACTCAAAAACAACATTGAAAGAGAGCTCTGTATGGCAGAGAAGAGAATGGAGGACTGCTTTTTATGTCATACAATATTGGTTCAATACTGAAAGAGAAAAATTCTCTAAGGCTGTTTAATATGTGTTTCCTGACCCATGGGACTTGTCAAATCCTCAAACAGTTCCACTTTAGTAAGAAGTACTTAGAGCAACTGGAAAGTGTTTTGACCTGTTGGCACATCCTGAAGAGCTTCAGAGTTTCTTTTATACTTAAACTCAGCATCGAAACAACATTAAACCATTGAAATATCTAACATTTTCTGCTTGCTATTCTCTTCTCCAAACTTCAAAAATATTTTATTTGTTCCTATAATTGATGCCAGCTTTGTGCATGATTGCGTATTTTATCCTGCTGTTTGAGATAAAACTAGGTCAACATCAATTTTTTTAGTAGCTGGGTGCTTTTTCAACATGCAGCTTTAGAGCAAATGTCATGAAATAAGTCAATAAATTTGATAAAATGTGGATATCAATATAAATTTAAATAAAAAATAAATATAGAATTTATAATCATACAAGTACTAGTAACTTATTTCAATTTATAAACTGTTAAAGCTTGGAAAGGTGAACAGATATCTGAATCTTAAAACCACAGAGAAGGTATAAATCTTTCCTCTCATTTCAAAAGACAGTTCAGTCATTTCTGCTGCATAGTAACAAATGGTACTAGTAATCAAACAAGAGACAGGTAAAAGGATATATCATAGTCACAGTTGTTCTAATTTAGTCCTCTGTTTTAATAGTAAAGAGACAGAAAATGGCCTCGGAAACTCTGGATTTCATTTGTACACATTCAGCAGAGCATTCATTTTGATGCCCTCATAGATGCAGTGGAGCAGAAGATGGCTGATTGTTGCATAAATGTTGGCAACCCTAAGAAACCAGACTGCTGTTGTTATCCAAGGAACTAGGAGTTGTGTCCAAAGTTCACTGGATTCAGAGAAAAAAATCACTTGGATTTCAGCGAGTTTTGGTTCAGATCCCATTTCTTAATTCCTCTTTGCTTCCACAAGGTTTTACATTCATTCATTTCCATTGGTTTCAGGTGAAATTACTCCTCACATACCATTATAACTGACGGCATACAACTCTAGAACATTTACATTCTTACTAATTCTCATATATTGTACCTGGTAATAAAATTAGAAGGCACATAGTAATTTTGAAGTTAGAAGAACCACTGAAAAGACATGATCTGTCCATTATTTCTTCACATCATTATTATAATTCTGTTTATTAGTATTCAAGAGCTATTTGAAACTGGAACTTACCATTACTTAAATGTTAGGTACTTACTTTGGATAATCATCTAATCTAAGAGCAGAGCAATTCCAGTGGGTAACTCATCCTAATTTAGAAAGGAATGAATCATTGTCTAGAGTTGCATCCTTCCTTTTTCTAACTGGATGGAGAGCTTAATGAAATCACCCATCTAATTTTTAGACAGGTACCAAGTTAGAGGAAACAAGCTAGAGCCTCGGTTTCTTTAAAATCAGTTCTCTGCATTCTGTATTTTCTAGACATTACACCACATTCAGTTCCTTTGTCTTCCTCCGGGGACTAAAGTCTATTTGAGAATAGTGTACATGAAAACCCAAGCTGTGCTTTGCAGTTTGCAAGTTTTAATTAAAAAAAAAAAAAAAAAAAGAGGGGGTGTGAGGGGAGGAAGAACAGACTAAAATAATATATGCAAATATAAACACACTGATACTGAAACACCACATCTTACAGTACTCTGTGTTGTCCTTTAGAGGTTGAAAGAAAATCATCAATTACATTTCAAAAGCAATATTATTGGTTGTTTTTTTTTTTTCTTTCTGAATCTTTTGCTCTCCACAAGCATTCAGAGTCCTACTATTTCCATGACACTGGATACCAGCATGATCTGATGGGCAGTGCCTGGCTTTAGGTTTCTCATAAAATCCTTTCATTTCTCATCACCTCGTCCTTTCTTATTCAAAGATTACTTTTGATGTTCCAAGATCAGATTCATGCTTTTATAAAGGCCATTGATCAAAAATGCTTCATGTTTGAAAGACATTAAAAATAGTCACAAACAAAAATCAAAGACCAAAAAATTTTAATGGTAAATGAATATGCATGATTAATTTGTGCATTTGAGCCTCTTCTTTCACAGATCTTCCCTCTCAACATTTGACAAGGTCTGTCATCTATCTGTGGAAGAGTGCAACTACACATGGACAGTTGTATGCCCTAAATATTTCCTCATTTTCTTCCTGGACATTCTCAATGCCTACCTTCTCTTAGGCCCACTGACTTAGGATCTTGATGACTAAAACCTGGTTTGTATGTCAGCTGCTCCTACCTGGAAATGGCTAGTTCCTTTTCCATAATGCCAACTGAAACTGTTTAGGATGTGTTTAGGATAAAAAAAGGTTAAAACGGGAACAACTACCAGGAGGAGAAAAGATGAAGGTGTTGCAGGAAATTAATGGTTTGGCTTGGAAAGTGAAGTTTAAATTTTGCTCAGGAGTATTATTACTGAATTCCTTTGGTGTAAGATCAGGCCTTACTTAAACATTTCTCAGATGGTGGAACATTTACCTAGCCCCAAAACACCAGGGAGAAAGGCATAGCAAAGCTCCACAAAAACTTTTGCTTGTAGATTTACATTTCTGTCTGCGCGATTGTTCATGCTTCAAAAAGCAAACTCTTGTCAACAAAAATAAATTTGTCCTTGCCGCTTGGTTCAGCCATAGTAGAAACTAGTTGGTCAGCTTCTTACTGATCAGCCATCAATATCTGGTTCCAAGAGCTGAGTTTAGTGTTTTACCCAGCGAAGATCCTAGGTTCAAATACTGTGAAATACCAAGTTGTGTCATAGTGGTAGATCAAAGAACAGACCTTACAGAAACTCATTCAGAATAAGACACTTAGCAGATTTTAACTAGAAAACTTTATAGCAGCTTAAAGCATAGGAAAGAAGCAGTTATAGAATCACGTCTGAAGTTTGAGGTAACCATTGTTAAATTTTTAGCTGTAGCATATGTCATTCCTTAAGGCACTGTTTGAACCTAGATAAGAATTATATTAAACTGCATTGAAGACAAATAAAACACTTAAGACATTTCAAAAAGTTTCTTCTATAGTTTTAATTCAGCCCCTTATATATGTGACTTTAATAACAGAATTACTTTCCATTTTCTAAAATGCTGACAAAATTGGCACTTATCCATTTCTTTTGTCCCTTTGAAAATCATAACCTTCACTGAACATCTGCACTCTGCATAGCTGCAAGACACTTTCTGTCAAGCCTAGGTAACAACATGAAGAGAAACACTTCTTCCCCATGTACCTCTCGTGCACAGGTCCATAATGGAACAAGAAATGCAGAGAAAATCATGGGGAAGGTTTTGCTTGGATTAAACTAAATTATGAAGAACTGAAGTTAGACTTCTATAACATGAAACATATATATTCTATAACAGACAACAGTGAGATGCATCATGAGTTTATGTCTTCTCTTTTATGCTTTCATTGCAGTAGTGCAGAAGAGACTCATCTTGATCTGTCACTGAATTCTGCTGGTGAATGAAAATAGAGATTAAAAACCAGCTCCTGTTTCCTTAAGGCTATACTATAAAGCCTCTATTATTTTATTATTATTAACCCAGATCCTTATTCAGAACTAGAGAATTCTGTCCATTTTTACAGTTCATCTGTGTTTATGGTTGTTACTGTTAAGATCTAGTTGGTGCTGTAGCCGTATAAGAAGCAGTTTTGATTGGTATCTCAGGGTGGTGCTTGCAGACACTGATGACCACCCTCTACTTCAGAAGGCAGACACTGCACATTGGGGAGCTGCTATCAACGCAGCAACACAGGTTCTAGTTACTTTTCTTGTTAGAGTTATAAATTCAAACCACATTGGCAAGGACAACAGACTTAGTGCAAGTCACCGTTTGCACCTGAGAAGTGTAATGCCTAATTAAAGCCACTTCACTAGCTCCAACTGAAGTACGTGCAGACTCACTTGGCTACAGAGGAGCTTTGCAAAGACAGAGCAGTGGTTGTGACTGGTCCCTGATGGATATAACTAGGAAATCCCCTTTGCAGGACAAGGTGTATATTTCTCTCATTGCACATGTCCTCATGTGATAACAATAATGCTGATGAGTCAGATGGGTAAGATATTAGCTGCTCCCACTCTCAGTACATTTAACATGAAGTAATGATGTAGTTTGCCAAAAACAAAGGTGAGGCAGAGAAAATGTTTTGCGAATCCTCAGTGGATGCTGTCTGCTCCTGGATGTTTATTTTAAGATGGTTTCCTTTTTGCATGGTGTTTTCACTCAGTGTCATTCTACCCAGAGATTACAATTTTGACAAACTCTGAATAAGCCAATGGTTATGTTCTGGGAGACTCAAGCTTTTCTGAGTAACACATGCACTACAGCTGCAGTTGAAATCTGTTTCATATTTAGTGTAACAAATCATGCAAAGTACACCAAATAAGACCCATTTTTAATTCCAGCGAGCCTTTCTGAAAACATTTTAGAGAAATGTTTTCTTTGCTGTTTCCCTTCTGTTCTCATTAAAAGGTGAATCACTAAAAGTAATTGTGTAACAAAACAAAATGACAATTGGATCAGAAAACAGCATGACAGGCGATAGAATTCCCAAAGAGAAGTCTTCATGTCTTTTATATTAGTGAGACTTTAACTATATAATCTGCAATGGATGCTTGGCTTAGAAACTGCACATTCCAAGCCAATAAGGAAAGTTTGAAATACTTCTCTCTGTAAAATATTTTAAACTACAGTTCTTAACATTTCCTCTGTATTGAACATTTCTTCTTATTTACATGGAAAAAGCCAACAAGACTGAATTATTCTGAGGGCTATTTAAAGAAGAAAACAATTTTAATAAAAGTGATAATCAGAAATATTTTGTGAAGGGAGGAAAGGTAAAACAAAAGACTGGAAGTAAATAGATGTCCCTGGTTCAGATCAAAATTCAGCTGGTGGTTAGCAGAAGTTAGAGCAATTTATTTTGGTTCCTTGGGGGACACAGTTTGGTTTGTTTTTTTTAACATGACATTAACTTCATATTGTTAACCTCAGATGTTAAAGTCATGTCAGGCCACAGAAATAATGACAGTTGAATAACTAAGAATTTGGAGGCTCTTTGTTTGCATTTATGGCTTTTATTTAAACTAAAAATAATTTTAAAAAATAGTCAAAAAACATCAACCACAAAAAAAAAAACCCAACCATCAAACCACCCAAAACCCCAACCTCAAGGTCTGGAAACTTTCTGCTGATGTAATCATATGGCTCCAAAACAGGGGTTTTACAGACAAGTATCAAATATCATGGCCATGATAAAAATCACAAGAACAGGGAACACTCCTTGCCAGTGGTTGGTGAAGGAAAGCGGGAAAATTAAGTCTGACTAACAGTCTTGCTTAAAAATTTATTTGGCCTTCTCTGTCCTGGTTGAGGCATAAAAATCCATGGGAAAAATGCTGCTCTATTTGCATGTCCTGTATCACTAGTAATTATTTGTAAGTGTCTGTGGTGTCAAGATGCAGGCCTCTATGAGGTCATTTGGCTCAGAATCCCTAGCTACTCACTGGCTGACATCATAATACTGATATTTATTGGTAAGTCTATATAGCCATGTTAGTTTATGGCTCAAGCTAGCATGCAAGACTGAATTCCCCAGCCATCTATACTGTTGTCTCACACTTTGGCTCAGATCTGGAGCAAGGAAGTGTATTTGCCAGAGAAACTCCATGTTTGATTAAGCAGTTTAGACACAACTGAAAAACTACAGCAAATAAATAACTGTGCTTGGGCACAGATAATGCAGTACAGGCACACCTTTTAATATTGTCTTGAACCAGCTACTGTCAAATAAATGCCCTCACTCCATCAAGTGTTGGAAAAAAATGGCATTCCAATGACAACCTGAGATAACTTCTATTGCGTGTGGTATTCCTCTGCCTTTTGTCCATTACAATAATGTCAACCAAAATACATTGCTAAATCATCTCTTCACAATCATTTCTGTAAAATGTCCAATCCAGAGCATGTCAGTATAAAGAAATTAAATTTTTTTGCTTAGTACACTTATATTCTGCAAAAATATAGCCTAGATGGATGACACTACTTTGGTTATCATTCTTCTTTTCTTTGTGCTTTATGCAGCTGATGCATGTTTTTGGTATTGTGATATTACACAGTTTAATAGTCCTATAATTTTATAGGAGTTTATTGTTGCATTCTTTATCAAATATGTTAATACATTACATATAATAATATATTTTTATTTATTAATATATTTTTATTTCTCAGTAGAATATAAGAGCTGAAGATTTAATTTCATTATTTCTTTTTTGCTGAAATATTGCCTTAGAAACCCAGGTGTCATGTCAAGTTTCCCAAGTATTATCTCTACCTATGATCTCAGCACAACTGCTTTCAAAACCTTTTTTTTTTTTTTTCTAAAATTTATTCAGGATGAATCCCTAGAAAATATAAGGATTAAGTATTCTTATGTTACTGAGTAGTAAAATCACATTCTCTCATTAAATATGGATTTTGCTTGCATTTCTTGCCTTTCAGTCTCCAACATGATATACTTATTAGGTAGTAACACCACTTTGTATTTGTTGGTAATTAGTGGCAACAGGGTTGGTGCTGTAGAGGACCTTGACATTAAGTCAGAACTGTGTTAAAGTGTTTTCCATCTCTAAGTGAGTAAATTTCAAGAAAGTTTGTGAGCTTCATAGGTGTCACCGTTTTCCTTTAGCCAGACCACCACATGCCTTGCTCTCCCTCTTCTTGATCGCAGCCATTGGGTAAGTCAGTGGAGCAAGGCTGCTTTCCCTGCCAAACTGAGGTAACAGGAAAAGTCCATGAGGAATCCAACTGACCATTCTACTCAAACTCCAGTATCCTCCCCCACTTTTCTCATCATCTACTAAATTTCTTATGCTTTCCCATAAAGAAAACAAAACAAATAAGCAGTTCGTCTGGCAAGAATTACAAGCAATTGTGGTTTATGGTTCCGTTATCCTTTGAGAGAGGAATTCTCAAAAGCATTCAGCACTGAGCTAACCCCAATTCTGTCAAGACTGGTGTTAGTTTTACCACTGGGTTTAATGTTAGCAATGTTAGGCTAACATTGGCAGGTTTAGCATCACCCTAATTCATTACTGTGTGTATTTTCTTTATTATTTTTAAAGAATAATTTAACATTCATGGTACTTCCATTTTTAAGTGGTGTTTTTATTATTAATTTTTGACCAAGAAAATCAAGTTTCAAAGCAAATTTTTGGAAGAATACCACCAATTCCTATCCTCTATTCATTTAGAACCACTTCTCTTCATATATTTGTGAAAGCTAAATATTTCCTTCTGAATTCCTCTAGGAAGAAAATTTTGCTTCCCCCATTTTTAAGTTTTAAATGACCTCTCTCAGACTGCACTCTTCCCTTCCATATTCATCCCTACCTAGTACTGGTCTTACCTATTTATTATTTTCAGTCTTAACATTTCCATACTGAATGTAATTTGCTGCAGCTTACAGTGGATCAGATCTCACACACACTTTTCAGTTCAGATTTGGTCATATTTGTAACTACCTTGACATAAAATTGCTTTGGCTTTGACTGTGGTCATGTGTACTTGAATACACTGATGCAAAAGTAGTATACAAGAGATTCACAACATTTACTAAGGATATAGAGAGTATGCAATCTTCAGTTTCCTTCAATTTTTACAGCTATTGCTGATGATATTAAGCTTTACATTCAGCTTTATATATTATATTCTACTTGTATTGTTACATTATAGCTGTGAGCTTGTTTTCAGTTATGACACTAAGGACATCTCAGCTTTCTATTGATTTCTCACTTATAGCTGAACTGAGATTTTACTTCACAATCCACCCATGAGAATTTCCATTATGCCTCCAAAGCTATAATCACTGTCAGATGCTGTATCATTCCTCTTGATCATTTGACTTATTCCTCAAATATATATACAGACATGGAGGTAATTAAACTCATGCATCCTTACTATTCTTCTCTTATTTCAGAAAACCTGTTTTCCCCTTTACATTGCAAACAATGACCTCTGAGTTAATAGAACTCTAATCAGTGCTCCTCCTCCTACAGTGAAAATTGTTTCACTCAAACAAAGTATTGCCCCATTGAGACATCCTGAGAATCAAAAACCTGCCTCTTTCTACTGCCATGATGAAAATCACACACACTCTGGATGTGTTTCTTCTATTTAGCCTGGGCTTTTCTCTTTATTCTGAAATTTCCTCCAAATTTGCACCCAAACCATGCTCTTCTGGAGGCTAAAACTTCATAACATCAAATGATTAATCTCCTACAACTGCAAATGATATTTCTGCAATGAGAGTTCTCTCATGATAAAGCTGAAGGTTGTAAAACTGCAAAATATTTCTGGTTGTTAAAACAAGGCAGATCAGAATTTATGTATGATGTGTGAAATTATCTGAAGTCTGAAATCACATACAGTAGTCATCTCTAAGTAAAACCATAGAAGATAGGGGGCAACATGTTAATTAACTTGTCTTAGTTGCTGAAATCACCGTTTATTTTCTAAAGGTGAACATAGGAAAAGCCATGTTGTTCCAACAGTGGGTTTTGAACACAAGTCCATCTGGTGATTTGATAAAAGTATTTAGTTTCTCAAGGCAATCTGAGTGCATACTCCCTAGGCGCCACCATTTATAGCTTAAATATGACTTGCATGTGGATTCAGCATTACAAATAGGAAACAGCAGCCCTTGGACTTGTACTCTAATGTAGTCCTTTCATCACCCAGTTACCCTTAAGCATCTCCTTTCCTATTGTAATTTGGGCTAAATGCAAAGCATTAGTCCCATCGACAAAAACTAATGGTTCTACTTAGAAAAAGAGAAGTATATTTAAAATAAAGTAGATAGATAGCTTGCTTTTCCTTATATCCAGGAAGTTCACTGGATACTGGCCTGCAGCCATCCACTTCTGGACATAGAACGATTGAAGTAGCACCATTGTTGTGATGCAGCCTACACCTGCATCCTAAAAAGCAGTTTACCAGGGATGTGCATCTTACTAACCAGCGGCATGCAACCAAAATCATGAAACAGCTTTATTTTTCCTTACCAAAACATGCATTAAAGTCCTAGTGATTGTGAGAAAATATAATTGAAGAAATAGGCAACATAGGTGCAGCGTTACAAATTTTCACAACTTTTTGTTACTATGAGGAAAATATAATCTTAATTGTCTTTCATGTTTTGGTTTAGCTGATGTGGTAATTGAACTTTACTTTTAGCGCTGATGCTCCTGTTTACATACTCTCCTCAGAATGAAGGGATCATTATAAAAAACATACAATAATTATTAGAATGCCATATTCAGTAAATTAAGGCAAAAGTCACATTTTCAACTGTGGTTAAGCAAGGTTATATAGTAAAGTTAAGAGAAGTACTTTTAACTTCCACTAGCTGGAGATTTGACACTATCTCTGCTGTTGGTTATAAGAAGTTTAAAATAGTACAGAATTGTTTAAATTCCACATGTCATCAAAGATTCAATTTGCATAAAGAGAGAATCCACGCTTCAAACATGAAGAAAATATTTGGACAAGTAGCAATTATGAAATTCAAAGTGCTGCTTTGTTCAGGAACATCTTCACTCAGAAGTTTTTTCATGGAACCCATTATGAAGTCAAGCAAAAGGGCAAAATGTTCAGTACAAAATTTTTAGCTGTTAAGCATATTCATTGCAGTGGAGAAATTAGTGATTTGTGTTCCAGATCTAGCCTTAATAGTCCAATGATTCCTGACACTGGAAGTCAGCCTATTCTTAAGCTTTGGCATAGCTGCAGTTTGGCAAAGTAGCTACAAGAATCATGGTGGATAAAACTGAACTATTGGCCTTTCAGATACCAAATTATTCTGTGGCCCGACCCATGTCCTCTCTATAGTGTGCAGCTCCACGGACAGCAAGGGATATTAGCAAATAGCTTCTCATCCTCATTTCGATGGAAAGGCTTGCCTGAACCCCCCTGTTGACTTACCCCGTTTCCCCTCAGCAGCCTGACAGAATCTACTTCCGTTAGCCTCTTTGTTTCTCAAAGGACGCATGCTTTTGTTTGCTTCATGCTTCTTATCCCTGCACAATGATTCTCCTTTTTTCAGATCTCTCTCCAAAGCTTTCAGCTTCCAGTTAGGCACTCAGTGCTAAGCACTTCAGTGTTTGTTCCAGTCTTTCCATTTTAGTTTGCTATAAATGGGGAAGCTTGATCTGTAACAGTAAGCATATTTGTGACCTTTGGATCTTGCAATAATTCTGCCCATCATGCTCTTTTTTCCAAACATTTGCACCTTTTATTAACAGTTACTTTTTTAGTTAATTAAGCTATGAACTTTTTTAAAATTGCCTGTTAAGATCCATAGTCACCTGGGGCACTGGATACATAAATAATAATTAGTAAAAAACAATGAGATTGAAGCTCCCATTAAATTGTTTCTTGGTAAATTTCACCTAGTGAACTCACATCCGGCAACAGGAAAATCAGATACCTTGTAAGGAGAATTAAAACAAGTGTTGAGATGATTAATAAAAGATACACAGCTAAGGTCTGAAGGACCTGGAAAATACCAGCTAAGGGGGGTGGTTAATGGATATATTTATGTAATTTAAATTGAGGAATTATTTTCTATATTCCAAATAGTTATGGAAAATAAAAGACCAACACTTGTAATCAGTTCCATATACTAGGTGAGAGGGAAAATGTCTTATTTCATAAAAACAATTGGAGCTCTCACAGGACAAGGTGTAGTTTTAACATTATTCCAAGAAGCTCCTAAATGTATAAATTCATGATGTTCAGAAAGAAATAGTTCCGTGACAAATGTCAAGAGGAATGTTAACTCCACCAGTCCCTCCAAATTCTGTTTTAATTGTTTATATTTTGGGGGCTGTACTGTACTTCTAGATCTCATTTCAACCATTCTGTTGCTGCTGTGATCTTTAATCTCTAATATCTCTGCGAGGTACAGCACTGTAATTGTCCTAACTTTAGATATGGACAATGGCTACACAGAGTCACCTCTAGATGGACTTAGGTGTCATGATTACATGTAGTGCTGTACCTAAACTTTGTTACATACTGCAGTCCACAGACATAAGTGTTTCAATCTCGTTTTCATTCCATTGGGAGATTTGGGATGCCAAGAACATGGTCTGGTTTGAATATTCATTCAGAAACAGGAAACTTGTGCTGTGCTGAGTCGACTACCTTCTAGAAATAAACTATTCTCCCAGTGAATGACCCCTCCTTAGGTGGTTACCTCTCAGTGACTTGAGAAGGGAATGAGATGGCTGTATTCATATGTTCTGTTTCTCTCTTTCTGTTGTTGATATTGTTCCTATTTGTTTGGCATAATTAAAATATCATTGAGACAGAAAGAGATGAGAAAAAAACACAAAATAAAAATAAAAATAAAAATAAAAATAAAAATAAAAATAAAAATAAAAATAAAAATAAAAATAAAAATAAAAATAAAAATAAAAATAAAAATAAAAGAGAACTTTGTAGGGAAAAAATGTAGTGTAATGAGGAAGATAATCTTAAAATTAATTCTGAGTCCAAAAAATATCTTCAGTAATCATTTGCAGGACTGAACCTTTAGTTTCTGTCTTCTCAACTGAGTGCCCTAACTCAGAATGTTATTGAATTATACTCTAACTTTCTGCTGCCCTTTATACATATCAATCAGCAATTTTAAAAGATGCACAGCAGAACTCCATCTCAATTTGAAACTTCGCAATTCAAGTACTCGGGTAGCCAAAAGCAAAGGCTCTCATTGCTTCACAAAGAAAAGGAAATCAAATTTAACACACCCTTGTCACCACTAACCTTTAAGTTGTGATTCCTGCGGAGTGCTGTGGGTTTCAGTGATGATATCATTACAAGATTCAGTACAGAATCATGATGCTAAGTTTTTTTCAAAGCTGTGTTGACTCCATAGAAAGCCTGTTCAGGAAAATATACATTGCTCTTCCAGGAGCGAGAGATCCTCAGGAAGCAACATAGCGCAGAGGCATGTTAGTGTTTTGGGGGAATTAGTGGATTCAGGCAGTATATTTGGGTTTTTCCAGAACTGGAAGGGAAGTTGGCAATATCAGGACTAGAGAGATGCTAGCAGGCTGGTGTAACACAAAAAAAAGAGTGAAGAGCCAGCACATGAAGACTTCATCCAGGGAAGAGGAAGATAAGGTCATGAGAGTCTAAGAGAATGGGGGGAGGAAGCCAGGGGCAGGATCACACAAACTCAAACACCACCAATTCTATTAAAAGGGTATCATCTACCAAAATATCTGCTGAATTAGATAAAAGTGAGAGAAACCTCACCTTCTTCGGCTATCCATTAGAATTTCACTTATGGGTCAAGTCCTGCCAAAGGATGGATACTCCAGACGAAGAATTATACCACACATGGGCAGTCCAGGGCACTACCAGGAGCACAGTCTAATGAATTTTCAACTTCCTTTTTGACCTTTTTTTCACCCAATTTATCTGAAGTATTTTTAGTTAATTTACATTGGTCAAGTTCTTCTTGCAACAAATAAAATTTCACCAAGACATGAAAAGTCATCCACAATCACAAGACTGCACAATTACCTGATGTTCTAGAAAAGCACTTGTAAGGGACTTTCCTAGATGCCAGTAGCACTTTTTATGAACTTTTAAAAATCTAAATTGGGTCCAGTATGGATTTTAAGAATATGACCATGAGACTAAGAAGTAAGTGTATAAGTGTATAAGTGTATAAGCAACATGCATGAGTGTGTCTCTGAGTATATGTATGTGTTTGTATAACATACTTGCACTTGGATGTACAAAGATGTCACAATGGCTGCACAAAAAGTGCTTTCATTTTACCTATGACACTCCTATGGGGATAAAAAAGTCTATGAAGATAACCTGTAAACATGTTTCTCCTACTTTTCTTTTGTTTGTTTTGTCTTCCAATTGTTACTGAGAGAAATGGTGAGAAAGCAGGCGATAGACATCAGGGATCCCATAAAACGTGTACAACTTATTAATAAGATTTTAGAAAAAGATGAGACCCAGCAGCCTGTAGGCATGAGTAAGTTCTACAACAGTCTGGTTACCCATCATTCTAAGAGCCAGCTAACAGCTGTCTGACCATTGGATATGGCTATTTGCATGGCTAACAATTGGATGTCTATCTACTATGTGAATGGCTTGCAACAAGCTGTTTGTTTGGAGACTATTCATAATGGCACAGTCAAAAGTCTCCTGAAAGGCATACTCGTTTCCATTTCTGTTCTTTACCCTTCCAAAATTGGCAATTTATTACATCAAAAAATAGCAGTCAACCCAGAAAAGGACAAAATTGACACAGCTCCCTTTTGATCTTTCAGTTTTGAATAGGCACCCACCAATGAACTTCCCAATGAATATTCATTGGATGCAAAAGAAGTACCCAGCATTTTTTTAAATAGAGAATTTACTCTAAATATTTAATAAAACGGATAACTGTTGGTGCTTTATATAGCACAGACACATTTTCAAATATCTTTAGAAAAGAGAGTTAATCTCCTTGCTTGCATTTCCTATATTATTTCCTTTCTTTATAAATATATATACACCCACGCTTTTCCTGTATTTCCCCATATTTCTGCCTTTGTGGCAGGTTATTACATACCTCTTCCTTGCAGAATTTCTTTTACTTTTCTTTAAAGCTACTGGTCCTTTTGACATAAGTAGTTTATACCATCAGTTTGATCCAATATGCCAAACGCTGTCTTCCTTTGCAATCTATAGATAGATTTAGGACTTTACAGTGCAGAACAGGAAAACTATCGGAAGAGTCCTTTTACTGCAAAAAGATAATGGGCCAAAACACACTTTGTATGTGTTAGATTCCATTAATTGAAACTTCTCAAATTTCAAGGTGGTAATTCCAAATTTTCATCAGTATAATCATATGTGGAGGTTGGTCCAACACTTTCAGAAGTTCTGATTTGCTACAAAGTACTACAAAACAAAAATGGATGCAAACTCATCAGAAGCATTTTTTCACTTTGTTGAAGGCTAGATAGATAATATGATTTTGTGTATGAGACTTGCATTACATTTTTGTCAGTGATGCTCTTTCTATTAGACCTAATAAGATAAAAGCTAAATAAGAGCCCTTAAAGGACAGAGCCTACTGTCTTTACATGAGATGTTTCACAGCTCCCCAAAAGAGAATAAATATTAATATCATTCCAATTCTGTCTCTGCCATAATTTCATAACATTATAATGAGAGGCTCTATATTCAAGTATGTAAATTTTCCCACATCAAAACAATTTGACAGTACAGTTTAACACAAATAGCATGCTCAGCAATTTTTAGTCACTTTGCCACTGAATACAAGACCAGTCTTTTCCTTAGGATGTCAGCATACTACTTCAGACATCTTAAATTGTTGTGACTTTGAAAACGTACAAAATTCAGTCCCAGTGCATGACTTCAGCAGGAACACTTTTAGGACTCTTACCAAAGTAACAAGTCTGCAGATTGGAGCTCACTACAAATAAGAGCAGATGCTTTTGCTCATTTCTTCAACTCGCACTGAAGCAGCAATTTACAATACAGACATTTACAACCAGTAAGATACAATATTACTTAAGATTGCCTTGATATATTAAAATGTTTGGCAATGAGATTTATAACATAGATGTCAAATTAATTGTAATCCCTGGAAGTATATAAACAAATACAGATTCAGAAACACTGAGGGAAGTTATTTTTTTTCTTTTTTTAACTAGTAAGTTCTTCCTTTCTGCCACGTTTTTCCTACAGTCATGCTTTTCCATTCACCGATTAGATTACCATGCCACTTGCTAAACATATTATGCTCCTGAAAGTCACTCAGAAGCTCCAGCTGGTGCAGATGCAGTGACCCGCTTCTTTAGTCAAACTGGTCAGAAGAATCACACTACACCAGTACATTAGTTCCTGCTTCCCTTCAGAGTGCAAACTAGCATGCTTTTTTGGGAGTCTTACATGATCTGAGACTTAACTACCTGAGATAGACTTTCCTTATGCTGCGACTCCCTGGAGAATAGCTGAGATCAAGTGATTTAGTAACATTTTAGCTGCAGATGAGAACATCAAATTCTCACCAGATTTCTCAACTCTGGAATTTTCATCCCTTATTCATAGAGTGGCTGTGACTGCACCCTCTGCATGCAGAAATTGATTAATTACCTTTGCTTACTTTGACTATACTACTGTAGTGATGGGTATGTAGCTGCTGTATTACTCTTCTTGCTAGTTTAAGGATCAGATCTATAGGGATCAAAGAGTGGAAAGCAGTGATTAAGTCTACGTTGTGTAAGTCAGAACCACTGCAGTGACCAGGCAATTAATTCTGAGTTTGTTCACAGAGAACAGCACAGCATTAATTTAAAGCAGACACTAAAGCCTCGAAACAGCGGAGTCATATCATCACAATTCTGTGGTTGTCTTACTAAACCTATCTCTCAGAAGGTTCAGTGGGATCCTAACATAGCTACAATTTTTTACTTCTATCACCTAGAGTTAGCTTAGATATGTCTGTAACAGGATACAGTCAGACACAGCCCTTCACATTTGCTTATCAGCGAATAATTGCATTAAACAGCTGTATCAGCTCTACTAAGACTAAGTATCTTCACACTACTAGAAGTGCATCAATGTCACTGGCTATATATGTTTAAAATCAGGCCTCAGACTGTTATAGTTATACTAGAAAGCTATATGGGTAGACCATGTACCCTCTGTTGACCTTCAGGGCACAGTCAAAGCTCATCTCTTTATTCAGGCTTTCCGCCAGTGTAAATACCTTCGGTTTTTTTTTTTTTTTTGATTGCTCAGCTGGAGGGTTAAGGACATTTCTCTTGTGTCTTTGTTTATTATACCACAGGTAATTGAAAACTTAAGTAGTTTAATCTTCAGGCAGGCAACAGTTGGCAACGTATCAAATTTTATTGAATGGTTTTAATGTGGGGTGCACTGTGAGGCCAAGGGCAAGGCAGAGAGTTTCAGCTTTACTGAATCAAATTTGGAGGGTATGTATTTGGTCTCCACATATACCCTCTTCATGTTGAACATCAAAGACCCTTTAACCATCCAAAACTTGGAATTTTGTCTCTTACTGCTCAGGCAGACTTCTACTGTTCACATATTCCCTGGTGTATGTAAAGTTCCATAAGGCTAGTATTTGTGTCACTGTTATGGCTACAGGACCTACAAATCATGGCTACTAGCAATAATATCTCTGCTGAAATCCTCCACTAAATCAGATTTCCTTTTACTAGTTAAATAAGACCTAGTAAACCAATGCTCATGCATAAGTAGCTTCAAACCTGCACTCTATACTCTGAAAACTGAAGATGTATTGATTGATTTTGCTTGAGTTTGGTTCAAGACCAGTGATAGAATAAATGTAGCTCAGACCACCTCAGTGTGAGCTACCTACTGTTACATATCTTAGCTGCAACTTAGAGGAATTGCTCATACTCACAGGAATATCCTGCAGTCTGTGTCATAAAAAATGGCCTTTCTTATAGCTGTAAGGCTGGCTTAGGGCGAACAAAGGTGATCTCAGTTAAAGTGAGTTAAAGTGGATTGTGTACCATAAAATAGACATAATTCTATTCTCTATATAAATAATTTTGGCTTGCTTGCAAAGTCATTAATACTCCATCTTCCAAAATCAGCCTTTCTGATATCTCCTTCAAGATATGTTCATACGTCCACATCACCTGCAAGCCTAATTACTACGGGGTTTCTTCTCTTCCTTAACCTCTTAGACACAATCATCTATCTATACAGGTAATTTCTCATCTAAGGTCTTATGTAACATCTGGATTATTTTTACTGCAACAAATCCAGTTTTGTCCCATACATATCAACACAAAAAGTTCTTATTTGTCACTTTGATCATGTCGTATCTCCAGTGGCCTTTCTCACTTGGTTCTCATTTCTCTAATATATCCAAGACAGGTTCCCTACCTCAGTTACAATGGTCTTCATGACCTATTGCATAATTCATATAATTTCTACGCAGCATCAAGAGGTCACTTACCACCTCTCATCACATAAGTTGATTTAGCACTTGTCTGAAATAAGCACTTCAATGCTTTCTCCCTTGTTGGGAGAAATTTTCTGTACACATATTCAAAATGTTCTGTATCTGTTTTCAAGCCTGACTTAAAAGTCATCCTGCTAAGCTTCCCATTGTGCTCCAGAGCATTGTTTGCCATAGTTAATGGGAAGTAAGTTCTAATATCTAGGAGTTGCTCATCTACAGCCTTTGTTGTTTCCCTTTGGAGCACAAATCATTATTTATGACTGTCATGGCTGTACTGAGAGTGGAACCATAAGGATTCTGAAAAAAAGTCTGTAGCAAAATAACTGATTGCTGTATGATAACTCAAGTTGCTCAGAAAAATGTGAACTTTCATTTCCTGTGGAAGGGGACATTTTAAGTATGAAAATGATGATGAAGTAACTGGAAAATGAGGGACTAGAGGCTGCATCTCAATCACAAATCAAGCACAGTAAGCTTTCTAAGTCAAAAACATATTTAAACTTCACCCAGAAGTTAGTGTTGAGTGTTGCTTTAAATACAGTTTTCTGTAGTTTAAAAATAAGTGTTGCTCTTTGAGAAGTCTTGTGCCCACAAAATCTTTCATATCAGTAAATAAAATGTAGCATTTTGGAGAATGATAACTGGAAGAATTAACTTCAGTAATTATAAAAAGCTTAATGACAAAAACCAGCAGATATTGGTATACAGGTCTGCTTTAGATCTCCGTCTCTTCCCTGCTATGAAAATGAAGAAGCCTGTGTCACAGAACTGAAGCATGTAGTAAAAAATTACTTTGAGAAAATACATTAAAAATACCTGTAAGCTCTATAATTATAACGTTTAGTCTGGCATAAATGTTATCACGAATGCAGTCAGATTTAAAAATACAAGTTAAATATGAAAGTAAAAGTGTAGTAATATATTTACGTGTTCAGTTTATAAATTGGAGAATTTGCCACAGTTACTCAAAAAAACACAGCACATGTGGTACTATTCTAAACATAGTGTAACTATGGTGTTGTTTCTGTATTATCAAGAATATTTTCTCATGTTCTGTTCTATGGCAAAAAACTTTCAAGAGTGTAGGCCAAACTCTCTCACTTTGCATTCATTAATTCTTTTTGTCCAATTCCTCTTGGAAGCTCTCCATTATTTAACTATGACAGTGAAAGGCAGTGATGTCACAATATCAAGTTGTCAGAACACAAAAAATTGTCTGAAATTGTCTTCATAATCCATGCTGCACAAATAATATGATATAAGAAAGTTTTTTAATTGAAATATTATCAAATCAAACAATTTGTCATTAAGCTCTTGTTTTGTTATGCTCTTCACAAATGTGAGTGAAATGAGGTCTTGGTTTTAGACTTGTCCTTAGGCAAGAATAGTCACCCGTTCACTTTAACATGTAAATACTTTTAATCTTTGATTTCTTTACCTTTGTTAAAAGTTTCTGAGGTAATAATAAATTAGTTCCCATTCATAGGTGAGAACTAAGACACAAATAGATGCATATGTGGAACAGGCTTCCCAGGGAGGTGGTTGAGGAACTATTCCTGGATGTATTTAACAGATGGGTAGATGGGTTACTCAGGGATATGGTTTAGCAGAGGACAGATACAGTTGGACTCGATGATCTTAAAGGTCTTTTCCAACCTAGTTATTCTGTGATTTTATGATTCTGTGATTAATGGAAACATGAGACCAGTCTTATTCTCATCTTCTGACTTAAATTCTGCATGTATTAACAGGTGTAATATTTCTAAGGAAATTATGCGTTATGGGCTTGTTGCCCCATGTACCATTTGCAGTTCAATGTTTATGATGAGATGCGTGAAATAAAACATTATTAATCCTCTGAATTAATCTAATCTGAATGTTGGCTTAGCAGCAGTTAACTACAGTATGTATTTGTTTTCCATTTTTTGTTTTGAAGTTTATCTGTTCTAGTTTTCACTTTTCATCACCTTTCTCTTTACCTTTCATGCTGGGCTTTCGGAGATAGGAAATCTTGAATTTCTACCTTAATTTTAGACATGAAAGTACTGTATTCTGGTATAGCTTCAAGAATATTGTCATGGCATTGTAATTTGTCAGATTTAGGCAAGAAAATACACTTCAAACATCTGATTACCAGAAATAGCTGTTACCAGTATCTTATAAAAATATTCATAAAATATTTTTACGTTTGTGCCTTAGTGATTTCTATTTCTCTGTGACTATTTCTCAAGTCCTTTGGTGTCACATCACAAATTCACCATCCATCAGGAGTTCGCTGATTAGTGAGTGCCTTACCTCTGATCCCACAGCTGTACCACTGACACTAAGCTTTACCTAAAGAGGCAGCAGAAGGAAACAAGTCAGCCATGCTGCAGGGGAGGAGGAGAAATACACTCCAGTACCAAAGTTCTACCATGCCTCAATGCTTCCTTGCCAATACCTTGTTTAAATTGTCACCACATTTTTTTTTGTTTGATTGGAGTATCAGAATTTCACATTTTCCATCATGTCTGAAGGATAAAGCATGCTGAAATGTTAAATGGGACATAGGTTTTGCTCACTGTATAAAATAATACCATACATTACTAGAGTAGACAAGGCTTGGTAATTCATGGCCATCAGATTGATGAGGACAATTTTATATTGAATTACTGAAGCTTCACAGCAATGACAATGAGACCCTGGGAAGCTAGCTGAAGAGAAAACAAGATTACACAAGTCCAACAATTCAGAATGAAATCATCAGTCTAATGAGCCGTGAAGTTATCCACACTATTGTAAAGGAAATTAATTGTGGTTCACAATACCACTCTGTCATATCTGATAGAACTCAGGATTACGTAGATACAGCATGCAGGAAGAAAGTGTCCATCTTCACCACATTGACCCTGGCAAGCAAACAAAAACTCACTTATAATTTTCTAGACACCAAACTATTCCATGCACTTGGAAAAACTGTTGGAAAAATTGCTTACTGTCATTAAGTTATCCACATGAACACAACACTCATGAATTAATCAAGAACAATCTTGAGATAATGTCCTTAAGTGCTTTCAAGTGTATGTAGGTTTTGAAATGAGATGGATTTGTAGATCACCTAGTCTGCTCCTCCTTCATCAAAGGGCAGTTTCATTAGAATCTTGTGTCCAGTCATATGAGATATTCAAAGGAAGTTGAAACTGGAGGTATAAAAACTTAGGCCAGCAGTCTCTCAATGGGAGAATGAAACTGTAAATGTGCTTGCTTTAATGTCCCACACTCGTAAAACCCCTGATGAGTCTAAAGTAAAAGTTTGTAAGAGAGCCAAAGCACAACACTAAGCAGAGTATGTCAAGTAAATTTTGTCAAAGAAATTGTAATGAGGCAAAGAATGGCTTCAACTGTGTCTATAATTAAATAAGCAGAAGAAATTGTCTAAACATTAGACTTGGATCCAACAGCACCTCCATAGCCCAAGGCTTCTTGTGCTATTTTGTGTTAGGAGAGACAGCAACATTATATAATCAAAGGAAAAGAATCTTTCAGACTGCAGTACTTCAAAGAAATGTGTGTTTCCTCCAGCTGAAGACCTCGTTCCTGTGGGCTGATCTGAATGCATATCCATGGTTGGAAGGAATGCTTCATGTTGATGTGAATTAGGAATTTGCTGGCTGTGAACATGAAGAAAAAAAATCATGATTAAGAAATATCTCTCCCTAAGAATCTGACCATGCAAAATATAACTAGAGACATTTTGCACACTAGAACAACTCCTGTTGGGAGCATGCAGTCTGGTAACTGTCTCAGCACAGCTGCAGTCCCTTCAGTGTGACAACTTCACCATCAACTGCCACAGAGAGGCTGTGACTGCAGAGTTCCACAGTTGAGCCACCTCCAGACTAGACTGAGGACAGATTAATTTATTTTCCTTTTCTAACAACTTTGCCTGTAGTGTTTGTTATTACCAGCCCAAAGATTCACAGCACATGCTGTTTCCCCAAATGTCTGCTTTGTTAGGAACTGTCTAGGTTTGAATGCTCTGCAAGCATCATATCATCATTTCAGGTTGTGCAAGGGGAAAGCATGCTTTACTAGTGCCTTCACTCTTTATATAAAGCTGTGCATTTCCCCAGAAGAACAACACAGTTCTAGGCAACACGTCTAACATATAAAAGAAATCTACTGCCCTACTGCTAAAAGTGACTATATTCCTCACAGTACTGTGACCAGCCAAGATTTGCAAGAAACCAGTGCAGAAAGCAAAACTAAATCAGTCAGCAACACAAATTTCTTACAGGTCCAGTGCATATTTATGTATATATACACACATACATACACCAATACACATCCTTCCACACCCAGTTCCTTCTGATGAGACATAGGTTGTATAGGTATAGAGCTTTCTACTATCCAGTAACAAAATACATTTAAGTAATGGGATTTAGAAGTGAAATAGCCCAACTCCGGGTCAGTGCACAATACTCACAGTGGAACATATTCATAGACCGCCTTGTAACTGGCAGTATCTCATAGTTTGGAAATGCAAAGAGATTGGAAGCAGAAGACCTGGGGGGATTTTCAAGAATATCTGGTGATGGAAAGAGGGGACTCCAAAGGCACATAATTTTTGTTATGGTAATGCAGAGACCAGCACATCAGTGACAGTAGTTGGGAAGTGGATAACTGTAAGCAGAGATACATCATTTTTAAAATAGTCATATTGTCCCACTTAAGAAAATCCAAGGACAGCAAAACCCTTTAAGGATAGTTCAGCTATAGTAACTGGACTGGGTACCCCATAAAAAGACAAGAAGTAGTTCTGTGTCTCCCCCACCCTTCCCCCCTGTACTGTATGAGCTGGACCCTCTTCATTTCAGAACAGCCCACATATCTTCATTCATACTTGGGACAATAAGACAGCAACCATAACTCCAACCATAAGTGTAACACAACAAAGCAAACACTTTGACAGGTTTCAGTCCTGCAACTGCCTCATAAAAATTAATACCAAATGTAGGAAAAAATCACTTAAACATAGGTCAAGTAATCATTTCCCTGGACATTAGAGAAGTACAGTTCACAGGTACCATCTCACTTACTTAAACATCCTAACAGAAAAACACATGCAGAATTACTTAGAATGTAATTCACAAAAGCCACACCAAACCTAGAGTAATCATCATATCACATGACCTTGTAACCAAGAAACATTGTTTAACGTACAAAGTCGTATGCTTGGTGGCTTTGGACTGAGGTGGGAGTATGTGGAAGTATGTGGGTGATGGAAGGGAAGTCGTTGGGGTTGAGAAGAAAAAGTGATCAGCCACTGTAAATGGGGTGTGGATTGATTTAACTGCCTGTTTGTTTTCGTTTGTGGGCTGTGAAGTTTAGTAGCCTTGTCTCAAAGTTCATGAAGATCTGGTGTGTATGTGTCTGTAATGCTAGTGGGTGTAAAGTAAAATTGATTATACATTGTAGTACGTCAAACTTTCTTGGAAATGAAATAAATTTAAAGTCTGGTTCTTGCTCATTCATCAAAGTAAAAACCGTGTCATTTAACTGAGAAGTTATGAGATGATACTAGTAGAAAGTGAGTGAGAGAGAATGAGAGACAAAACCTATAAATACATTACTCATGCCCAATGTTTTACTGGGTGCTTATAGAGAGCATTTAAAGAAAGGATGCAACATCATCTAAACGCTCCCTCTTGCGTTTCTTCTGCAAACAGCACGTCTGTGCTCAACAGTGGGAGAGGAGAAATCTGCTGTTTAATTGGGAAGGCCCTTACAGAAATGCCTAATAACATTTTAAAGACTAGGCTACATATCGTAACTCTAAATGCAAGGACAAAGTCAAGCACCATGTAAAGTTTTTTGCAGAAATGAACTTCAAATGTGCAAAAGTGTTTTGCCAGTATAAAATTACCACAGGAGAAGGAATCATGAAGTTCTGACAAAGCTTTTCCCTACAGAGAAATCTCAGTTGCATTTTGTAGTGCATTTTATATTTCAAAAGTATTGTAAAAGTGCAAAGTAGAGAAATGACAAATGTGAAAGGATATTTTCTTCAAAGGCAAGAATAGATTGCAAGGCTTTAAGGGTAGCACTCAAAAAAGAAGTCAAATGTGTGAATGAAGTTTCACTAAAGAAAAAAATGGAGCACATAACAGGTTCTATTGATGTTCAAACCTAAACTCAGAAATTGCACATGAATATGTGTCAAGTTCACATTTTGCCTGGAAGTCTTAACACTTAGAAAGTGCAGTATATTTTGTCAAAGGTTTACTGCTTGTGGCTTAAAAGCACTAATATTAAGTACAAGAATTCTAAACCAAAAATAAGAGCTGCTTTGGCATATGTTTTTTATAGCTTACATACTTGAGGTTTATTTAAAATCTGATCCACAAACTACTCTGATGCAGACTCGCTCATTTAGATGCTGGTGGCATTATTGGTCATGTAGTAGTCTCATCTGACAAACTAAGTATGTGCAAGCATTTTTTCAGTACCACATTGATTTTGCAACATTTTCTATCACAGTAGTTAAAAGTCCTTTATTTCATCATACAAGCAAATGAGAGGTTGGTTGGAATGATTAGGAGGCATAAACATATGGTAGGAGGCTTGTAACTAGACAGACAAATCTAGAGTTAAAACAGAAGAAACTGTTCTATTTATCAGTTGCAGGATGTCATTTCATTTTTCAAACTATTTAAAGAATGTCTGTGTGTGCTGAAATGCTGAGAAATTACATAAACAAACAGATGCTTTTCAGACAACTCTAGCAGGCCTTGGCAAATTTTTTAATTGGTCATTCATTTAATGTGGATTTTGAATAAGGACCAATAAAATTTATACTTCAGTCATTTGTCAAGATTCTTATGGTGTTCTTAGCTCTTACAAATCTTTATTCACATGAATTCCTCTGCAGGTGTGATCTGCCTCACATCATTAAAAAAGAAAATAGAAAAACCTTACTCTTATTGCTAGATTTTTACAGGACTTGGTCTGAATGCCCACTGTTGTGGCATAGGGTCACTTATATGACTGTTCTTATCCCAAAAGTTGGTAACAGTTACAATGCAATTTGGAAAATAGGGCTGCCTTTTGTTATTTTCGATGGTATAGTATGTTTCATGTTTCATTGTCACAAAATAAGCCCTGTGTCTGTACATGCAGCTATAAAGCAACCAACCGCCTTTCTGTTTCATTCCTGTCTATTAATGGAAAAGTTCAGCTCTGAGTAAGCAACTACTAGCTATTTCATCACTATCTTCCTCAAAATGTTCTATAAGGAGTTGTAGGAAGAGTGAAAGCATTCATTTCTCTGTGACTTCATTCCACAACTGAAGAGGAGAAATCACATGAAATTTCCTAGAATCTCTGTGCAATTATTCCTCAGCTCTGTAGACTCAAAATGTCTTTGGAAGACTTTTTCTCCTACCTCTTTTAGTCAAATGCATATTTTTTCATTTGATTATGATTCATATTATGAATAATAAAGTCTTGCTCAATATTATCTTTCCATGTTCTTCTTCATTGGCCTGAGCATTGAAACTCCTAATGATGTCTGTCCAAAATAAGTCTTGCTGGTCTGTCTTCCATCATCCTAACCACACACTCTGCCCACTCAGGTCACTGGGATTTCACTCCATTCACTACATTTGGCCCTTCATAGGCTTCCCGCAGTCCCTTGTTCAATAGTTCTCTCCAGACTCCCTAACTGGTCTAACCGTTTATTGCAGGATTTATTCTCAAAGATATTTAACTGTCTTTTGTTCCTTTTTAGTAAATTCCCCTTTTTCTCATCCATATAAAACAACAGATCTCCCCAGTGATTCCCTATATTGGCAGCTTGGTCTTACTCTGCAACCACATGGAACTAAACATTATCTTCAGAGAAAAGCAACTGTTCCTCCTCTGTACTAATTGCACATTTTCCTTCACTAAAATGTTTCTGAAGTTTTCTGGAATTCATAGCTAGAATATATTATTTGTAAATTATTGTTAGAAATTATGAGGTTTATAGTTTTGATTAAACCTTTATCAAATTTAGTCATAATTATTTCAAAGATATCATAACATTTTTATGACTGTTTTCTACCTAAATAATAATGTTGCAAAGCTAAAATGTAATTTCTGAATTTATTCCAAGTTTCTAATATGAATTATGTGTGTATTATCACATGCACTTATCTTCCCAGAGCTATTGTTATTTTTCCTGTTGCTGACCACCAAGTTACAAAATCCCAATATTGCATATTGTTTCCAGATTAACATACATGTTTCCCATACAAACAATAGTTTTATTACATTTTACCCATATTTACGTTTTAAAGAAAAAAAATCAAATCCTCTAGTATTTGATTCCATGGCAGAGACGGAACATAATATGCTATAAAATTAGCCTTAAATCATGTAAATATCCCCTAATTCCTTTAGCTCCAGGCAAAAGATGGTATCTCTGAGAGAAAAGATTTTTAAAGCTTAAGGACTCCTACTCTTCATCCAAGCAGTAAAAGCCACTAAAGTATTGCTGTTACCTTTGTATCACTGTTTTTGAAGAACAAAGGCTTTTATAAGCAGTGAAAAGCATATTGGTGCAATTAAAGTCTGTTAATAACAATTGAAAGTATTTTCATAAATCAGTGCAAACTGGGGGTTTAATCTTTAGTGAAAAGATTTAATCAGGAACTTCTGTCACACTGTAACTGTTGTCAAAACTGCCAAGTTGGTAAGGAGTTAGAGAATTTATCTCCTGCTCATCTGTCTGTATACATGTAAACTCACTCTTTAACTGCAGCTTTAATTTCATTCTCATCTCTGTTTCACTCTTCATTAGAACTCAATATGAGCACAACTTCTGTGAAGTCTTAAAATTAGTTGGTTGGTAAGAAATTCTTGTCTGGAAGTGCACTGTGTTGAAAATGAAAGTGCAAAATATAAGCAACAACCAAGAAAGTAAACAAACGAGTCGTAATATAATGACAGCACGGAAAGGTTGGATATAATCTTGACAAGGCTGTGTAAGAAGTTATGCTCTCTGCTAAACATTTTTCCAATGGAATAAACAATCCCTGACATTTGGGAAAGGGATTGCAGCACACAGTAATGACAACAGACTCACTTAAAACAATTTATAAATACTGGTATAAAGAAACCGCTTTTGGTTGAAGATGCTTTCATGGCTGCAAACCTCTCCTACTGCAGCTTGCAAGAAAGCTATCAATCAGACTATTTAATTTTCTTCATTACATAGATAACCAGGGACTTTCCATCAGAAAGCCATTGCCATGCCTAAGGTGCTCCTCATGACATTTTGCCCAAGCTTAATGTTGCTAACCTCACTTCATACCAGTAGGCCTGTTGGCCAGTTCAATCAGAGGAGGAGAGGTATGGAGAAACCCTGGAGTCGGTTCCCCTATATAAAATGCTGGTGGGAATACTCTCTTTACCCTGTATTTTGTCTGTCCTTCTATGTAGAATGTAAGACCTTATAACAAATTACTATCTCTGCTTACAGGCCCAGTCTGAGTCCCTGAAGTAAACAGAAAGACTTTGATGGTCTTCAATAACACTTGATTCCCAGTGTGTGTACATACAAAAAATCCATCTTGGCCAGAGTGTGTTAATACCATTGCAATTATAGAGAAGCTGGCTAACTCTGCCATGATGCTCAGTTGTTGTGTACCCAAAACACAGAATGTATTATTGAGGCAGCAAATCCACCCTGTATTTACAACACAATTTTGAAGTGCGGGATGAGTCTTTTTAAGTCTCCAGGTAAATACATTATCTTAATTTACCCCATAATTTGTTTAAAGCTGGATCTGTCCTTCAAGAAATTTAGCATCTGTGTCAGTGTTTTCTTTGAGTCTGGTTACACATAATGGTAATGCAAACACATTAAGATTAGGGCAGTCTGGCACCTAAATAGCTTTAACTTAGCCCTTCAGTGATACCACAAGTAGAGAAAACATAGGATTGGGGAATCTTGTGTGCTTTTAAAAATGAAATATAATCTAATCCAGGCCCACAAATACAAAATGCTTTAATTGTAATCATATAATTACCACACAGTTAAAGAAGTTTCAGAGCCTTAATCTTCATTGATTGTCTTAATGAGTGGATCTCTTTTAAGTATAATCACATTTTCCAGCTTTGACTTTCATGTAATTGAAACAAATCTGTACAATATTTTTCCCTGAATTAATTGTTTTCTTGGTTTTAACACTGCCTTAATTCAGTTTTTTATCAGGGCATGCCAAGTAATTGATTTCTAAAATGAGTGGCTATGTGCCTAGGTCAATGGAAAAACTAATTTGTCAAGAGATTTGTACAGCATGTTAGAAAATACTTTGCTTCAGTTGAATTACATACCCTAGTAGTAAGATATACAGGGAAATTACTGAGGTTTATAGCTCAGTAGTTGTAATTTCATGTATAATACAAATATGAATATCTTTTTTTCACTTTCAAAAAAACCCCCACATTTCCTGTTATGACAGTGATATTAGAATTTTATCACACAGCATATTCCATCAAACATAGTTCTGAAAGGAGAACACAAAATGAGAGGGTTCTAGCAGGCATAGTTGTAGTTTATATATGTCTTTATCTTAGCAGTTCCTTGTCTACACTCTAAATAGGTTAGTTTTCCATACTTTGCTACAAATTGCTCTGTCAATGGATGCCTTTAATCAAAATCTAGGGAGGAGCACCACATTTTGTTTACTGTACCTATTTCTTAAAGCCACTTAATAGTAAAGGTTGATAAGAACAGAGATAAAAGGTTGCCAACAGCCTTGTAGCAGTACCTACATTGGTGGAGTCATAGTCAGCAGAAACTGTAGGATAACAACTCACATGGTGCTTTCAGGCCCTGATGCAGAAAAGAAGGGGGCGCTTGCAGTCGTGGAGCCAGACACGCCAAGCCAACAGGGAGGGCAAGCACTGAAGAGCTCTTCAGGGGCTGTGGTTATAGAGGCTACCAGTTCAGAAAATGATGGTCACAGTGACAGCAATTAGCAAAAGTCTTTTAGAATTATTTCTATTTTCTTCTAACCCTGTTTAGACTTCCTTTTTTTGCCACAACCATTTTCAAAGCTATTGCTAATTCAGTATAACCCAGCTTGTGCCACTCTGACACAATAGTACCTTACTCTCCCATTGTCCTGTTACTTCAAAAGAGGAAATTCCATCTCAGACCATTGAAATTTAGACAAATGGTTCCATCTACAAGCCTGATGTGAAGCTGTTTTTACTGTTTGTTTTAATGTTTTGCTGAATCAGGACTAGACCAAAATAAGAAATGTTGACTATATTAAGTATATCAAGGTTATAGGAGAGATGGGAAAAATAAATCAAGCTCTAAACAAAGAAACACAATTCATTAAACTATATAGAAAGTATCTAATTTTGGCAGAACTGTTTTACAAGCGATTGGGTAGTAGGAACAGCCATGGCTATGTGGATAACAATTTGCTCTGTTCATGCTGCTTGTTTTCCATTCACCTCAGAACTCTGACACAAAGTATACTTTAACTAGGATATGACCCTATGCCTAGGCTAAAGTTTCTGCAAGAGTTTTCCATAATGAGTATATTGCTTCCTTTGTCTGGACATTAAAATCAGTTTCTGGGACTTTTTGTGTTGAATATGCTGGAAGAGACACGTAGTATGGCTGAGCAAGCAATTATATCTAAAATCTGAGCCTATCCAGCACTCCATCCTGAGACAAAGCCCTGTCTGAGACCAAGATTGTCCCTGCCTTCAGGCACTTTCTAGTCCATTCATGACAATTGTTCAGGCATTCATAAAAGAGCATTAGAATTAATACTTTGTTTATAAATACATGTTTTCCGTGAAGCTCACACTTATTTCTAGACACTGGGAAAGCTCTCAGGGTGATTTTAAAGCATAAAATACATCTCTAGAGTTCAAGACTGTGAAAACAAAAAGTGACCTAAGAAGAGGACAGTAATATATTAACTATCCTTAAATGGTATCTGAACCTGTTATAATTGCTAACTAAACAGTTATTAGCTATTCTACATATATAACTAGCTTGTAGTTGCTATGCACTAAACATTGGAGTAGTCATTGAATAATTGGTTTTGTTTTATTTAGTTAAAGCTCATATGCTCAGAAGTTTTTCTTGTCATTTCAAAAGGGCCAGAAGTTTACCTCCATCTTAGCTACCTCACTCATCTCCCTGGAGAAAGTGAGAAACTGCAGATGGGATTTATCTTACCTAAACATAGCTCCCTAAAGGTTAGGAGTCTAGTCTGCACTACTTACACAGACTTCCTGTACAGTCAGTGAAAAACTATGGTCATCTTCTTATGCAATAAATTCCATCTACCTCAGATGCTTTATTACAACTACATAGCTATGAATCTACAGCTATGCTTTCCTAACATGTCAGGGAGGATGAGCTGTTTCTTCTGACTTCCTCTAAGCCTGCAGAACACTTCACTCTGAGATGCTTACTCCACTGCTGTGTTTGTGAGGGTAGCTCTGTATGGTCCTTTCTACCTAGCTTTTGTTTGCAACAAATGCTCTGACTTGAAAGAAACCCTGTTGATTTTCTTTGTTACCAGATACAGTCTATGAGATGATTAAGCTAAAATCAAGCACAAGTTGTTAAGGGGAGCAATGAAGAGCTGCTGGAGTCAGCAGACAGAGCATGAGACTGTAGTGATTGGAGCAGCAGTAGAGCAGACCCATGCTCCAGGCATTTGGGCACTGAATTTTCTTGTTTGGTTTCTTGTTCTTGTTTTGACTAACTGTTGAGGGGCAATAGTTTCCTAATCCATCTCTCAGCTGTAGGTCTGAGTATACGAGTAATTTCGTTTCATTTCAATGAACAGAAAAGCAGGTAAGTTTAAAGCTTCCCCCTTAGTGATTTCAGCTAGTCTCTTTATTTTGATTTTGCCTCAAATAGCCTTGGAGCCATCACAAACATGAGTCATGGGACAGTAACTGCCTGTCCCTACACCATCTAGCCCATTTCCTTGATTGGGGCTTCTACTGGCTGCTGTGAAGAAGTGAAATAGGAATTCTCAGCTCAGTTAACAGCTTTCAAAGAGCAATCACTGCACTATAAACTTAAGAATGGGTGGTCAGATCATCAAGGATTTATCTGAATGTATTCTAGTATTTTGAAATTATCAAGAAGAAATCATCTAAGTAGGACGTTTGTCTAATTTGCCAGGAAGTGATTACATAAGGCTGAATTTAAATGTCATGCCCTTGTTCACTACAAGTTGGAAGAGAATTTGATGATTCTAGTCTAATCTCATGAAATTTCACTTGTAACCCTCAAAGGGGGTTGATGTGCCCTTGCATTACTTCTTTCATATGCTCCCTGCCATGTCACTTGCCTGGGACCTAACAAGCAAGTGACTTAAGCGTGAGTTAGCAGGGTTTGCTGTTGTTTGGAAAATAATCCACCAATCATCTTAAAGCAAATGTGAGATGTGAGGCTACATACAGGATACAGTGGGTATCAGGTTTAGATCTAAAACACAGAGAAGATGGATAAAATACAATCTGTGTTGTAATTTTGTTACATCTTTTTATGCACATTACCTGGTTTATGCTTTTAAGACTCATATTCTGTGTGGAATACAACAGCTATTCTGCTAAACTCATTTTCAGCAAGTGAATTTTCTCTCTATACTGCTATAGTCATTATTCTGAATATCAATAAATAGCACACGACATTCTGAAAATGATTCCTGAGTTTGATCTGCTGATTCAAATAAAACGTGTCTATAATTAGCTTCTGAGAGGAAGTATTAGATGTGCTGGGTAAAAAAAAGTGCCATTTTTCAAGACTAGAGAGATTGTGTTCTGCTAAATGAAGAGGCTGTGCATAAATCCATAGTATAACATAAATAGACAAGGTACTCAGTTTTATCTAAAATGTGAATTACAGGCCAACAGTTTCATTGAATATTAAGTTGTACAACCAATTCTTACACCATGTATTTCTTTCTTCTTTCTATTAAACATGAGTCTTATGTATGTGATCTCTTCAATGTAAAAGTTTTATATCTTTTATATCATCTTTTCTTTCATACCTTCTTGGTATCATTTCTGATACTTTTTGCAAACTCAACCCCTTCAGGGGAGAGAGAATCTTCATCTTCCATTCTCCTGTACCATCTTTGCTTCTGGTTGTTGCTTGCAGCTAAAACGCGTCTTTAAATTTCAGCAAAATTTCTGCTTTGCAAAACTTTCAAATTTTGCCCATCTACTGAATATACTGATCATCCACAGGCACTTTAAAGGGTGATCCTTGTGTGCAGCCCTTTCAATACCTTTTGCTTCCTGTGACATGTTGCAGGAAATAGGCATATCCTTGTATTCAAAGGTAAAATACTAAATAAAGTAACTCTCCTACTATATAATCGTTCAGAAAATAGAGTAAGAAATCATTAAGTGTTGTGAACAAAAACCTAGGGCATAGAAAAAATTATCTTAGATGAAATCCTGATTCTTTAAGAATCCATTTCCCATAGATTACTGTAAGGCTGGGATTTTCTTTCAAGCATCTATGTTAATTATGCTTACTACTAACTCCTCCCTACCACAAAGCAGTAAATTTTCATTTTCTCTTTTCCTTCCTCAAAAAACCTTGGTGATACACAGCATTCACTCCTATAGCTTTCAACAGCCTCCAAGCCAGAGGTCAGCATCTTATAAGTGATGTGGTCACATTTTGACAAATGCTCCATCCCAAGTTGTTCCTACATTGTCTGTGCCAACAGGCGGGAGGGTTAAAATATAACGTGGAATTTACCTGCAGATTCTCTGTTGCACAAGCTCCAGAAAGGTACTTGATGCAATGAGCTGCTTCTAGTTCGATCTGAGCTCCTTCCCATTTTTAAAATACGAAATAATAATGTTATGGGGCCTTTCATCTTTATGAGTTTCTGTGGTGTTCATTATGAATCAGTTCTGGGGAAACCTGGAACTTGAAAGCTGTTAATGAGGCTGCCTTGCTGCCACTAATTCAATGGAGAAGCACAGAAGATGACTATCCACAATAACCATAAAAAGGATGCAAGGCACTACCCAGCTTCTTTCATCTCTTGAGAACACACATTAAATAGCTCTAATATATGAATAGTGGAGAAAAATTAGGTGCAAGTCATGTATCCATACATCTTGATTTGCAGTACAAGGTAACCACCAGAGGTTTAACTATGTCTTAATTTAAAAATAGTTAAATAAGCTATTGTCAACTGAATCTGCAGAATCCACAGAATACAGGGGAATGACAAATAAGTGAGTGTCCATTCTTTTTACATTTAAAACTATAGAATTATGTCTGTGTTTGCAAATCAAACACAGGCCCAGGCTGCAGATGTGTGAAAAACCATGATGTTAAATTATAAACATAATTTCTAAAATGGTTTTGGCCTGTGCCAGAAACACCCCAATCTCCCAAACTGCATCTGGGACAATGACCATTAACAACATGTAGTTTTTATTAGGCCTCCTGATTCCAACAGGAGAATTTAGCCATAAAGATGTGAGTCATGTAATACGACTTAACCATGAGTCCAGAAAACAGTTTGTGGTATGTTTTATTTATACACTAAGTGTATAATAAGTAGATAAGGAAATATATTTTGCAATGAAGCCTAAGAAGCCAAAGGGACTGATGCTTTCATATTCTTATGCATGGCAGGTGCAAAGACACACACATACATACAAATTCCATTAAAATTAAGGTTTATAGAAATGCATGTTAATTTATCTTCTTTGGATTATTTTCTTTGTTAGAATCTCACTCAAAATATTGTTTTTAGTAAAATTATATTCATTTATTCTGCTTTAAAAGATGAAATGTATATCTGTATAAAGAATATAATCTAAATATGAAACCTGTACGAATGTTTCTGACCAGGAAAGCTGAACTTCAAAACAGTTTCTGTATCTGCCGCTCTGCATTTTTGCAAGTCTTCAATTCCAGAAAAAAAAATAAATAAAGTAACAACAACAAATCCCCACACCAAACCTCACAAAAAAAATCCCAAAACAAATTAACCAATCTCACCAAACCACCCCCAGAAAAAATTAGTCAAGAGAAGCAAAGTCCTGGTCTTAAGCAGTATTAGCTTCCTATCTCATTGGAAAAAAAAAAAAAGAAGTCTCTATAAAGGTTCAGAAAGAGACAGGGGGTTCTGGCAGTAACATCACTTATCAAGTATGGTTCAAAAAGGTCCAAGTCATTCCAATGTCAAAGTGGAGGAAAAAAGTATGGTTCAAAAAGGTCCAAGTCATTCCAATGTCAAAGTGGAGGAAAAAAAATCCCCAAAGCTATATTTAATCCCATATTTAAGTGCAGTAAAGAGAATTCAAAGCAATTACTAGATCACATATATTTTATACATATGCAGGAGTGTTAAAACTGATTTAACTTGCTTTTGTAAATAAAGAATAACATTCAAGCATGCATATTTATCACTTTTGTAAAGATAAGTGATCTATCTGGCAGTAGCCTCTGCCTACAAGGCTGGGGTTTTACCTTGTATATTTTCCACCTCTAGTAATCAATGGTGATTTTTCCCATGTGGAACTGATTTGACATTCTGACCTCATTTTGATCTTATTTTTAGCTAGCTACAATTGGACTTTAACTTATGATTCATAAAAAGCAAAATTAGGTTGCTGGGATCTGAGTCTTAATCAGTTTTGTAATATCTGCTTTCCTGCACTAATGGTTCAAATAAATCATTGCTGAGACAGAGGAATGCAATGCTAATAATCACCTGTACATTTCCCTCCTACTACACTTCAGCACTTGTGACAGTGAGAATTACTGCTGTCTTCTTCAGTGTGGAAGGTGAGAAAAAACTGGCAGCATGGTCATGTACCTGCAATGTCTTTCAAGCTGAAAGCATTGATGTATGATATGCATATGTGATAAAATTTCTGAGAAGAAATATGATCAGACAAATCATTGTGCAAGTTGTGGTTTCACTTAACCTTTTTAGTCTGTGAACATATTTGACGTTTTCTTAGAGCAGATTTAATAAATTCAAACATCCCTAGACTTCCTGGCCACCGTTGTCCCTCACTGCTTTGTAGATCTTTCAGACTTGAGTATATGGAGGTAACTTACACAGTCTGTTCACGCTACCTTTGCTACTTATACTTTAATCCTGTATAAAGCAAATAAACTTTCATCTTCTAGGCACTTAAGTTAATTACATTTAGCCAGAATCTCAAGTACTAGAATCAGTTCTATATACAACCATTACAAAGCCAAGCATCATGAAATCCAGATGCAAAAAACTACGGCAACTTAATCTAACAAATTTTCTTTGTCATGAAACATAAACAAAACTATAGCAACCATGGTAGCACTGCAGATGTCAAACTGTTAATCAGGGGTTTAAATAAAAATCTTATTTTATTATGATAGCTATATACATGTACATTATTACTGAAATGTTCTTTGACTCAAATACTAGAAGATGTTAGTCAAACTAGTATGTTGAATCTTTGAAAGTTAGATAGCCACATTTCCCAGAATAGTAATCATAAGTTATAAAATAAATTTCAGTTTAATTTGATACTATTATTTTGTCCTTTGAAGGGATTTTCTGTATGTTCATTTCTATGCCACAAGTATTGGGTGAATTCCTGGTTTTTCAAAAATAATTATGAAGAGGCTTTTTAAAAAATAATTATAAAGAGTCTTTCTCAAATCAATCCAACTTTTAACACTGGAGTTAACCCTACAAATCTCTTTCCAAGTCCAACTAACCAGTTGATAAAATATAGCTAAAGGCAAGACCTCACAGAAAACTATAGACATAGTCTAGCTGCCTCATTCTTGGCAAAATAATTCATATATATGTGCCAGACTGTGTGATATCTTAGCCTCCTAGTCTTGCACAGGTGCATTCACACCCTGACTTGGAAGCACAGTATTCCACTCTGCACAGTGAAAACTCCTTTTAACATTCCTTTGCCATATGCAATCCATTAACAATATTGATTATCTTTAGAAAGCTTTGTATTGATTTTCCTCTTACACTGCTAGTGTAAAACTGTCTATCCTCAGTGTTCTGATTGCCAAATAAACTCTCTAGTTCATGCTGCTGTTCATTGTCCTAGGTTCATAAGGTTGTTTACACAGTGCACATCATATTGGTGCTTTACCTAAGTAAGCAATAAACCAGCAATCCGAAGTTTAAAATGAAATTTTTATTATTTGTGTTAATTCTTTACCCCATGGATCCTGCATGTTATGAGCTTCCTCACCACCTTCCTGTGGCAGTAAGCTCATACCATTTGCCTAGGGAAAAACTAAATATGCTTTATTTACACTCTGTCCTGTTAGCAAATCTTACATGCTAGTATACACTGAGTCTAATTTTTTAAGTTTTGCTTCTCCTCATATTCTAATTTGTGCAATGATGCTTTTTCAAAAGTTATACTCAGAGGAAAGGTGTTCATATCATCCACATCCAAGTATGCATGATTTATAAACATCTTCAGACATACCATCTATATATATTTGAGGAAATCTGAATTTAAGTTAATTTTATCAAATATATCACCCTATCTACATAAGAAATCTACTAAATGTATTTGAATATATTATAAATATAGAGAGTTGTGTTGGTGTAAACCTTTGCTAAAATAAGCTTGTTTTTCATAAATCAATTAGGAGAGTGGTCTGACATTTTGTGTCAGTACGGATTTTTGCACAGTCAGAATTAGATGATGTGTGTAGGCTAATCTCAGTATAAACTCGTAATAACTAATGATATCATTGATTTTCAAATGCACAGGTAGCTCAGGATTACTTAGTTTCCACCGAAAGTCAGCAGCAGTCAGATGACTAGTTTACTCAGTGACACCTTCCTGTCCAATTTCTTTTCATAACCATTAGATTTCTAACTCACAAATGTATTTTGAAATAAAATAAAAGTAATTTTTCTTTCTCACAATGCTCAAAGTTACAGCTTGGCTTCTTGTATGGAGAAAGGTGGCCAATGGGAAAGATAGTGCCTGTGTCAAGTGCGCAGTCACTGTAGAATTAAGAGTATGTATTAATCTAAGTATTTGATCATTCTTGAAGTATGATAAGCTATGAAGTGCTCTTACCTGAAATGCTGCTGGGGCAGTATTCAGATACATAGGAGGTCTATTCCAGCCGTACATTTTGGTTTGGAATCAATTTGATGTTAGCATACATTTGCCATCACGCTTCATTGGAATTAAAATTCAGAGGTCTTTATCCTCTTGTAGAGGCAGATTTTCCTGATGTAGCAAGGTACAATTCCTTGCTGCCTCACTGGACAAGGTGCCACAAGGACTATCAGACACAGGCCATTCAGGGCTATTTATATTGGAAGTTCAGCCAGTGAAGGAGAATCAAACTTGAGTCACACAGTTCCTACGAGGCAGTATAGCAGTTGAAAGATAGACATGGCTGTAGGCCAAGACACATTTGGGCACATATCTGTGAAAATGTTTATGCTTTAATGCTCTTGGCATTAGTGACACTGCATTCCAAAGTAAGACCTATTTCTTCAGATGTCTGACCTAATAAAGAAGTGACTTGAAAATATAATTTCCAATACAAAGCTAAAGAGTGAAATCCTTAATATACTATTGAGCCAGCCATGTACTTCTCTTCTTTAACCAGAATGACAGAAAAAGTATCTGCCAGCATTTTCTTAGATACTTGACACATTCAGCTTTCCCAAGTGACATAGACATCTTACTTCAATATCTGTACTCTGTTAAGAACAGCAGTTTCTTCTAAGAATGAGGGTGAACTTTCCTGTTTTCCTTTTCTTTGTTTTTCCCCCCAAAATACATAGTTTTAGTGAAGGTCCAGTGGGCCGTTACAGAGTGTCTTTATTTTGGCTTTCCTTTTGACTGAGCTCTTTATAAGAGATGATGTGTGGTTTCCCTTTAGAAGAAGAGGAGTTTTGTGACTAGTTAAGAGCAAAAAATTGAATTTGTTAGTGGTGCATTCCACACTTTTATGACTAAGGCCATAGCACATGTCTATGTAACTGGTACATAACATGATACTAAATCAGCTCGCATAACTAAATTGCAACATACCATTGATTTTAGTCACTAATAAAACACATACATGTGTTTCAAGTGGTTTTAATTATCTATTTATTATTAAATTGTTTTTTCTCTGCAGTGTTTCTATAAAGTTTTGATGTAAGAAAGAATTTTGCTTCCAATTTAAGTTTAACTGTATTACTTGAGACATTTTTTGGATCAGGCAAACACTGACAAATGGCCATTTACCAAGCTATTGTTCTTTACCTTTGACCTCTTAAAGGTGCTATAGAATTCAAGCCTGAAAGCTTGTGTTCATGCAAAAATAATTAAAGGTCCAACTGATTGCATGATAGGACTCTGTGGTTAGCTTCACAGAAATGAATGACTTTTTGAGTGGAGGCCAGAACAATCTGTAAGCCTGAGTAGCAAACTCACAGGAAAATTTCTTTGCCTCATACTCTGTTCCCTTTTCTTGCTGCTTCAATAATTCCCATCTCTGTGACTAATTTTCCTTTGCTCTTCATTTTATCCCTTCTGACAGCAGAACTCTTATTTTCATTGCTCTTTCCTCTCTTCCTGATCTTGCACAGCACAGTACGACTTGGTGGCCTAGATGCCTTCCTGCACCATAGATCACTTTGTCCTCCAGTTTTGCCATTTCCCTAAGTAATGTTCTTTAGAGTAAATCTAGTTAATCCCAGTAACTTTTTCCACATCTCTGACTCTCTCCTTAAGCTTTCCATCCTCATAGATTCACTTGTGTCTCTCCTCAGATGGAATCTCACTAACATCTTTGGTGAGGAGATTAACAAAAGGTCCTGGTTTGTCTTGCTTTCTTTTCTACATCCCAACTTTCTCTCTTCCTTTGAGTCAAAGATGCCATGGTCGCTCTCTTCCTCTCAGAGCTCTGCTTTCTCCAGCAAACTCACCCCATCACTTGAACAGTCCCCCATTTTATCCATTACTCTTCCTATATTTTTTATCACTTGCCCCTTTCAGTACAATCCTGCTTCAGTCTATCCCACAGTCACCTCCCCACCCTCATCTCTTCAGAAATTGCCCTATTTATTTTTTACTTTATAAGTTCACAGAAAGAAAAAAAAGATTGTTTCCTTCATAGAATATCTTTCAGCCATACTTTTTATGTGCTGCAAAATGATGATTGCCAAAGTCTTTTCAAACCTTTAGACCACATATCCTTAGCATCTTAGTATCTTTCATTCATTTTCAACACTGATTTACAAATACGAACAGGAACATGACACTCTTAGTGGTTTATATTCATGTAATATATTTTAAAACAAGTATCTTCATTCCTTTGCCTGCTTCATCCATTAGGTTTGGGAGGAACTATCTATAACCTTTGATAAGACACAATGTCTTCACAGGCTTCTATTTCCTTGATGTCTGTGGACAACTGCTAGATTGCTGACCTGCAGGGACCATTACCTATCCCTACTTTTACTAAATTAATCTGATATTGCCCGGTTTCCTTGACTCATTTGTCTGAATCTATTCCTTTGTCTTATCTTTAGATGACTTTTAAAGCAAGACTGTGGTTTTTTTCCATTCATCATAGAATTCTTCCCACAGTGGTTTCCCAGTCCATGACTGAGGCACCACTTCATTTCAGTAATAACAGCCATACCTTAAAGGCTTAACTGAATTACAGCTGTATCTAAATGCACATAATTGTTAATAAGCCAGACTCCTATTTTTATTGGAATTGTTTGAATTTAAAGCCTTTTTCAGTAATTTACTCTTCTTTGTAATTAAAGATAGTGAGAAACACATGGTTACCCTTTTTGATCTGAGCAACTAGCTATATTTTGAGATCTTATAGGTTATTCCCATTGGATGGACAAATTGATGGGGTAAATTTTCTTTGATGCTTATTTCTGGTTATTTCTGAGAAGGTTTATTTCCAAGAAAGAAAATCCTGCTTTTTTTTTTTTTTTTTGAAACTATCAGGATTCAAGCTACCAGAAATAATACGTCTTCCAAGCAGTACCCAAACAATAATACATTCTGTACATTTCTCCTGGGCATATATTAGAACTGGTGGGTGTGGGGGTGTGTGCTAAGCAAAAGTGCTTAGCTACACTTTTTTTGGATCTGTGACTCTAGAGACTGCTTGCTTTGTCTACACGGAGGGGCTGAATGACCTACTAGAACTACTCTAAACAAACAACAAGTTCATCCCTGTCCCACTAACACATCTATTAAACTGACAAATCATTTAAGAACTGTATGCAGATGTGTTTATTATGAGTTTTATGAAATGATCTGTAAAATCCTGACAGATAGTAAAGCTACTTTTGTATTTTGGCTTTGTAAATCTCTGGAAAAAACGTTTTACTCAAAAACATAAAGGATTTTTCATGAATCAGTAGAAGTACAATATTTACACTGAGACATTGAGATATCTCAGTTTTAAAGTTGTTCAGATTTTTTTTTCATACAGTAAGATAGAGAAACTTTTGTAGGAAGCCCTTTACCAGCACTCACTGTGCTCTGCTTCAGAACCTCTCAGAAACCCAGCAAGGACCTTTGCATGCACCTGTAGATTTTGCTGTTTGTGTGCATTTGGGAGACTCAGTTGTTGCTATACGGTTACTTCATGTCGATTTTGTGGTGATAGGAACAAAAGGTTAATCACAAACTTGATTAGAAACTGTAAATAATGTAGTACAGGCCTTGATAACCAGTTGTGCCAGGTCACAACAACCCCCGGCTGTGCTACAGGCTTAGGGAAGGGTGCCTGAAAAGCTGCTCAGCAGAAAAAGACCTGGGGGTATTGATCGACAATGAGCTAAATATGATCCAGCAGTGTGTCCAGGTAGCCAGGGAGGCCAACAGCATCCTGGCTTGTATCAGAAACAGTGTGACCACTGGACTAGGGAAGGGATCGTCCCCTTGTATTTGGCACTGGTGAGGCTGAATCTTGAGTTCTATGTTCAGTTTTGAGTCCCTCCCTACAAGAAAGGCATTGAGGTAATGAAGTGTGTCCAAAGAAGAACAACAAAGCTGTTGAAGGCTCTAGAGAACCAAGCCTTATGAAGAGCAGGTGAGGGAACAGGAGTTTGTCACCCTGGAGAAAAGGAGGCTGAGGGGACACCTTATTGTTCTCTACAACTACCTGAAAGGAGTTTGTAACCTGATGGGTGTTGGTCTCTTTTTTTCCCAAGTAACAAGTGATAGGACAAGAGCAGATAGCCTGAAGTTTTGCAAGAGGAGTTTAGACTGGATACTAGGAAAAAAATTTCCACTGAAGGGTTTATCAAGCACTGGAACAGGCTGCCAAGGGAAGTGGCTGAGTCACCATCCCTGGAGGTGTTTAAAAGACATGTAGATATGGTGCTTAGGGACATGGGTTAGTGGTGGGCTTGGCAGTGCTAGGGTAATAGTTGAAGTTCACGATCTTAAAGGTCTTTTCCAACATAAATGACTCTATGTTTCTATATGGAAGAACCATACTAGTTTTATCCACATACACCTAGTATTTTGCTGTCACTTTTAATTAGTGGATTATAACTACAAGCTATTTTATCAATGCAATATGTGATGATATGATAAAGAATGTATAATGTATTTCTGTTAGGAAAAATTCTTTTCACTTGCCTTATTTTTTTCTTTGCACTTCCAACTCTGAATTTGTTTGTATATCCTGCTGTACACACCTTTCATGCAATAACTTGTCTCCTAGTGGCAATCCTGCTACTGTGGGGGCAAAGCTAATTTGGGACTTTACATGAATACTTTCAGTCTTAGCTCATGTTGAGATGCCCTTTGCTGCTTTAGTAATCCTACTGGAGCATTATCATTTAAGCTTCTTCAATTCCCCATGTTTCCCACTTTTGCTAGTTCCAACAAATGAGTCAGTTCTACCAACACCGAGAGTCACTGAGTAAAGGAGCACAAGAATGGGCAACCTGGTCTAGTGGAGGGTGTCCCTGCTCTGCTTTTGAGATGGATGCTTATGAGCCTTCTCAAGTCAGAAAGCTGGGCAGCTGCATTAATGCAAGGTGGTATCTCAGCTAGTTTAAATTGCTGAGTGGCTGTTATAGTGTTTTGGGAATAGTGTTCCTTAACACAATCGTATGGCTCCTGGATTATCCATGGCTTGTGCCCACCAAGTTCATGACTGTCTATGCATAATCAAGGTTAACATTTTGCATTTTAAATATTGTGTTCCTCATTTGACAGTGTTCAGATCACTGGCACATTGTCTTCATTCAACTTTAGATCAGGGCAGATACAGAAAGTTACAGGGGGAGACACCTGCTATAGCTGTATTTATGCATCCTCAAATGATATGTGCAAATTTCTGGAGCCCTGTAAAAACAAAAGTTCTTTTTCAGTCTCATTTATAGTATAACAAAGTAGTTGCATGAACTGTAACCTTTCAACACTAATCCCAATGAATATGCAACAAAAAGATAAGGTTTTTGAGAAAAGCAATTGCAATGATCTAACTATAATAATACCTAGCTCTTGTACAGTCCTTTTCATCAACTGATCTCTGAGCACTTTAGAAAGGAGATCAGTATCATTATCCCCATTTTATTCATTGGCTTCAATTTCTTACAATGTATTGTCTTGATTTGCAAAATGTATACAAAACTCTTTATATTCCTCTTTCAGATCTAATGTGAAATGGGAGTTACACTCCCTCTGGCATGAGAGGGGGCTTTTTGCCTTTCACATCCTCCAACCCCTACACACACAGACCCCTCTATTTTTTTCTGACTGAGTGGTTTTGCAGAGCAGAGAACAAAAGAAAATTTATCAGTATCTGTCTCCCTTCAGACCATTGAAGCCAAACTTCTGACAACTGTGTAGCAGCCTTAAAGCTGAAAGAGGCATCAAGAACGGGTAAAGAAGAGAGAGAGAAAAAGTCCCATGGCTACAGTGTCATTGTCAAATTATGAAGGAGGAAATTGCAGTGGGAGAGCACCCACAGATGCTTTGAAGGTAGTGTGGCTGGGGCTGGGGACCGTGGCCTCACTTGATTGTTGGTTTGTCCAACTTAAAACACTCCAGAGTTCTCAGTGCCGTTAGGCCCTTGAACTCTGAAGTTGAAACAGCATCCTCATGTGCTTTGGTTATGGTTAAATGTGACCTAAAGTGCTTTAAAGATATAAAGCTCCTGAAAATGTTGGATCACTAGCAGAACATACAAATACAATCAGAGATTACAAATACTTCACAGAAAATGCAATTTAAGATGTGTTATTTAAACATAGTCCTTTCCTAACTACTAAAAGTGGGGCAACAGAGTTCAGAATTTCCTCTGTTAGAAAATCTCTTGTGTATAAATGCTGAAAACTGGAGCAAAAACTTATGAGTTACTGATATGAACTTTTCCAGACTCCAAGAGATTCAAGCTAAGGATTGCCTGAAGTCCCTTGTTTAAATACTCAGCCAAGAGTGCCGAGGTGATATTAGACAGAACAGACTCTGTTGAGCTAAACCAAAGGAAAAGAGTCAGTGGATCCTTTTATGTCAGATGTGCTCAACAGTATTCCTTCAACAGTATCCTCTATCTACTGTATTGCAAGGGACTTCACTAAAAGCACTGGGGAGAGTTCTGCTTCTTCATTGCTTTAAATAATCATGTTAGTAATGTGATTCACTGATGAAAGAGAAGCAGATAAATCCCTGAGCTATGAACTTGGAAAGCAGAAAGAAATGATGGATGAACCTTCTACATTGGCAATTCAATTGGGTTCAGATAATGAATCAAATGTTTAACTGCTTATCTGGACCCTACCCTCCAAAAACTCTCCAAACAGTTGTATCTGATACTGGGATTTCATCCAGCTCCCATTGAAATCAATTAGCAGATTCTCACTGAATCAGGGAGGAGGAGAACAGGCACTGGGGCTCAAAGAGGTTTTATCTCCCGTGACTTATACTTTTTCTTTTTTGTATTTTGACTGAGATGGGGACAAGACTGACAGAACACTAACACTTCAGGGAGAAATGGGACAAGTGAAAATGCCAAAGTTTTTAAAAATCCTCTAGAAAACATTATTATGAATTATACATCATTATTATGAATTTATTTTCTTAAGAAAATAGTTGATTCAATTTGGGCTCTGTGGAAAAAAAAATCAGATTTATTCCTATTCTTACTGTGACCATGCACCTGCCTCAGTAAAATGCATTACAGAATCACAGAATCACTACATTTCATTGTCAACAGATCATTATTTTGACCTTGACATCTGCAAGATGCATTTTGTTAATGAGCAGGTCCTGAAAGAATCTTTTTGAAAAACATTCATATTTACATTTGAGTTAAATAGCAGCAGCATACATAGCAAATTCTCCACCCATGATCAGGGAAGAGTTTAGAGGTTCCATATGGCAACTGGCACCAAACAAAAAAAAGCTGGTTAAAGAGGTTAATTAATTGAGACACATCCTCTCAAGTTTTACACAGTGTCACTACTATCCAGAGATATTCAACAGGATGCGGTTGCATTTCGTCTTGACAGCATTTCAGAAATGTATCTGAGACTGCATTGTTGTGCTCTTTTCAGATTTAAGGGCTGTCAACCCCAATAATTTTGCATGACAATGTAAATAAGGAAAGTATATATGTTATAGGGAGGTTATCAACATAGAATTTATATATTTGTAGAGGTGGGGGGATAATCTCGAAATTTCTAGTAACCAGGATTTTTTTCAGGGATCAACATTAGGTCTTAATTTTTTTCTAACAGAAAATATAAAACATTTAAAATTATTTCTTTAAAAAATATTTTATGTTGTAATTAAATACATTTTTGTCATATTTTTCTTTTAAAAAACTTTCAATCAATCATTTTTGCATGAAAAAAACCAGACTGATTAAGAAAATTACACTTTCTGATAAAAAGAAACTTTGTGACTAGAAAATGAGATGGTTCTATTAATAACTGCTTGGATTTTCACAACTACTTGGAAGATATTTCTGAACTCCATAGTTTGCCTTCCAAATTAACCTTGTTAATGTGAAGGGGAGAAAAGAACAGATGTTTCAGTCTCTCTGCAGAAGTTGGAGCACAGTTACAGATCCTTGACACCCAAATATGAGTACAAAAATCTTTGTGTAAATGAAGCCACAGCTCTTAATGTGGCAGTGACACTTTAGACCATCTCTGTCGGAACACTGAGCCCATGAGGCACAACTGACAAGAACAGCCACAGGTAATGGTCTACCTAGTGTGGCCATGTACCAGTTCATTCGCCAGGAGCACAGGTCAATCTAATGTAAAAAGACTACATAGAGCTGTGACAAACGAGACCATGCACACTCTAAAGTGTGGATTTCTGGCCCCTGGTCTGCAGCATGAAAATTGCTTCATAAGCTTCTGTGGAGTGACTGTGGTCTCTCTGAAGATTTTGGGGAAGGTGCAATTTAATGCATGCCCTTACAATGTGGCACAAATGCCAGGCACAATTTGGTCCAAAATATTTTTTAATCCGATTTTCTTATTATTACCTTCCAGTTAAGTTAAATGCAAATGGAAAACAGAGTAGTCCATGTTACTTGTTTTTATAGCTATTATCTGGCTAGGTTCATAGTCTGGTTCTCAGGCACTCCCAGAGTGTTAGCTGGACTCACTACACTGGAAGGGAATGTTCAAACACAAAACATTTCCCTTTATAATGAGCTCAGATCATGGCAATATTTCCATTCCTACTGTCTTTGAAAAACCAACTTCATGAAACCTAATTTGAGGCCCTAAACCGCATGGCACAGCCCTTGTAGTGGTAAAAATCCCATTTGAAACAAAATGTTCTTCTACCTACTCTAGTTACTATTTCTGAAACCAGTTACATATTTTTAATTTCCACTCAGTGAGGGTGGCTGTGGGGAAAAGCTGTTTCTTGAGGAAAGACACGGACATTATATTGGTTCTGTTAAGAGCTAATGTGGTAACTTCATTGCATCCAATGCAGAAAAAAAAACCCTAAAACCAAAAAAAACATGATCAGGACTTGGAGTATGTTTCCTTCTGTGGCTCTTCCTTTTTTGCCCCTGAAAGTAATCTAATATTGGCCTTATCAGTAGCAGAATACTACTCCTGTCTCAATCTGTTACTTGTGGTACAGTGTACACAGTGCTTGAGAAGACGAAGCATCCCTGATGTGCCATGTCAAAACCGCTGTAATGTCATAAGGCTTTTTGCTTAGTCTATATTTGTCTGAAGTAATTTCCCATAAATCCCAATGCCTTGAGTGTGCCTATGCAAACACAATTACCATGAGGTGCAGTTTGGCTGATACCGAGTCCCACTGGTGTCCAAAGGCTGTTCCGGCTACATAATCTAAAAGTGGACATAAAAGATGAGATGGTTTCTTCAGGTAAAGGAACCATAATCCACAAGAATGACTAATAGATTTACTTGCACTCTAAGTATAGGTCATTAGAACACAAGCCAAAGATGATAATCCTATTCAGAACAGTTTATGATGAAGATTCAAATTCCACAAAATTCACAAAAAAAATTCCCCCATTCCTAGTGGTGGTTGTCATGGCATAATGAAGCTCTTTCCATACAGGGAATGCTGTTTTCACACTTGGAAAATTACTCTTTTTGCTTTTTCTCTACAAAACTGGCTACTGCTTTACTCTTTTGACCTTCTTTTCTTGACTATACCCATCATGACTGTGAAGCATTCGGAGAAAGAGAATGTGTTGATAAACCTTCTCACTTGGTTACAGACCCTAAATACAATTACAGCAATTACATATAATAGTGGCAATATATTTTTAAAAGCCTGTCTGAACCAGCTGTTTTGAAACAATAATGAACATCCATGGTTTAAATCTCTTATGACTGAGATTAGCTCTTTTGCTTTATTTATGTTCCCTGATTTCCAAGAAACGTTTCTGGAAAATATTTAGGGCAGAACAGCACAGACTTGCCATTGAAGTTTGTAGCAAAACATACAAAAGACAGACACAAAAACAGCAATTAGAGTCACCTACTGAATTGCTCTAATTTCTTAATGATTTATTCTTAATAATTGTGGTCCTTAGGAAGTGTTTTAGGAAGAACAAGAACTCTTTTTGTGCCAAAATAAATGGTTGACATTCAAGACTTCAGCACTGATTGACAGCAGAAAATGCCTCCCCATAAGCTCTTCCCTGGGATCTGCTGACTGCCAAACCCTTTGAAATGTAAACCTCACTTACCTGTTCAGGTGAGTGCTGAGCTTTTCTGAAACTCTGCCCCCCCCCCGACATTCAAGTGAGGAATGATCTAGAAAAATGTAAGAGTTACAAATGTCTGCTTCTTGTGTGGAAGAGCTACCTACTGACATTTTACAAATATCTGTCAATCAGGGCTGTTTTCCTCTTCTTTGTTCTACATCAACTGGTGGATGTGTTTAGCAGACATACTGTTCTGGAGAGAGAGAGAGATTGAGAGAGAGGGAGACAGAGGGAGAGAGGATGCAGTCAAGCATATAGACATGGAGTGTCCATTTTTTTCTCTAATCACATATGACCTGGTTCACTGTACTTTTAGACACCATCATCTCATATTTTTAGACATTTTATAATTAGTACTTTGCTTTTCAATGACTGGAGACTTCTTGAAAACTTAGATACACTAACCTATCACAATCTGACAAACTTTGCACATCCTTTATTCTGCACAACCAGATGTCACTGCATCAGGCACATGGGTTAGATACATGTTTACTAGTGCCTGTTTATAACAAATGCAGTATATGCTGCTGGTGGTGTTTTTCCATAAATAAGGATTTGGACTCCTAAAGTGGTACTTAGGTAGAATTAGAGACTTTCTGCCTCACTCATTCTTAACCCATAATCACCAGTTAATAAACATCTTCCTTTCTCACTGCATTTGTTGTTTTAAATCCCATTCTAGGTAATTTAACTTGTGAGTTGCATGAGAATCGTAGAACCACAGAATGGTTTGGGTGAGAAGGGACCTTAAAGATCATCTAGCTCCAACACCCCTGACACAGGCACTTTGCAGTATCAAGTTCTTCATTTCAGAGGACAGATGATAAAATATTAGGTATAGCACTGTTTAGCATTATAACTACACACCTTCTGAGATACAGCTCCTAAAGTATCGTAGAGGAAGCCTTCAGAGGAAGAGCTGGGGAAGAAAGATACAATAAAAACAATTGGAGAGAAATGTTTAAATAGCAAAATTTTAGTCATTTAAAAATACATTAACATGCAACAGGTGATTTATATCCCCATGAAATTCAAATGCACTTGGAGATCATGAGGCAAGCATCTGAGATCAATTGGGAGGCATTAGATATCTTGCACGATTAGACCCATATGAGGTTGTCCTTAGAATTAACTTTTTTATTCAACACTAATCATTTCTACCTCCTTTAGTTTCTTAGTCATTTTATTTGTTTCAAGTGAACTGATAGGGCCCTTAAGGCAGTCCCATAATGATACTAATTAATTAATAATTGGTAGCAATTTGGGTGTGTTAGAAGAACTGACCTCAGATAATTCATGCATTGTGACATGATGTGCTTTACAGTGCCAGCAGCAGAAACAGCAGGAGTGCCATCCTCCAGCTGCCAGAACTAATTATAAGCAGTATGTCTTTTCCCTCAATAGCAGATTCGGTTTGTTTCACAACAGTCAATTTAAAAGTCACTTTTAATATCATCATCATCAACTGAGGAAAACCTGGGGGAAAAAGTGCTCATTTTGAGTGTGAAACTGCAAAATGAGTTGGATTTCCATGGCCATTTTTCTTAACTCAAGCAGTGATCAGAAGGCAAAAAGCAGATAGAGTATCTCTTGCAAGAAAATATAAAAACTGGTATTGGTTCTGCACAACTGCTGTGGTGCTGATGGGTTAGTTAGGACAGCAACTTAAAACATGAAGTCCCTTCCTGAGGCTCTTATATTCTATGATCAAGCTTACGACACAAGACTACAGGCTACATTCTCTGTGAAAACTAATTCTGTGTAAGTCCTAGTGGGGACAAGGTGATGAGAAAGTCACATAGTCTTATAGAACGATTACAGCATTTGTTGAAGTAGAAGGTAACTCACTGTTATGAGTTCTCATCCTTCTTATTTATTACTCAGTCCGCTCACACCATTAAAATCCCTTCTTAAAATTTCATCCTTCCTCTATACTAAGGTGAAAAGGTTAATTCCCAAGGGACTAATCCTGTGAGGTGCTGGGCTCTCTCAGCTCCCACTGACTTCAAAGCTAAATATTTGGTTCACATGAAAGCCTCTTTAATTCCCCATTACTGTAAGGTATACTTGTATACAACAGTGGGAGCAGTTGTCATTATAAATCAGACAGTTTATCAGGGGAGCTATTCTCCAGGGCAGAGCAGAATCTAACGCACCACGACATACTTTATTTGTTAGCCTCCATTCCACAGGAATTTTATTCAGGCAGACACCTCAAGGCATGCATCTTTTCAAAGTGTTTAGGCAGGAAGCAAAATTCAAATTAGATACACTTGCGATGCAAATGCATTATTATTTAGCTCAGAACGACTGAGGCTCAGGGATCGTAAATCCTGCCATAAAGAGATCTTTCAATTACCTTCTGTTCAGTGAATCAGAGAAGAGGAACCCTTTCCCTGGCTTTTTCATACAGAACAAATCTTACTCCCAAACAAATATCAATCACCATAATACTCTATATTTTGTCCTCTATATAGAACTAACTCCAAGCTATTTTATATGGGGTTTTCTTTTAAGATGGTGTCAAACCAGAACTTGTATCTTTAGTGTGACTGAAATCTGAACCCAGTCCTGAATGGCTCTTCTCTGTGAGCTGAGCCAAAACTCCAGACTAGAGGATGTTTGAAACCTGGAGCCAAATCTAGACCTAATTTGAGAATTTTCTTCCTTTTCCAATTCCATTTCTTTCTCAGCTCCACCCGTTCTTCATTCTACAGCTAAACTTTAATACTGCTTTCTCCCTTACTTTTCCACAGCATGACTTTTTTCTGGCAGGTCATATTTCCTTTCACCCTTGTTTGGTGCTTGACTTTGCTAGCATTCACTTTGCTGCTTCTCCTTCTTCCCTGTCCCCAGCTGTGCCAGTCTGCTCTATGTACCATCTGCCCATCCGAAACACTGCTGCTGTGGTCATTATCCACTGTACAGACCACGGTATCCAAGACAGGCACCTTCAATCCTTTCATTGGTTATTCTCATTCCACTGCATCAAATCCACCCTTTTCGCCCTCAGGATGCCTTGATGCCTCTTTTGTTTCCCTGTTCTTACTTTATATTGGTCAGTTACACCAGTCTGCTTCTCAGCAGCCAAATGGTACATTATCATCCTTGAGTTTTCCTAATGTCTTGTGCAACAAAAAGGCATTAGGACATCTCTTCAGATACACAAAGCTATCCCAACAAAAATCACAAAAAAGCCTATTTCTCTGACATGGAGAAATTCAGGTTCTAAGTTCTGTATATTTAAGAAAAAATAATTAGGTCCATATTTAAATGGACCTAATTTAAATTTGAGGTCATATTTATAAAAATACAGATATTTCAGCAACATTTTATGCATATACATATTGTATATTTATATATTTATATATTTATATATTTATATATTTATATATTCAGCAGGACATTGAAATGTGTCTTCTCAGTAAATCTTGTTATTAAAGTTCACATTCATCAAATTAAATATTTGGTTCATTCAAGTTAAATATTTGGTTGTAGTCTAATTGTACACATCTATTTTCTGACAGAATAAATGAGTTGCTATAGTTTTCAGTGTGTATTAAACGGGAACATGCTTTTAAAAAATAACATGGTTGCTGTGATTGTGAAAGGTAACAAACAAATATCATCAGACACTGCAATTTTCTATGGGCTTTATCTAGAGACTATCACTTTAGTGGGTCTATTATAGAAGAAGTACGGTTTTCCTGGTTAGGGAATAGAGTTGTGTCCGGAGGACAGGTTTCCATTCCCCACCTTGATGGACCTGCTGCTTCACCTCAGGCCAGTCACACTTGTAACTCAGCTTGCCCATCTGTGAGGAGGGCTTAATCTTTCCTACCTACTTTGCAGAAGAGCTATGAAGCTTATTTTGCTGATATTCATAAAGTGCTTTGAAATATTTGACTTGAAAACAAAACTTATCACTCACAGTTGTTTTGGTTTTTTTTTTATCCTTGGAACAGGTACTGCATTTATAGTCATGGTACCAGATCTCCAACACCACTGACAAAATTAGGTCCTAATGAGAGGAATGGTTTCTATATTGTAACTTTCACATACTTCCTTTTTTTGTTTCCTCTTTTTCTGTCCGTTAAGGTAATTTTTATTTGTTTGTTTCTTTCTTTGCTTTGCATTTTCCAGACTAAAACCACAGAAGTTCAAAATACTTGTCAGATTTTCACCCTCATTTTCAACCAGAGGAAAAAAAAATCCCCAAATAACAAACAAAAATGTCTACCAGATTGGATAGTGTATATTTAAAATCAGGTGCATAGTGCATATACAATAAATAAATACAATGGAAGCAACCACAGGGCCATAGTTTAAAAGATAATATCACTGGTTCTTGAGTTTGTGCAGGCTTGCCTAGGTCTTTATCTGTGATTCCACTATATAAACAAAAGCTTATCTTTCTTTTGCTGTCTTTATCTTGTTCATCAGTCGATTGCTTGCTAAGTATCTGAGAGAACAAGACCTCAACAAAAATTACTCTTGGTGTATAGTTTGTTTGGATCAGATTAAATTAGAAAGAAGGTAAAAGTGAGAGACAGAGAAAGTAGAAGGGACTTTACAAATTAGTAGTGGAAGTCAAAATGAATTAGCAAACATTCTGCTTGAAGCTTCTCTTTTCTTTTCTCTGGCTTTTCTGTGTACTTTCTGCAACAGGGTAGTTATAACAGCATGTCCAAAGGAAATTCTTTAGATTATGTGAATTTGAAATGTCTCTTATTATTGTGAAGTAAGAAAATGTCTTGGGAAGAATGAAACAATCTAACACAATTAAAGTTAACATAGTTAGCTCCCTTTGTCAATCTATTACCTGCTGAAAATTCTTCCAGTGGCTGCTATTACTTTCTGCTCTACTATGTGTTTCTCATACTGATTAATTTTAACTGTGATATCAATCCTTCATTTCTCGGAAGAAGACTCAGAGGACTGAGTGGCATATGATTTGGAAGGAAGCTAACCATGTTAAGGTCTTTTGTTGTTCTGGTTTTGTATTGCAATAATACCTGAATGTGAGATTTGGCCACTGTTTTGTTCAAGAGGAAGCAGCACTATCTTATGGCTTTATTTCAAGCAGATAAGGTAATCAAAGCATGTCTAAGGAATTAAAAAACTTGCAGGACATCATGACTTGCCAAAGGCACAGCAGGCTGACAGTGGCAGCGCCAGGATTATAGAGATCTGCTGTGCTTCAGCAGCATCCTCAGCTGCTAGTATAGGTGTCTTTCATGTTTCTTACTCTCCCAAGTTCCTCTTTACTTCACCATCTCATAGACAGAAATCAAGAGAAAAATAATATTGTCAATGCTCCTTCATTCTACAAGTTGGATAACCGTGTTATGGTGTCCTTGAGATGTTAGCCCTTGTTAAGTATGTACGTCTCATAGATTAATATACTCCAACTAAATGGATGGGTTTGAATGCTTTTTAGCTTCTTGTAGACAAATTAAAAAATAAGGATTTTTAGTCTTTCACATAGATCTTTATAGTTCTTTTCTATGCTTCTTCTACTTGTCAATATTTTCCTTTGGGAGAATTAGTATCCAGACTTGGTACAATATTCTGCTTCTGCAGTGTTTCTGGAAAGACTGTGTACAGTTGTAATATTTTCTTTGAGCTTGGCTAGTCCTCAGCTGACACAACCATACCACATTTAGTTCATTATTTACCATGATGATTAAAAGTTCATAACCTATTTATGCCTCAGATCTGTGCCCACACAGTCTTGCTGCTCTTACACTACCACAAAATACTTCCATTTCTTGGCAATTCAACTACTCCATTTAAATGAATCCCCTCCTCCATCAACTTACCTTTCTTCCCAGTGCCTAACCTCATGGCTCTATAAGTCAGTCTAATTCTTTCCTTGCTTGGGCTTTTATGAACCCCACAAACGCTGCAGATCATTTTTTATCCCTGTTATGAGCATGTCTAACAAATCGTGATCAGTCCTTAGCAGCAGTGAAATCATTCATGTCAGAGACAACTCAAAATGAAAAGTCCTAGCAATCATTTTTATGTGTCCTCAAAGTCTTTGTTTTGTGGAAAAGGTTAGTGGGAAGTCAACAGAAGAGGAAAGGAAAACATGTAGCTGTATTCTTTCAACAAGTTGCTTAGTCTACATTTATATGCTGTAAATGCATTTACTTTTTAAAATGTGCAGGTCTGATATGCTTCCCTTTCTTTGTTCGTTTTATGGAGACATTCTCAGACTCACTTAGTCTGCCACATAGTTCAAGATCCTCAGTCCACAAAGAAATTTCAAGCATTACTTACTTGTTGACAATTCATACAAAATTTAAAAAGAAGCCCCCACACTCCCAGGCTGATGAAATCACAAGTAATATTAAACAGCTCTCAGTCCCCAAAATGCCACCCTATCCACTCTGAAAAGACCTCCTCTGACACTCCACGATACTTAGTAGACTGGCATTTCTGACAGCACACCCTGATCATCTCTTTCGGACTTCAGTACCTACAGAAGACTCGTTCCAGCCATAACACTCCTTTAAAAGTCAAATAGCTCTCTCTTTAGTGCATTCCAGAAGATGACAGTATATACTTTTCCAAAACAGTATGGTTCACATTGTAACATGGATTGGACTTTTTCTTCCCAGTTTACTGTGATCCTCATGAAGAGGATTTCGAAGTGCTGCCAGGTAGGCTATTCCTACAGGGAGTGTGTACGTGGGGAACAGTTTATCGCGTTGAGGTTGGCAGAGCAGTACGTGTGCTTCCGACTTGCCTCGGTGTTGTTCGACTTGTTCTGGTGGAAGGATTCTGCCGCTGCCTTAAAAAGAATGTCCTGGAAAAGGGAAAGGTTTGTTGGTAGAGCAACAGTACATTCCATGGGAGCGCTAGCCAGGGCAGATAGAGTTTTGCAAACACATTTCTTGGTGCAGGCCAGGCCGTGGCCCTTTTATGCAAGCCTGGCTTTCTCAACAGCAGCTCAGTTCATCTAATTTATGGGCCGGTACCCCTCCAGCGCAGAACAGAGCCCCACGGATGGCTCCACATCCTTCGCGGGGTGGGATGGAGGAAGCTGCGACACCGGCACCGCAGCACCGAACTGCAAGGTTGCCTCTGACCCTGAAACCCGTCATTATCCACTTGAAAGCCAGACTTGCACAAACAAATATTTTGTGTAGCTGTTATGATTATTGTCAGTAACTGTCCCATTGTTCAGGCGCAGGAATTCCTTTGGTCTCATAAATACTAAACCAAGTCCTCCCCTCCCCCCTTTAACTGTCAGATAATTACACAGTTGGCTTTAGAGTTTAACTTGTCAAAGGAGTTTCATTACTTTGTTCCTTTTGGGCAGCTTCCACTATTGTGCTTTCTGAACACTAAACAGAACCTATATTAACTGTCAGTTAATTACACACCGTTTTTCTTCAGTATTTACCAGTCAAAGGGGCAGGTAGGCTGCAATCCTATCATCTCAATCACTGTCTTTGCTCACAAAAGAATCAATAAAGATGAGTCACTTAGTGTCACCCAGTGTCTGATACTCAAAGCCACCCATTCCTAATTGCCTTTAGAGATGGATGATAATACAAACTTTGAAGTGATAATCAGCCTAATGAGTGGCCTTGCTGAGAGGGTAGATCATGTGTCAGAACAGTTTGCAGATGCTTACAGGCAAACAAAGCCAGCTTTCCTTTTAGAGCTGAGAGGACCATGGCAAGTCTGGTACCCAGAGCCCAGCACAATGGCAGAGACTGGAGCACAGCAGGACGCTGTAGCCTGCTGATCACAACTGACTCCATCCATCTTGCTCTTTGCCTTTAATCAGCACAGTCAGAACAAGTCCTCCAGATCTCTGCATGTTTATGCTGGATGTTTAGGCAATAACAGTGTAAAAGATAAATTCTCTGAATCTGAGTCATTGGATTTAAATAATAGTGATTGGACTTGATAGGTAATGGCCGGGGATCCCGGCTAAAACTACTGAGTAAATGTAATTAAATACAATCGGGTGCAGTCAGCCAGGCAAAGGCAGACACCATAAAAGGCTCATTCAGACAGCAATGAAAACAAACAACGTCAGCAACAAAAACAAAACCAGTGTTTGGTTTGCTAATAAGAGCATGATCTGGGTCCTGATCTACACTCAATTTTTGCACCCAACAATGTGACCAAATCAGTAATTTGAAAAAAATCCCAACAACAAGCAAACAAACAAGGACAATTAAATTGTTATAATCCATTCGTATGGATGTACTTATATTATCATAAAGACATTTTCTTTTCAAAATAGTTAAGCTGTCATAAATTCATTCAAGTGTGAACAAATTAGCAGAAACACACGGTCATAGCGACCGTGTGTTTCTGCTAATAAGACTGTCTCAGTATAAAAGGGTTGTTTTGATTTAATAAACTTTACCAATTTAACTAAATTTTGACAAGACCTAACTGTGGACGTGGCTTCAAAATCATCTCACACAAAGACTGTGACTCTGTAGGGTTATACCAGTTTGATTTTAAAGTATAAATGAAACATATGAATAAGTATAAATGGACTGGTTAGCATGTTCAGCAATTTGCACGTAACTCTTTAAAACTAATTTTGGGACGAATGCTAATATCTGTATTCACTTTCTTAGCAATAGTTTTCAATGATTTGCTGTGAGTCAAGATAAGAAAGGTGGTCAAAAAAGCTGAGCAAGTCAGTTGAGGATTTGATACTTTTAATAAGAAGTTGTCAGAGGTTTTAATAGTTTTGTAGTCAACTATTTTGCTTGTAAAACCTGTCATGCAAATAAGGAAATATTGTGATAAAGCAAATGAGAAACAGAAATTGTCATAAAAGCAAACTAGTTCTTTAAAATGAAAAACGAGATTACTGCTGCTTTTAAAGAACCTACATAGCTAGGCCTTTTCTTCAGACAAAACCAGTCACATTTACATATTTTAAAAATCTTTACATCTGCCTTGCTTCCTATCTTCAGGTCATTGAGAAAATTCCTATCTTTAGAATATGAGTGGAGAGAAAAGATAGCCTTTTTATTTTTGTGTAGGTCATGTATGAATGCAACAGAAATGCCAGTGGACATGTCTCAGAGCTGTCTGATTGTACTGGAGTTTTTTTTTTGAGGCAGTATTCTGTAATTGATGTCTAGTAATACTTTATGCACATATGTAAACCTATGTCTTCAAGCTTTCCACTATAATTAATATCAGTATTTAACCCAATGTAACACTATCTGAAACTGAATTCACAATAGGTAGATAGTTTAATTCTTTTAGTAAAGAACATGAGAAAGAATATAGTTTATTGAATTCTATGTGGGCTTCAGAGACGTGTCGACCAGTGGTCACAGATTGGTCCTTGAAGAGTCCCTGAATTCACAAAGCTGAAAACACATATGACTGTCCGCCAGCGTTGTGCTCTCAGTCTTGCTGTAGCCAAGCTAACTCAATGGCAGCTGCGAATGACACAAGAGCTTTCCAGGCATTGAGGCTGAGAGCTTGTTCCCCACAGACTGACTGCCCCTTCATCTCTGTGGCGGCTCCTACCTGGAGAATCAGCCGGAAAGACCACCCTGGCTATATGAAAGTAATATTCTTCTCCAAGGAAAAATCCAAACCCTCGGTAATATTTCTCCTACAGATAATATTCTCTTATAGTTCTCTTAACTTACACACTTATAATTCATATGATTCAAGCTAATTTTTCAGTAATAAAGGGGTTTTTTTTCCAGTAATAAAGATTTTTTTTTGAATCACCGAATAAGCTCATATGCATATGCCCTGGACTATGTGCACAGCACATAGCAGTTCATGCTAATTTAGTTAAACACAAATATATTCATAAGTATGCAAGTCTAAAAATGCCCTTTTGAGCACAAAATATTGCTATTATTACAGATCTTTTAACTTATAATCATATTCAAAGTCTCCATCTGAGTTCTAAAGTATGTTGGACAAAAGGAAAATTTACCTTTGGTCAGACCTATAGAAATGAAGTTGATAACTTGTGATTAGTTAATGGAAACGTGTTGACATATGAATTATGGTTGCAAGTTTAAGCATGTATTTTGCAGGCAACTATGAGTTGGAAATGAAAGGGGACAATGAATTGAACAAATGGGTTTAGTGATGCATGATAGCTATTACCAAGTAATCTTGATTCAAAATTTGGACTGTAAGTAAAGACGTTAAAATCCAAATGATGTGATATGCTGCAAGGAATTTACTAACTTATTTTTTTAAACAAAACAAACAGGACTTTTAATGTATCTTTGAAATTGTCCTGGTTCTGGCCAGGACAGAACTGGCTTTCCCAAGCAGCCAGCACAGGTGAGCTGAGTTGGCTGGGGCTGTTTCCACACCACCTGACATCAATCAAGCCCCTATAAAAGGAGTCCTGGGGTAGTGGTATGGGTTGGATGGCCCTTGTGATGGTATAGTGGTCTCTGGTAGCTCCTAGTTGATTGGTATTCTGTGTTATCACTATCTGTGTCTGGTTTTGTTCCCTTCTCAAAGTGTTTATCAGTAAAGTGTTTTACCCCAACTCATGGGGCTTAGTCTGTGTTCTCTCCTCCTAAAGAGAATTGAGTGGCTGATGCTGTTCAGCCTCTGCCTGGGGCTGAACCGCAGCAGAAATCCACTCAGTTTTTTTCTAACCTTAGGATATGAATTTGCAGTTAGTTTGCTATCTCCTATTTGTGTTGTTTTGCCCCAGTTATAAAGAGGTGGGGTTTGATGCTCAGTTCTGTACAGGCAGCAATCAAATAATCCATGTCTGAAAGACTTGCCTAGATATAAAGCTATGAGAAAGAGAATTCTAAGTATAATCTTCAGAAATTAAAAAAAAAAAAAAAAAGAAATCTGGTTACCAAATATTTTTTAATTTCACATATTCTAAAGATATCTTAAATTAAGCACCCAGAAACAGAGGCAGCCATAATCACTAGTAATCTTTAAAAATCAGAGGTGTGGTTCCCCCATAAGTTAGTCATTCTTACATGAGGTCATTGCTGGAAAAGAGTCCCAACCTCCCAGTTTCCTCTGTGTATGCACTCTCACTGCACTGAATGTGCTGGCATTTGTGGTCATGAGCGAGCCAATCTGATGGAAATATAAGCCTACAGAAAATGCAAGGTGATCTGGTTGACTGGGCAGCCACACAAGTGGTAATGACAGCACATAGGCATAGGCTGCCAGCGCGGGTAAGAGGCAGGGTGGGTCTTTCAGCACCAGCCTGAACTCCCATTACCTTCAGAGATGATGTAACTGCACCCTGAGCCTGTGTGTTTGCTTCTCGTACCATGTAAGCAATCTGCTGGTGCTTTGCCAATGCCCAGACAAAGAAATACAAACCATACAAGGAATATTAGCCTTTAATAAAAGAAATACTTTAACTTCATGTTAGAGTGAGAGAAGAGTAGAAGAGAAAATGACTGGCAGGCTTACAAAAGAATGCAAACTACCTACGTATTGCTTTACATATTGAGATTTACAGTGACAATGAGTTAAACCACTATCTTGAATTTCTTTACAAATAAATAGCTCCAAGTGTTTCACAAATACCTGCAGATTTCCATGACACTTTCCATGAGGCAGCAAAAGCACACCAGGAGCTAGTCACCTGCCAGAGGAAGGCAAGTACATCTTGAGGAAAGCACAGCAGAGCTGGTAAAACCTAGCAACACCGTAAAGAATGGAAACCACAAGAAGAAATTAAGATGGTTCAAAATTGTTACTGGACATGAAATTTGTCTGGGACACGATGATGTATAATCCTTTTCCCAATCTCAATCCTATAAAACAGAGCCATGAAACTTTCAATGACAAACAAGAACTGGAATCTTCTTTTGTCTCATATGATATAGATCTCCAGAGTAAGAAAGAAGCTTGCTTTTTGACATTGTTAGCCCTGTATTTATTGTCCCCAAGCCAGTGTAAATTTTACCAATGATTTTAATTGGATCAGATCCTCCTGTGTTACTGAATAAATTACCAAACCCACTTCCTACTTGTTTTTGGAAATGTCTCCTCATATTCACCCAGTCCAGCTCTTCTCTAAGCTGCAACTCTGTCAAGTCTTATAAACTACTAGGACAGGAGAGGACTGTAGCTGTGGAACCCTGCAGCAAATGTTAAACATTTTCTTTAATACAAGCTGTATAATAGTATAGTATAATATTAAGCAGATAAACTATATAGCAAAATTCACACAAAATGAAATGTGGCTTTTGAAAAGTATTTTCTTTTTAAAAGAAAATCCAGTATGTGTTCACTGATATGTTAAAATGCAGCCTAATTCAGCACTGGGCTGTATTGCCTTCCTTCCCATTGACTACAAAATGAATAAGCTCAGCCTGGGTATTTGAGAATTCATTGCTGCTAAGACATATTCTGGCAGGTCAACACAAGCATTATTCATAGGCCTCGATTCGGTCTGTCATCTGAAATGAAAGAGAACTTTTCTTTAAAAAGCTAAAATCCATCTTTAATTTGTTAACCTAGTAACTGGATCAAAAACTGTTTTAAAATTAAAAGAAAAAAAAAATGAGAGTAAGTTGATGAGCAATTGAAACACAGTAAAATAGATCTGGAAGTGACTGCAGGGCCACCAAGTCCGCACTCCAGCTATTGCAGGCAGCCAGCTCATATAAACATAAGTATATCAAGCTCTATCTTAAAAGCAGCTAGTTTTATTTCTTCCGTTACTGCTGTTCTGCAGTTATTCCAGTTTGAGTTACAGATTCATCGATTATATGCCAGAGGGGATCACTGTGATCATCAAGTTTGACCTACTGCATAACACAGTCTGTAGGATTGCCCTGAATTCATTTAAGAGCCAGTGATTTTGCAGCCATTGAGGTTATTGGGGAAAGGGCACAAGAGCCATGGTATCAGTGTTAGACTGATGGGATTAATCAGCTCATGTTAACACACTGATTATCATATAGTAAAGGGAAACGTTTCAAAAGAATACTTCAGTCTGAAACGTAAAGTGAAATCATTTGGACTTCCAGAGAGGTCATGGTTGAAATATCACAAAAAACTCTCTTTACTCAAAGCAGATGCTTATTAAGATTAATTTAGTGTGAAAAGTGAACCAGAATGCATATAAAAGACAATGTCTCCTCAATTATGTAATAGGACACCTCCTCATTATATTGTGTTCACTGAAGATGGTGGTATTTTCCTGGGGGATGCATAACTACAGTTTGCCAAAGACCCTCTCCCTCATTTTAGATTAAATATCAGACTACAGAGCATGAAGCCAAGTGAACAGAAACAAGAGAACTCAAATAAACATCAATTTAAGTGAAAAATAAAAGCTCTGTTATGTGCATTTTCTAAATACACATGTTCAAAACAGAATGTTATGATGATGCCAGGATACAAATATGAAGAACGACTAGCATTTAATGTAAACAAAAATACCTCTTTCATACATTTGTATATGGATTGAAACGAGATGCAATCTACAGGTATAAATATTCATGTAACTTTTGACATAACTGGAACAACTTCTCTTTCTTGTCACCTTTTTTCTTCCTGTCTCTTTCTGTGAGCTCCCTCCAGTGTTGTCAAGGAAGTATTGAATCATTTTATTTTGGCATATTCCATTTTTATTACATGAAGTACCATGATAAGAAAGATTGCATTCATCTAACCCAAAATTGTCTGCCTTGAAACTAGATGCCTAGTCTAAGTTGGAAGTCTCGTCTAAAATAGACTCTGAAGTTAAGTGCTGCAAGGAGATGCATCTCATCCATCAGAGATGTTCCTTAGAATCCACTGGACACTTTATCAAAAGGTTTACTGGTTATAGAAATGGCTAGAGAGTGAGTTGAAACTACATACCAACTTGGAGATTATTTAGAGTGAAGGAGTATCAATTGTTTCCTTTTTTTCCCCTTAGGGGCTAACAAGAATTTCTGCTCTAAATTGGAAGTTCATCAGCTAGACAAGACAGACAACCAGGAAAGCCTGGACACTGACTCTCAGTCAACATGAAAAGAACAAGCTGGCTACAAGACCCGATCAGGTAAGGTATGTTCTGTATAGCAATAATAATGCCTTTGTACAAGTCTAAGGTGAAAGGCTAAGGGGATATGATTACACCCTGGCAGAAAACATTCAGGGCACTGAATCCTGTATGCTGTGGACATGCTAGTCTGCTTGGAGCCAGCTCAGGGATTTCTATACAGTGCTGCTATGCTGGCTGTAAACATGCCGTAAGTGCTCTGACATCTATTTACAACAAGTTTAACTCCTGCTTCTACCGAGATAAGCAAGCATGGAGTCAGATGCCATTATTTTCTATGACTTTTCCACTGGCTTTGTGGAGTTACCAGACTGAGCTGGTATGAATGAGAACAAAATTATTCTAGGCTATTCTATTCCAAGGCTAGCCAGCCTGGTTTATTTATGCTGGTTTGGTTTTTTGGGTCTGTTCACTGATTAAACCAATATACGCTGGGTCTGTTGCAGCCCCTTTCTACTCTTTCTTCCCCAAGCTGTTTGTTCCCATTGCTGCCCTTGTACCTACACTAGTGTTTTGTGCAACTGGGCCATGGCAAAGTTCAGGGAGTTTAGTTGTAGGCAAATAGTGTGAGAAAAGACATAAGCCTGAAGTCATAAGCAATAGAAATAAAGAAAACAGAATTTTGAGTACTGCAATGCCAATTAATTTGGTGCCTTTTCTGGTGCTTTATTTACTGTGAAAGCCACTATGACAAGTCACTGTGCTGCTAATCTGCATGATATTCAGCAGATAGTGAGACATTGCCTAACCTCAGAAATGTCAGAATGAAGCTATGGAGTTAGTCCAGTCCTTTGTGGGTTTGGCAGGCTTTGTAGGATCTCTAGTGACGTATGCTGGGCCTGATTCAAATCCCAACAACGGAAAAGTCTTTAATTTGGCTTATTGTTGTTTCTGACCCTATAAATATGGGGACCACTCAGGCATTGAAAACAATATTGTTTCTCTGACATATCAGTAGGTCATTGCAGTTAACATCAAATGAAGCAGAATGAAAATCAGTTTGACTTTTCCTCCTTTACTTTTAAAGCACGCATAATAAAATAAATGTGATGCCCATTCAGCCACCATGGTTTGTTATGTACACACTGGAATTTGAGTTTTTTATGAGAAAATTGAACAAAAATGGCCCAGATGTCACAATTCCCTTCCTTATACCACTGCCTGTAAATAACTTGAGAGAAGCTCTTTCCCTTTCCTCTCCTTTCCTTTAAAAGAATTTTTTAAATAGCTTCTTTTCACATGCAATGTATCTACCCTTTTAGCATTTTTGTCCTACCCATCCCCTTGCAAGGACCACCCCACTATCACTTCTGCATGTTGTTAACCTGCAGACAATGGAAGATTACATTTAGCTACATTAATGTATGTTCTGTATTGTGTTCCATGACTGAAGTTCAGGTTAATGTTTTATTACAGATTTTTTCTTCTCCATTTTTATTAAGGGGTGGAATTTTAGTGACTAGATAGGTTAGTTTCACTCCTAAACCCATGAAATTGGAGAAAAAAATTGAATCTGAATTATGTCATGGGGAACTGCTATGTCTGCACCACTCTTTAGTCTTCACAGCATAAAAATGTTTCCTGCAAAGTGTTTCTTTTCAACCTCTCTCCTACTGTTTTCACAGTGGGCATATCAACATTATTTTTCTTGGGGAATTTCTAAAGGATTTTTTGCAGATATACTTTTAACTGTGCTCACTGCCAATGTCTCAGAGCCTGTGGGTCAATGCGAACATACCACATATACAATATTTATTGCATATATACTTCCAAGCCAAATCTTCTTGCATCTGATATAGTGGGCAGTGGCATGCAAAGTCCAGGTCTCTCTGGTTTGTGCTATGGTATCCAGTTTTAAGGCCCCATAGACTGACAATCCTGTATGTAGTTGTTAGGGATACATATCCTCTTCTCTATCTATCTAGCTATCTATCTATCTATCCCCATTTTTATAACTGCCATCTTTTGACCAATGAAGATCTTCAGATAGCAGTATATTCAACTATATAATATGCAAGTCTGTAAATATTACAGGTCCAGAAGAAGAGACACATGAGATTCTTGTATATGCAACATAGAATTAGCCTATTTTTTTCAGAATTTCCAAAATCAATGTTTTTAGAAGGTCTGAATACATTTTTCATTCATTAAATGTTTTTTCTTAAACATACATGCAATGTGTATGCCATCACAGGAGACCAAAATGCTGTTTTCAAGGTACTTGAAAATTAACAATGGCAGTTTGGATAGTTTGTATCATACTAGGATTTACATTACAGCTAAAAAATTACTTTATATCTAATGTTTCTAAGAATTAAATATGCTTTTGAACAACTGGAAAATCAGGTTATTTTTTCCCCTAAATTTCTGATATTAGACATCATATATAAAGATATATTTTAAGGCAAAAGTATATTTTGCATGAAAGGCTTCTATCTTTTAACTATTTTTGGTGTAAATTTTGGTGTGATAGTTTAGGTTCAAGAGGAATAACAGAATGTTACTTGATGTTACTGCCAGTTGAACTGGTTTTAGTGGTCAATATTTGTTGCCACAAACGATACAGGTTGCTACATATATATATGTAGTTCATACCCATTCTTGCCACAACACTTTGTTTCCTTGTACTCAGTGACCATATCTCCTTTGTACAGGTTGCACTGTCTTCCAATTCTACATTTAAACAGCAAAGATTTCTTTGCACATCCACAAAGTTGTATTTACTTTGTGTTTAAGCCAATAAGCATGCATGCCATTGACTTAAAAGTTTAGTTGTTTGCTTTTTCTTGATTAGAGACATGCACTGTAATCAAATTGCCTTCCTTTTTATATTTTGTTTAGTATGTGACACTGCTATCACATAAAAAATGTTACTGGGTTTATGCCAGAAAAAAAATTAAAATGTATAAAATGAATTGTCTGTAGTTCTCTGTTGTCTGTGCCAAACTAGGACTTTTGTAGCTGGACTGCATCAGAAGGGAAGATACTCAGGAGCTTTACCTCTTTTATTTACCTCTCCCAAGAAAGTTACAATTAGAGAAGTTACCTGTCTCTGAGTGGAGATGAACCCCACTGGCCGGCCCCACTTTAATGGACACATTGACTAACAACTGCAAGGAAATACTGAACTTTTCATGGACAAGTTTGCCCAGGACATTTTACCAGACATGCCTGATCAGACAAGACCTGATCAGCCTGCCGTCCTCACACTGCACCCAAAACTGTTGTAGTTTTTCCTCCTTTTATAGCCATGCTCCTGCTGAGGTATGACTGAGGGCATAGCACATGCATCCCTCCAGGTTAACCTGCATTGCTCAGGGTGCAACTGTAATCCTTTGTGTGTGTGCTGGAACTTTACTCCAACCTTAAAATCTCAAATTTCAAGGTTGGTCATTTAGCAATTACAGGAAGCTCCAGCATGTACTATTGAAATCTACCTGCTATAAAGTAAGCTTTAAACCTTCAAAACAAGGTGGCTGTGGAAGTGCAAAAAACTACCGAGTGGATGCAGTTACTGTATACAGGAAGCTAGGATCAAGTTCATATAAAAGCTCTGGGCACCAGTTTTTAGTAACTGATTTTAAAGCAGTTGTAATCTTCAAAGCTATCGATTTATCTCCACAGCAGAGGCCCTGGGTATTATATACCTAATGAGTTAGACCATTTGAGCAACCTTCTTTCGCATTAAAAAGGTTCTTTAAATTTTAGCTCTGCCAGATTAACTGTTCAGTCCATTTCTGACAGATGAGATCAGCTTTATGGAATTCTAATACTCTGCTTCCTTTAAAATGTGTCTTTATTTTCTTGTGCCCAAATAGAAGTTTTAAGACTACTGTTGTTGTGTAACATTATTATTATTACTGTTTTGGGGTGGTTTTTAGCCACTTACATAAAGTACAAATAAGTAGAAGTAGAAATAAAGGCACAATCCTGCTCCCAAAGAATTTGGGACCAGCTAAGGTCCTAATCCAGTAAAAAGGTTACAGGCTCAACTGTATGTGCCATGCGTGATTTTGTTGAACTCAGTGGAAGTATTCATGGGTTTTGTAGTGGTTTGGTATATGTAAAGATCTTTGCAAAGTTAGGAGGAAATCTATAGTATGTCTTTTAAATTTTATTTTGCTTTAAGGAGCTATGGTTTCTTTTTTTCATCCAAAAATGTATAAAGTATTCCAATTATTTTAGAGTACCTAAATTTCATTACAAAATGAGTAAAATATAAGTGTATTGGCATCAATAAGGTTTGTTTTTGTTTTTGTTTTTTTTTTTTTTCTAAAAGCAGTTTTCGAAACTTCAGAATTTCATAATAACTTACATATTTCTACAGTTTAAATTTTAAAACCCCAAAGCTCTGATAGCAAATATCTATAGATCCCTATCCAATGCCCACTTCAATGGTAATACTTTAAGGGAGTGTAAATGTTAGCACCGTTAAACGTTGGAACAAGCTGTGTAGCTGAATATGTACAGCACCAGAAGTTAATTCTGTCACCTGCATTTTCATGAACCTATTGCTATGGTTCAGGCTTTGAATTTCTTATTTCTATTGGCAAGAAGTTATCTGTGCAAATGGTAGTGAAGTAACATGCTTGCAGAGTGAAGCAGCAGTTACCGTGAGGATGGCAGAACCACAGCATATGGAAACTACCCTGACATATAGCATGGGCAAGCTTGTCTCAGAAGTGTCTTCGGGGAGTTTCAGACTGAGGGTGTCAGTGGGATCCAGACATTCCTGGAATTTTATTAAGTATGCTTATTTTGGTCTTGGTAATGCAAAGAAAAGGAAAACAAGCAATTTGGGAAGCTTACTTGAAAGTGTTTGATTTACTTTGTGTAAATTCTATACAGCTTTATTTATTTTCTATAATAAGTTTAAACTGAATTTTTAAATATTGAAAGAGCAAAGCTCAAGGCTTTGTTTGGCTAAAGGTTCAATCAAAATGAAAAGTTTAATCTCCTTCATTGTCACCTTTTTTAATACATTAAATATATTTTCATGGTAAATCCAGCACCGAGGACAGTGACTTAAATGGGTCTGTTCCTTTAACTGGAAATACATTTCTGTACCACAATGAACCCACATTTTAAAACAGAACAATAATAACAAAGTATGAATGAATACTAATCACAATATAACCATGAGGGAACCACTAATCTATAGCTAAGGCTGAATAATTCTGATGAGAATTGAAATGGAAGCAGACTAGTAATCACCAAGGGAAGAAAGCCCAATACTCTGGATCAGATAGAAAAAATAGTTGTGGTTGATTAGGTTCCAGTCCACTGGGGAGAGGCAGGATTTTGAAATTGTGTTCTTTGGAGACTGTCTTGGGAAACGTGCTTCTGGTCAGTGAGAGCACAGTTAAAAACTACATGGTATCTGCTGGATCACAGAGCATTACATGGCATATATATATATAAATATATATTTTTTCAGCGCTGGCATATACACAGCCACCACTTTTATGTAGATATGTATATTTATACATATGTATATATATGTGTATATATATACATGACCACCACTGGTTATTTGTCAAAATTTCCCCCCAGCGGCACGCAATTTCACACAGCTAGTCTACGGCACAGAACAGGGCAGTCAAGCTGCCCGGTAACTAATGTTATTTCACAAAGTTTTCTTCAAAACCAGCTGGGCACAAGCTCCGCTGTACTGCAGTTGGCTCTGTGATACATCTTCCAGGTACCGGTGTGGCACCGGCCCAACGCAGGATGGCAGCATGTCCTGAAGCCCTGAAGGTCATCTTCCTTCTGGAGGAGAAATCGCCATTACACATTCCAGGTGGAACAAAGTTGCTCCACCTTCACAGTTCAGGGATAGGCAATCAGGGACACGCGTGCATAATTCCTAGGGAGAATCTCGCACCAACGCCAGCCCCCTGGGCAGCTCTGTTAACGTGTATTTATCAACTCTAATTAACCTGGTTTGATATGTTTTATGCTAAAACCTTTGGAGACCGCGTGTAACAGCACCACCTGGTGACACCTGCCACGACGCCATGGCAGGGTGGCCTATACGCCCAGGTTTTGCTGGAACGTCACTTTATTCCGCAGAGCGCTCTTAGACAGGAGGAGGCAGCAGCCAGGTGCAGGGGGTTCTACACAGCCCTACCCCAGCGTTCCCGCCTCGATTTCAGCTGCCGTGAGATGAGTGGTGCAGCAGAAGCCGAACGCGCCCCCCCCCCCAACTGGATCACCGGGCTCGGCGCCGCACACCACGCCGCAGCCCAGGCGGGCTCCGTGGCGGCTGCTGAGGAGCTTGGGCTCCACAAGGAATGAGCCGGGAGCGCAGAGAAGGGCCCGTGGGCGCGACGCCCCCCGCCTACACCCCCACGGCACCCCTCCCACGGCCCCGCGCACGGCGGAACGCGTCGCGCGGAGCAGCGTTGCGCGGGGAAGAGTGCGCGGAGGCACCGGCCGGCGGCCGAAGGGCGGTTCGCCATGGCGGTGGACATCACCCTGCTCTTCAAGGCCAGCGTGAAGACGGTGAAGACCCGCAATAAGGCGCTGGGGGTGGCAGCGGGTGACAGCGCCAGGGACGAGCTGCTCAAGCGGAGCACCGCCCGCTCCAAGAGCGACTTTACCGTCCGGGCCCGGGAAGTGGTGAGTGCGCCGCCAGCACGCAGGCCCGGGGGCAGGACAAGCGGCAGCCCGGCTCGCCGGCGGCCTTTCGCTTGACGGCGCCCAGTCAGCGGCTCCGCCTGGGCGCCGCCGCGGACAGCCAGACCCACCCACACCCAGCTCCCGCCTCGGAGCGGGCTGCCGCTTCCAGCCTCCCCCGGGGGGCCTGGGACAAGCGAACGGGCCGCGGAGTCGCCCGCAAACAAACCCGGGGCAGCTCTTTCCCACACGGACGTGGGCTGGGAGGGCGGGAGCGCGGCGTGAGAGCTGGGAGCCCGCCGTCTGATGTGGCGGCTAGGGGAAGGCTCAGAGCCCGCCTGTCGCCCGCGTTCCCTCCGGCGCGGCACCTCCGGGGCGGGGAGTCCGCTCCGCGGCAGGGACAAGCAGGGCCGTCCCGGGAGA
>VXBZ01003807.1:197618-241469 GCA_013399135.1 Heliornis fulica
GCTCTGCTGGCTGCCTTCCCTTCCTGTGGGGGCTGGCGCTTCTGGCCGTGCAAAGCCGGTTCTCCCTCAGCCTGCGCCGCCGTCGTGCGGGCCTTCACACCGGTACTCCTCAGGCCACTTGCCACGTAACTCGGCGTTCGTAGCGTTGCGCTGTATAGGCTGTCTTTGGTATTTATTATTTTTCCCTTGTCACTTTGTGTATCTATAAAGCGCCGGTTTTGTATTGCATGTAAGAAGGTAATTGGGATATTTTAAGACTTGAAAAGACAAGCATGGAGAAGTTAAGGAATTACAGAGCTGAAGGCAGACCAGCATTGCTAAGTCCTTAGTTCACAGTCGCACTGTAAAAACAAGTTTGTTTTATACTGAGTAAAAGGCGGGGGGGGGGGGGCGGGGAAGGACAAAGCAGGGTTTAGATAACACTTGTTTAATATTTTGGGAAACTAAAAGAAGATGAGTGATTCGTACACAACATGAGACAGGCTTATGGAATGCATGTGCAAGTTTATGACTAAACAATGAATGTGCAAGTAAACTTGTTTCGTTATTTTTAAACTATTTTTAAGCACAAGTATTAATGTCTCATTTATGTGATCATTGTACTTTTCCCAGTTCCGAGAGAGTGCTTAAAAACTAATGTGTCTTATAACACTTGATGTTTGATATTCAGTAGCTCAGTGATTGTTCTGAGGCTGAAGCAGAGGGTGTCAAGTTGGGTACACCTCAAATGAACATATAATTAACCATTAAAACCCATTGATTTAAGTGTCTTGTCAACGACTGTTAGCTCTATGATAGAGATCTATCTGCAGTGTTCAGACCAGTCCATGAAACTTCATTCAAGATCTCTGACCATAAGATCTACATTTTTCCTCACTGCATCTCCTGGTTTTACTAAAAATATTATGTATTCCCCATTATGTAGTGTTAGAGAGAACAGACTTCTTCAGTTTTACTCTAAAACAGGGCAGCCTTTTGAATTTTAAACACAGTTTGTGTGCATGTAAATTCCTAGAATTGTAAAAGGAAATTGTCACAGGGCATCATGTTGACGTTTATCTGTTTCATCAACATGGCTGCAAATTTTAAATCTGCCATTCACATCTCCAGCACTTGGCTGATGTCGAGGTCAGGTTGTTACCCTGTAAGAGTTTACTAGATGGTGTTTGGTTACTTTGCCAAAGTGTTTCACGGTTTTCAGTAGCCGGAGGAAGCAAGAGGAAACCTAAACAATTACTTTTGTAGAAGAAGCCAAGGCTGAAAATGTGTTGCTGAAGCACATCTGAACATGTTTTCTATCAACATGCTGATCAGTGAGCAGGAATGAGAAGGATTGGACTTGCTGTGCTCCTGTAACTGTTACGCATACGACAGTGAAACAACATTCTGCCAGAGCAGAGACCACCATTTTAATGTGTGAATAAACCTTTGAAACTTCCATTAGAAGAATAAGCTTTGTAGCAAAATAAATTGTGATTTTACTTGCTTCTTTAAGCCAAATAGTTTGGTTTGATTATTTATGTGACAAACTCTGTTTTGAACACTTTGTTGTAGCCTCTGAATTAAAAAAGTAGCTGCTTCTGCCAACACTGTGCAAGCTAGCTTGCAGATGTTTTAATATACTGTTTTTCAAAAAGCTCCCTAAGAGCTAGTGTATTCTTCAGTGGCTATGTACAGTTTTATGTTTATTGTTTAATCTGAGGTACATATCAAATAGTTAAGTAGTGTTGTCTTTAAAACTTGCCATGAAACATATCAGCCAGAATCTTTACAGGGTAACAGTGGAGACCCTGAATAACCTAAATTCAGTCACTGCTTTCTTTATGCCTTATTTGGTTGTAGAATAAAATGGAATATTTCAGTTAGAAGGGACCTACAACAATCTTCTACTCCAGCTACCTGACCACTTCAAGGTTGAGCAAATGTTAGAGCATGTTATTCAGAGCATTGTCCAAATACCTCTCAAAACACTGACAGACTTGGGGCATTGCATTGACCACATTATATTTTCCTCTTGGTTACAAAATGCTTCCCAAAGCCCAGTCTGAATCTTTCTCAGTCTCACAAAGCTGCAGAGACCCCTCAATATCCTTTTCTCCAGACTAGACAAACCTGGAGTCCTTCCTTGAATATCTCCATTAGATGTGGAAATACAGAAATCCTGAAATACTGACAGAGTCTATATGCAGAGGTACTCCTTTCAGTGTTACGTTCTGGGTGGGTTTCCCTGGCTTCTTCCGTGTCAAGCAGTGCTGGCCTCTCTTGAGCTACAAGTGGCAGGAGTGGCAGCCAGCCCTAGTCTGAAGAGGAGGCAGCACAGCCTCCTGGACTGTAGGTCTGGGCACTGCTCAGTCCCACCTGGAGCATCTGCACTGCTGTAGGATCAGGATTCTCCTTTCTAGCCCATCCCACAGAGTCCTTATAAAAGTTATAAATGTGTTTGAGCAAGTGGGTGACCTGTATTGACCAGTGTAATTCTATCACTTATAGTCTGTTTTCTTCCCCCTTTTCTTCTCTGCCCCCACCCCCACCACTGAATACCAGTTTTGCTGTAGGGTTTGAGGACTGGAAGTGTTTACTTTTTGTGTGTGTTGTCGTTGTAGACAGTGAGGCTAAGTGAGGCTTAAGAAGGAAGATTGAAGGTGCTTAGCATTTAGAGAAGCAGCTGGCAAAATTGTTCCTTCTTTTCTGTTGATTTTTTTTTCTTTCCTAAGAAAGCTGTGCCAGCACAGTGGCTTCTGTATTTATTGTAAAGCTTCATTGCACCTGGGAGATACAGTTATAAAATTCTCTTTTAATTACTCAAACTTACCATGATTTTTAGGTGGGTGGGGTTTTTTGTTTGTTTCGGGTTTTTTTCTGTTTGTTTTGTTTTGTTTTTTCCAAGCTGACTTTTATGTTCAGGTATACGGTCTTGCTGCAGCCTGGGGGAAGCTAATGAAGGTATTTGAGACCAATCTGGTAACACAAGGATGTTATAAGGTTATGTAAAACTTTTGTAGAGAATGCTGTTGCTGGTGATGTTAAACTGTAACAAAACTGATGTCTGCTTGCCTGTGGTTGCTCTTCTAAATCAAAGATGAATGTTAGGGCAGGGAACTTTTGAAAGCATTTTCTTTGGCCCAGAATTGACCCATCACTGTTTGTTTGGGTTGGGTTTTTTTGTTTGCCAGCTGCATTATACAACCATTGGGTCATCTGATATGTAATGGAAGATGACTAATGTTGTATGTATGGTGAATGTTTCTGGCATCTTTCTACCTGTCCACCAGTGTTGACAGGGACCAGGTAAGAAATGACTGTTGAAGGATTCCACATAAGAAAGCTAGAGTAACAGTGACAGACTTTCCAATGCTTGCAAACTGTAGAATGCTGTTAGAATTCATTATGTGTATGTTAGGGCTTTTTGGTCACTTAAAAAGAAAAAAAAAAGGCAGCAGGTTTTGGTCCTTGGACTTTTACAGTGACACAGGTATTTAAAATGTAGTATACAGACACACTAAGGTTTGCATTTCATCGTACTTTTACAGTCTTATGCAGTTGTGGTTGTGTTGCTCTGGTGTGGGGTCCTCCATGGGCTGCAGGTGGATATTGCTCCACCATCAACCTCCATGGGCTGCAGGGAGACAGGCTGTCTCACCATAGTCTTCTCCACTGGCTGCAGGGCAATCTCTGTTCCAGCACCTGGAGCACCTCCTGCATATCCATCTTCACTGACCTTGGTGTCTGTAGGGTTGCACATCTTCTCACTTATTTCTCTGAATGCACAATTCCTCCTGTTTCCCCTCAGCCTCCCCCCACCCCTTCCTACATATGTATTGTCCCAGAGGTGCTGCCACCATTGCTGATGGGCTCAGTGTTGTTCAGCATTGGGTCTGTCTTCAAACTGGCTGGTATTGTCTCTGTTGGACATGGGGGAGTCTTCTCACAGAATCTGCCCCTGTAGTCTCCTGCTACCAAAACCTTGCTATAAAAACCCCAGTACATTAGTTCCTTGGTTTAGTATCAGATTGGAGATTAAGATGAGTTAATGTTCTAAGTGACTGAATAATTTTAAAGGTTAGAGAAAAAGTGTTTAAGTAAAATCAGTTGGGCTTGAAGTGCTCAGTAACTAATATAAGCAGTTCAGGTATAGCATAGGTGCAGTTTGCACAACACTTCATAGCTTTACCATGGTATTAAACCTGCAGTTTTGGATATTTTAAAAGATTGTCATTTTTGGGAGGTGTTTTACATTTGAATATATGTCTTGGGATGATCGTAGGAAATATGACTATTTAAGCCTTTCCTGTTACTTTTTTATTAATGGCAAATGTGAGCTACTGGGAGTATCACTTGACAAATATGCTTTTTGCTTAGTATGATAGTTTGAAAATATCAAAGGAATGAGAACTTTTGTCACTTCTGACTGTTCATTGTATGTTGGACAAATGGAATCAAAGCTGCTACAGCCTTTTAGCAGAAATAAAGATAAATTAATAGTCAAGCAAAATTCTGTGGTGGGCTTGATTGCAACCATGAATGAAATTTTGTTAGGGAAATTATCTTCAGCATTTGTGAAAAGCTAAAAAAATAAGTGCTAGAGTTTGAGTTCTTCTGGCAATACCAGATATATCTGAAAACACACCCTTATGAATGGAAAATTTGAAAGGTTAAATGTTTCTAAGTCTTTAAACGCAAAATTTCAGAATGATCAATTGTCTGTGTTTGAAGTTGTTCAATGCATAAGGATGCCAGATTCACGAGGCTTCAGCATCTGTTACTGATATAACTTCTGTGTATGGATTCTGTCGGGTGATTAACTGATTCTTCAAAATATTTGTATGATAGGCCAATATTCACATAAAAAAATACGTTCGTCTGTTCTGTAGAAGAGCAAAACTCCGACATAAAACTTGTCTTCAAAACTAGTTCTTGTGAAAGCCAGAATAAATTACATTGAATATAAATTTTGAACAAACCTTTTAATTTCAGAGTCACCTGATTTTCATAGTACTCTGTTCTGACTACACATAGTTTCATGATGGCTTGTTTGTTGGTTTTTAATTTTACTTGCTGCAAGTTAAATAGCCTTCCATACATATGTATGTAAGTCCAATGTATCTCATTATTTGGATGCAGCCCATGGGGTAATTCAAAATAACATTGCTGTTACAAGACATGGGGAGCTGGTGTTTTCTCCTTGGTCCAAAACATGGGATCTTTGTCTGCATCTTTGCACAGTTTGGTATTTAGTGCATTTTTATAGGAGCAAAAAGGGGTAAGGATATTTGTATGTGGTGCTTACAGTGGCTTAATCTTTGCCACTGTTACTACATTCATAGAGTCTAAAAAAAAGATGGGGAATGCCCAAAGCAGTAGCTGGTCCCCCAAATTGATCATATAGGATCACCTTGTACGGCATAACATAATTATTGACAAAGTGCAATTGAAAGTGAGTGTTTTTAGACTTGTATAATTTCTGGTCCCTTTCAAACTCTTCAGAATTGCTGAAAAGGTACCAAGAACAAAATTCAGCTACAGAAATTGTGTTATGGGTCTGGTTACAGTATATAACCAGTAACCAGTACGTGGTGCTGATAGAGACAGACAAGTCTGCACCCTCACTGTAAAATATCTAGGGGTTTACAAATAAAAAATGTTTGAAAAATATTAGTAGATATTTAGATTGGCATTTCAAACAAAGGATTTATTGTGCTTAATACCATTTTAGTATCACCAAAAAAGAAAAAAAGTTGGCTTGCAGACTGGGAGGTCCACAAGCTTTTCCACTGCCTACTTTTTGATATGTGGAGCTTTGGTGGTAGGCAGGTATGAATCTGCTGGTGCAGGGACTAACACCATCCCCATTTTAAAGTAAAAGGTACGTGGAGAAGAAAAAAAAAAGCCAAGTATTAAATGTTTTATTGGAATATGTCTGATTATTATGCTGCTGGTTCTGAGTGAAGTTCAAGTTGGTGTCTCCAGATTGTATCAAATTATATCTAAGCTTTCTAAAAGACTAAGAAATATTAAAAATAATAAAGTAGCCAACTTGCTATATTAACTTTTTATAGGATAAGACATATATTTGCCATGTCTAGAATAGACCTGAATGGTGCTTAATCTTGAAAACTTCCATATCCAAGAGTGGTGCCATTAATGTTCATGGCAGAACACAGTCCAAAGACCACGAGGTCACATAGTGAACTACTTCTGTTGTAGTTGAATAGCTGATGCTAACCAGTGCTATCAGGGAAACGGCCCAAAATGGTTGAAGCGGTGTGCTTTAACATGGTGTGGTTTTATACTCAGACTAAAAAACTGTAACCTGATTTACTAAAGTTAATCTGTACGATCGTTTTTATTCTAATTATTACATAAGAATAACTGCCACGAGAAAATATTTGGATGCAAGGGAAATATATACTTCTTACGGTATAGCCAGTTATAGTCTTTATTAGAAATTAATGACTGTGTCAAATTTTGGACAGCAAGTGATATTTCAGTTCACTTCTTAACTTTTAATGAGAGGTAAGGTCTAATAAATTTGGCCCTTAGCTGAGGTCATTAGAATTAATTATGACTTCTCTCACGTACAGTTATGAACAGTCACTTTTTTCCTCAAAGTTCACCAATGGTGCTGCATCTTGTACTCATTTACATGTACATGGATTTCCCTCCCCACTTTCTAGCCAGAAAATATAATTCTAAATCATACTTTTTCAAATGGGAAGTTAGAGTGTACCGCTTTTCAGTATTTCAGATTTATCTCTTCCCCTTTGCAAATTATGTTTTTTGTTAATTTTTATTATGAGCATTTATTGTTTTACTTCTCATTTCCTTCATCCTTGTTAGGAAAGAAATATAGCCTGATTGATGCAAGGGAAAGTAATTGATAATTTTAATTAATTTAATTAATAGAGGAGAAACACATAAAAGCTGGTTAAGGAAATAACAGAGGAAAGTTTTTATTTTTATTTTTTTTTTAAGAAAAAGCGGAATAAAATGCTGACCTTGTTTAATGCAATAAGATTAAATGCCAAATCACTAATGTTCCCCATGTGTTGCTTCTGGTTTTAGCAAAACTCACATCAGTAACAGCGGTGAGGGTATAGGTTGGCCTTGGGGGAAGAGTTACGAACACTTACATTTTGGGAAATGTCTGGACAAATGTCTGTCTTTGTCCTCCCCTGCTTTGTTTATTTGTACATTCTTAACTCCATGGAAATTATTTTATGAATATAACTGAACAGCAGGATTAAATGTTGGCTTGGGAGACAACTTTCCTTAGTTGCCTGTTAGTTTTGTTTTGACTATCTGGACCTTATGTGGTGCTGAGGAGTCCAGAAGGATCTAAGGCTGCAGTTCCCATTTTGAGGATGTTGTCTTCGTCCTTGCTTCCTTCCAGGTTAGTTGTGGGAGGCTCTTTCCTGACTTAGAGTGCTGGAGGAAGTGTTAGATCGTGTAGTTTGTTACTACAAACTTTCCTGATTGTGGCTGTCCATTAAACTGATACCTCCTTCCTCTGAGTTCTTGATGTGTTGTCTTGCCACAAGTAAGGATCAAATTTATGGAAGTTTGTAGTGCATATGGAAGTGAAAGAAAGCTGAGGTTTATCTTATGCAGCCTACTTTTCTCAAACACAGGTCACATTAGTTAAGACAGGGATCTCCTGGAGAGAGTCCAGCGGAGGCCACAAAGATGATTAAGGGCCTGGAGCATCTCCCCTGTGAGGAAAGAGTGAGCTGGGGCTGTTCAGCCTTGGGAACAGAAGACTGAGAGGGGATCTGATGTTTATAAATATCTGAAGTGTGGGAGACAAAGGGAGATGGCCAACCTCTTCTCAGTGGTCTGTGGGGACAGAACAAGGGGCAGTGGTCACACGTCGGACCACAGGAGGTTCCGCACCAATGTGAGAAAGAACTTCTTCATAGTGAGGGTGACAGAGCACTGGAACAAGCTGCCCAGGGGAGTTGTGGAGTCTCCTTCTCTGGAGATATTCAAGACCCATCTGGACGCTGACCTGTGTGACCTGCTCTAGGGAACCTGCTTTGGCAGGGGGTTGGACTTGATGATCTCTCGAGGTCCCTTCCAACCCCTACAATTCTGTGACATCAGAAGGAAAAAGGCAGTGATGAGGCAGGCTGGTGGGGCCTGTGGCATCTGAAAGACTGGAGGAGATGCAGTGGAAGAGAAAGACAACATACAGTGAGCTGACTTAGCTGGAAGAAAATAGGATAGTGTAGATTGAAAGAGAGGCAGTCTAACATAAGAGGTAGAAATATGGGTAAAAAAAGGAAAGATCAAATACCAGGAAATGATACAGAGGTTGTGATAGGTGATCTCAAAATAGGAAAGAACGGAAGGGGAAGGGGAAAGAGCATGAATGAAACGTAGTGCTTATAGGTTAGTCAGTTGATCCATTTATGCTTTTTACTGTTTCTCTGAGGTCAGAGATCATGGTGTATCCTGCTTGTTAAGTTACGTAGAGAGGAATGTTCTTGGACATTTAAGTCCAACTTTTGTTGGCTTCTGCTATATCTAGACTTGAACTAAGGAATTTCTGACACTTGGCAAATGGAACTTCTGAGTCATTACACATATTAATTGCTTGAAGTGTATTGAAATATTAATAAAATGGGGAGATACTGTAGTTTAGCATACTAGCTATCCTTCACGTTTGATCAGCAAAACAGTTTGAACTCTTATCTCAGGGAGCAGCTATCTCAAAGCATAAAGATTTTGCAACTTCTCATAAAAATTGGTTGCAAATCATTGCTTTCACTGACTAGTACTGGCACTTGTTTTTTGCTAATTGGAGCTGATTTTGATCATCAGGATTAGTTATTGCTGTAATGCTGAGCTGATTCCTTGTGATTTTTGGCAGTGAGTGGATTAAGGTTTTGTGTGTTTCACCATAGACAAAAGGATATAATATTTTAGTGAAAGATTATGTAATTATATGCTCTGTCATTGAAATGTCAGACCACTATGCTTGAAAATATTTCTCAGACTGGCAAATATTAAAACCTGGTATGATGGCTTCAGCAGGGAAACCAATTAAAGGGCGAAAATTGGAGGTAAGAATTGTTTCCAGCAATTGAGGGAAAATGTTCTTCAGTGTTGAAAACATTACTGTGTTATGTAATTGCACAGAATTTTAAATGATGGATGCTTTCTTGAAAATGTAAGTTTCCTGACTTCAGGGTGGTGTGTCAAATCTTTCTGTCTGCCAAAAAATGACATTCTATAGTGATCAGGTACCAGCCTTGAGGTGTTTGTTGTCCCTTTTTAGCCTTTCATTCTGACTGTCTTCCCTTTTGGTGGAGAGTGGTGAGAGTAATAGAAAAGGAGTTGTAATGCATCTGCTCAAATTTAAATCTATTCAATTTCCTTAGGTATTGTCCAGCTTTTGAAAAACAACAAAAAAGATACAGTCAAATGTAATCCAGCTTGCTTTCAGTCTTTTCTTTTTGACTATTAATAGATTGCTTGATGTTTCCCACTGGGTATTTCCTTTTTTTTTTTAATTTTTTTTTATGACTTTTAAATGGTTTTGAATGTGGATGTGATCTCACTGATTCTAAATTGAATATTCAGTTTTGTACAAGATACAACTGACTGGTGTTTCCTATCTCTACATCTCAGTTGGATAGCAAGTGTGAAATGACTTTTAAGTGAATGGTGATGGAGCTCTTAAATGTTATCTTGGTTTGTGGTTGAAAAAACAGTCTATGGTTTGACTCATAAGTGTTAGAGCTTTAACTTTGCATCATATTCTAAAATTTTAATTAGAATTTTAATACAATAATTAATTTTTTTTTAAGGTGGGGGGGAGGGGAAGTCCTTAAGTGTTTAGTAAAGCTGGAAGTAATGTATCACTGCATTTAGAAGACCAGAAATAATTTCACTGCAGGATTTATGAGGGTTTCTGGAATAAAATACACACTTGAGGCCTGGCAGGTAAAACAGGAGCTGAGAACGGAACACTGTGTTGTATGACAGCCTGCCATCACTGTGGTGGGGACACCTCTCGTGGGTACCATGGCAGTCAGCAGTGTGCCAGGGAGTGCGGAGTAGCCAGAGTCCTCATGCAGTCTCCAGAGGAGGTGAAAGGGCCAGGATGACAAAGGAGTTTCAGTGATGTGTTGAAACCAAGGTCTTCTGCAGAGTATTGGTATTTTGGGAAGGAAAACGTACTTTTGGAGTTCCGAGTTGTTCAAGAAGTGTTATATCATCTACTGGCTTTCAGATTGATATGTGTGAAATACAAGACAGAACTGCAACATGGTTTTGTTTTGTTAGCTTTTTCTTGGATGTTTTCAGGTGGTTTGGATGTTCTTACGAAGTAGAAACAATTTTAAATTCCCAGGCTTGTTTGATATTTCTCTTTCCAGCTTCCTTTGAGAACTTGGCTGAGCTAACGGTCTTTTTTTTTTTTTCCTCCCCAACTCTACCACCAGTTTAGCAAGTTCTTTTTCTTTTTTACTCTTGCTCTTTGCTGAAAAAGAAGCAAAACTTTGTGTGAACTGCAGAGGAATATGCTGCTTCTCTTATGACTCTATGCATAATATAAAGCCTGTTCTACATTATATCTGTCTTTCTTATAACTAGTTCACTTACATTTAAAAAAACCCGATAGCAAACTGACATGAAAGACAAATGTGTAATGGTGATGAAAACTATTTAATGTTTAGTAGGGAAACAACTATTTATTGAAAATAAAAACCATGTCTAAAGGCTCTAATGCTGACTTTTAGAAACACCACCATATTGTGGTATTTGCAGTACCGTATGTCCTGTACAGTAGATAATGTTTAAAATTGCTTGGGAACTGGAGCTTGCAATTGTGAGCCTGGAATGTCCTGCAGATAATTAAGTTGTGGTCAGGCTTTAGAAAAATAAAAAGTTCTTGAACTATGATTTTATAAACATGCTACAATAACATTTCCTTATATTTAACAGTTTCATACAGAAAGCTGATACTCTCACAAGGCATTGACTAAAGGTAAAACATCAAGAAAGAAAAAATATTAAATTAAAACTTCACTTAGGATGTTGACAGTTCGATTGTAATATTAAACAGATGTGTGTGTTCTTGGGATATTCTTCTTTCAGAACCTTGTTGCATGCCCATTTTCAAGTGACAGTTACAAATTTTTCATTAATTTAAGATTCTCCTTTCTTCAGTTGTCTTTGTTATATATTATTTTCTTCAGGTTGATTCAGCTGGACAGCGTGATTCATACTGTAGTTTCTGTTGGATATTCAGGAGTTCCTTTATGTAGGTTTGAATTGAGACATGGCTTATTCAACTGTATACAAAATGATTACATACATGCAGAGATTATTGCATGTGATATTACCTTTACATTTGTAAGGAAGGCATTCATAGTTTCTGCTTGTCAATATAGTAGGGCATAATTTGGCATCTTTGTCTCCTCATAAATACTGTCAATATCAAAATGAAGAAATGCAAGTTTTTTACAGATGTAAGTTTAATAAAGCATAGAGGGAATTTGAATTATCAGTTAAAGAAGCAGCATATAGCACTACTAAAATGGCAAAATGCTGTGCCCAGTTCTGGTGTCAACCTTTCTCAGAAATGTGGTGGAGGTAGGCTGTTTGGGGTTTTATATAAAAGGTTACCTAAGTGATCTGAAGTCTGGAAAATCTAATTTGTGGTGAGAAATTTTTCATCCGGTTTTGCTAGAGATTTTTCTTGTGACTGTGTAACCTGATTTTTTCACAGATATAATGAAAAAAGCAAAAAAAAAAAAAAAAGATACAGTACAGAAAAAGGTACATATTATTTGTGGTGTTATTTACCTGATCCTGAATAGTAGATTCTACTTCACTTGAAATCTCTTAAGTGATTATGTTCCACAAGTAGTGCAGGAGTTAATCCATAGGGATGGCTCAGGAATTCCTCTTTACATAAGGGACGTTGCTTTGTACCAAAGCAAAGAATTGCATACGGGTTTTCCAAATCCCAGACTACTGCTCCAGTGACCTATGACTCTGATCAGTCTGACCTTAGACTGGGCACATGTATGGGTGTTCTGTACTTGCAGGAAGCAATGTGTTAAAGTATTTCTAAAATAAAATAGCCATATTAAACTTAACAGGGAGCCTCAACTTGTTACCTACCACAGAAGTTATTTAATGTGAAGTAAGCAACTATTTAAATTTTTTTTTCAGATTTCTTCCTCATATATTTGAGTATGAGTGGATGTACAAAGACAGGTAAACGGTTTATTTTTTAAAAGATTGAACTAGTGTGATGTATTGAGTAAATATTGAGTAAATAGCACTACACTGGTGTGGTCCACATACTGACACAGTTTCATGTATATGAATTGGCTAACTCCTTTCTTTGTCTTTTCAAAGACTTGTGTGAAGACACGATACACCACAATGCAAGTGAGAATAGTTTATTGTAAGAATACACTTCATTTCTCTTAATGAAGAGAACTTCTCTTAGAAGTTGTTTCTAGTTTTTTCTAGGATTTTTGGCTCACTGTGAAACCTGATGTACTATAGATGGGAAACACTTAGGAGAGGTCAGATGTTGTTTCTTGTATTTTAGAATGCAGTGTAAAGGAGCATACCCAACTACAGGAAAGTACGTCTTGAGATGATCAAAATGTGAGGGAGAAAAAGAAGGAAAAAGTACTGGAGTTAATAAATTGGCCTGAAATGTGACCTAGTATAACTTCTTATATTTCTTCTGTTTTATGGCATAGAGAATGCATGGTGATGTGGTCTGGCTGTTACTTTACCATTTCATCACAATTTATTGTCTGAAAAATTACAGTAGTTTCAGGAGTGGTTTGTGGGTTCACGCAAGACACTTGAAATGCTTATATTTTTTTTTTTTTGTAGGGAAAATGAGGCAAGTACATATTCTTGAAGGAAACATTTTTTGCTCACAATGAATGAAAAGCATTTTCTGTATAGCCCTTAAATATTCTTATTTTATTGAACTAGGCATATATACCCTCTGTAAATTCTAATCTGAGTATTATTCCAATTTTAAAGAAATATATTTAGAAGCATCCATTAGAGGGAAGGAAGAAGATGCACATATTACCTTTATCTTTTGAGTAAATGCGTGTCTTTGTTTTTTACACTAATGCAAATACTTACCTCAAAGACCCCTTTTTAAAAGTTTGTTTATACATGGTTGTTACTGATGCTTTTACATTTGAAAATGAGCTACTGTTGCAAAATTCCATCATTTGTTTGGAGGCATTTTATGGATTGAACTGTTTTGAACAAACTGATTTTTACCTTTCAGTTCTTAAAAGAAGTTGTTTCTTGTTTCAGTGAGACTTGTAAGTTGTGGGAGTTCTGCACAGCCTGGTGATGATAGAGTCTTCTGTGAGAGCAGGCAGATGGATTGTGTTATTATCATGCATCTTTCTGCTGGGCTTTTGTGGTGGTTGTTTCCAACTTCAAGTTTTGTCCCTTACATGGAAGACTTGGAAATAATAGGAATATGGAAATTACATGATAATGTGGAAATTACATGAGATAATTTGCTATGCTTTTAAGCCTCTCTGATTAGCACACTTGGACACAAAGGGAGATTATATTAATTTATTTCCTATTATTCTTATTATTGGTGCTTAAATATGGAATCTCTGGTAGAACAACTCTGTGGGTGTCTGATCCTACAGAGATAACTATTTGACTGAGACTGTTGCTGTGGAAATGTTGTTCAATAAACACAAAATGTATGTTGCAACAAAAAAATACTTTCTTACTGGAATTCCATATGCAAGAAGATTGTTGTAATGCAAATAATCTGAAACCCTTGGATAGCAAATTGTTTGGAATTAAGTTTCCTACCTCTTCTAAGATTAAGAACCAAATTATTATATTGCCTTCTGATTGTGTTTTCTGCTTTAAATTGCTATTAGGGTAGCTCTGAGAGTCCCCAACTGAGAGCAGAGCTAGATATCTTTTGTGGAGCATTTGAACTTTTAACTAAGCAAGACACTTAAAGATGCAAGATGAAAACCTGACTGTACTGAAATGGACTGGAGAGTTCTGGTCTATTTAATTGAATACATGATTTTTCAGAATATTCTTAGCAGATTGAAAGTTTTATGCTTGATTTTGTTCCATGTTTTATTCTCAAGTAAGAGCATTAAGAGAAGGCTTCTCAAGTGCTTTTTGGGTTTTTGTGGGTTTTTTTCCACAAGGTATGGTCCTTTTTTTGTTTGTTTTTTCTTTCTTGTTCGTTTATGCATTGTTGAATTGGGTTCTAAGAGAGCATTCTCAGAAACTTCTAATGAAGAGAAAGGAATTATGAGTAAGGATACTTCTAATTTGTGTTATTTATTTGTATTTCCAAAGATATTCTGTACCCTAAACCAAATAATTCTGTAAATATTCGTTGTTGAGTAGAACTTACGATTTTTCAAAAAAGCGTAGTTTTGAAAATATGTACGAGTTGTAGCAATTAACCTACATGCACATTTATAATTCTAGAAAATGGACAGAGTATTAGATTCAAAGACTGGATCTGATAGACCCAAATTGCTTAAAACATCAGTTATTGAAGATGTCCCCCTGGGACTTTGGGAAACCATTTAACAGATGAAAGTACATTTTGAAAAGTTTGACCTTACAGGCAATCATAAAATGAATCAAAACAGCTCTTTCCTCCTCTGAAATGTACAGAGCCCATCTGTATCTAATCCAGTAATTATAGACTGAGTTCAATTACCTTTTCAAACTTGGAGCAGACTGGAGACTAGGCAGTGAACAAACATAGGGTTTTGTCTAGACCTCAATTGACCACAGTCTAAAACGTGAATTTATATCTAATTTTATTTTTAGCTTTGTTTGATAGTTCTTAAAGGATTTATTTTGCTACCTAGATTTTAAAGGATATATTATGCTGGATCATGAAAGATTTTACTTCTTGGTGAAGTCTTTATGGATACGTTTTTATCCCAGTGAAGTTAATAAAATGACAGTGAATCCTAAGAGTTTACCGAATGAATAATTTTAACTGTAAAAAAAAGTGGGTTAATTGGCTCTTTTGAATCTTTAATATTGCTACAACAAAGTTATGGAAGGAAGGAGGGAAGAATGTGAACAAAATTAAATAATTTTTTTTCTGTGCTTATATCCGTTTATTTAATGTTAATATTAAAAGAAACAAACTTTGATTTTTTTTCATTTTAGATAAATGAACCCCATAATAACTGCAGTATTATCACCAGTTGTTAGAGATTAGAAACCATGCTGAAAATAGCTTTTCTATTTTTACTAATTTATTTCAGTTAGAGCAGGCAGACTATGCATTCAGCCAGACATGCAGTTAAGTAATGCATACACAGCTACAAGTTGTAGTAGCTAGAATGAGTTTTCTTTTTGAGCACCAAATTGAAGCCCAGGTATCTTCTGATATTATCCCACAAACAAAACAATCCATATATTGTACATCTTACTGAGAAGTATCTTGAGCTGCATTCACTGTCTGATGTAGCATGGCTAACATGATCTTACCTCTTTTACATCAGTTTAAAATGTAAAACTGATGGGGGGGGGGCATTGATGTAAAGACAGAATAAACACTGTATTTTTAAGTTGTGCGGTGTGCTTTCATTGGAATGGTGTCTCTTGGCAAGCAAGGGCTATGATAATCAGTGCATTTAGTTTACTGATTCTTAATAGCAATCTGTATTTCGTAGCAGTTGCTGTAATTAGTTAAGAATGTGATTTGTGATGACTTCCAAGTCAACAGGTATTTCACGAATAAGGCATGCTGTTCTAATTAGTAGTAAATTTGATGAGACAAGCAGGAATCTTTGATGTTTAGCTGGTTTTCCATGTAACACGATGAAAAAATTGATCTAATGAAATGTTACGTAGCCATTAAAGCTGAGGGGCCTAGGAGATGGCATTGATTAGTCTGAGTGTATTTTGTGTCTATACTTTACAGTTCTCAAATATTTATCTTCAGGAGTTGTGGGGGTTTTCTATTTTGTGTATGGTAATTTTCTGGATGACTGATAGTGTTCTGAAAATGTAATATGTCAAATTATTTTCATAATTGTAATTTTAAAGTACAACTTGTAATAGTTGGAAATGTAGTAGTTTTTGGTGTGTAACAACATTCCTTTTTTTTTTTTTTTGCATTTTGTTTGTGTTTTTCTTTCAAAAGAGAGCAACTGTCATGTACTTGGAAATCAGGAAATCCAGTCTTCCAATTTCAGGCCTTCCTTAAAATCCTATTTACAAAAGCACTGAGAACTTACTACCACCCTGCCTCAACTCCACATCAGGAGCTAAGGAGACCTTTCATCTGTTGCAAATGGCAAATGTCATAATCTGTTGCAAAATCATATTTGTTTTAGTAGATTTATCATAGAAGATTGGATCGTATACTGTCTAAAAACACTGAGCTCTTCTAGTAAGTGTCTGTGTCCTGTCCCGGGGCCCTTGCCTGGAAATTCTGTTACTTTATGCTGTCATACAGCGTACCACCAGGCTTTGTAATTGAAAGTAAGGGTGGTTGGTAGAAATTCTTGAATTTTTAATGTGTTTGATAAATCTGCATTACAGTTTCTTAGGAAGAGGCTGCTACAGGCAGAATGCTGGATTAGTTATTTTTGTTCTGTTTCATCTTACAGAGCTTCGGTGTTGCACAGAACTTCAGAAACAAAAATATTTTAGGCCAGCAGCTAAAATGACTACGTTCTGAGAGTAAACCCAGGCCATGCCTTCAGTCTGGAGGTTACCTGAATTGAGAAGTCCAGATTTTTCACTGTGTTCAGTCTGATCTAGATAATTTTCATTCTAAGGTGTAGTGACACTCCTCTCACATTAAGGTTACTAGCAGTAATCGTTAAGAGTAATGCCTCTTCTGTTTGTACAAATAGAAAAATGCCTGTTTCCTGATCACTCTCAGGATTTTTTTTCAGTTTAATAGCAAGAGAAATTAAAAAAGTTAAAGTATTAGTCCTTTGTGCTTCAGTGGGTATTTTTGTGTTTACTGTTTTCGAGCCAGGTTTACTTAAGTTGGATCTTAAGAGTTGTACTTCCTCCTCTGCCTTGGAATCTCAGTTCAAGTAAATGCACTTCATTTTCTAAAAATGGATAATTTTTTAAATCTAAAGGGCATATTTATGTATTATAATCCCCAAAATTGACTATGGCAAAAAATAGTGGTTCTTCATGAGTCAGCCCATTTTAATTTTTTAATTGTTTAAAAGAAGTAACTTTCTCTTGCCTTCATTTGTTCCTTCCAATGCTTACTTTTATTTGAGAATGTGTGCTTTCATTTCTGGCTCTCTGTGTCATATTTTGTCATAGCACACTCTTAAAATCTTTGTAAAGGCTAGTGTCGCTAATTTCTTATTGTAAATATTTTCCTCTTCATTTGTGCTCCATTTGATTCCTTTGTTACTTTGTTTCCTGATTGTTTATTGCACGTTATAGAACCTATAATAGCTGCTTTTTTATTTAAATGGTAAGGAAACATTAACCACAGGATGGATAAACTGATTGCCCACAAATACCTAGTCAGTTGTTTTACATTCTGAAGCTGAAGACAGGCTTATTCTTTTTGTTGTTGTCTAATTTGTCTTATAAAACAAAGAAATTAAAAGGGCAGTCCATATGAAGCTCTAATCTTTGTAGTTAATTTTTCCTTTATCTTTTTTTTTCTCTTCTGTCCAGCTATTGCTTTTTGGACTTTTTTCGGTGATTTCATTCATATCACTAATGAGTATTAAAAATGGCTACTAATTAAGCCATAATAATATGCATGCAGTCATTACAGCTATGCTTTTTCATTTTCTGAAGTGCAAATTTCTCAAATTGGTTTTAATAAAAGCAAATCCATGTTGAATTAGTTAAATTTTATTAAAAAATCACAGTTTAGCTGTTTTGATACAGTGCAACTAAATTTAACTAAACAAAGTTACATTAGTGAAACTATTTACACAACAGTTATTTTCCTTCTCTTTTTCTATCATTAATCGTTTTTGTCTGTCTCTTCCATGCTTATTGATGTTATAGTTGTGACAGATACTTGAGTTGTTTATTGCAGAAATGTATTTGCAACATCATGAAGGGGCTGAAGAAAATTCAGGACAGAAAAAGAAAAGGATATCTTCAGCCAGGTTTAGACACCAGTGCTTTTGCTGTCTGCACTGCTGCTACACAGTTACACAGTACATTGAGTAATGTGCTTTTCCACTGGCATAGTATTAGAGCTGTGGGCATTTGAAATTGTTCTGTGTTTCTGTGCAGAAAAATTAGTTTTGGGTCATGCTGGTTCTAATGCTGGTGTGCCAAGGACTATAACATGCTATTAAAAAGCATGAGGTCACATTTACCCTCTCTTTGTTAGCATATATACATATATACATATATATATCTAGAGAGAGAGGGAGAGCATACAGACCTTTACTTAGGCATTCAGTAATGCTTTCAAAAGAATTTTACTTCCTAATAGATCATTTGGTTGGGGGTGTCTGTGTGTGTTTCTTCCCCAATAATTGGTTGGGTTTTTTTTTTTTGTGTGTGTTCTGTTGCTCTAAATAAATGCCCCATTCTTACAGGTACATGCTAGCTCTCATGTCTCTGCTATCTGTCCCACATTTGCACTGAAAATAAAATTGCTTTAGCCAGAATAGGTCTTGCAAAGCTTTTGTTTTTTTTTTCATTTTTTACCTCGGACATTGCATTTCTGCTGCTGTTTTTTTCTTTCTCTCTTCCATTCATCTTCAGTTCTTCCATTCTTTTGCTTTTCATTGTTGCTCTTATTTTTTCACCTCTGTGCCACAGTGAGCTTTGCCAGTTCCTGTTCCATCTACTTGTACAGTCTGATACCTGCTTGACATTTACCACATAATCTTGACTGGTCTCCTTATGGTTAAGTTCACTTCCCAGTGTTAAGATTTTATGTTTAATTTTGACTCATACCTTTAAAATTTTGATCTTGAAGTTGATAGTGAGATAGCTCCTCAGTGGGAAGGTTCCTCATGTTGACCTTTCCCTCTTCCCAAGCACAACATGCCAGTGCATGTGCACAGTACTGAAATATTCATTAAATATATTTCAGTAATACTCATCTGTCATGCAGAGCATGTCATTTGGAGCAGTGGTATGTGTAGTATCTGTTAAGCAGGTGATTGTAACCCAAATAAACTGGAAGAAGTAGTATCATCTCTGTCCTTGATAGGCGAGCCTGTTCACAGAATTTACAAGAGCTGTGAAACTTTGGTACTGCAAATTGCAGTAGCATTTTACTCTAACCTCCAGTAAAAATTGTATCCAAACCGGTATCCCTGTTACACAAGATAGGGGTCTTTCTAGGTATGAGTAGCTGCTGAAACACAAGTATCTTCTATCGAGTTGTTTGGTTACTTCCCCCTGCATCACAGTCACGGTTAGCTACTGCAGCCCAACCTCGGGTGTGTTTCACCTGCTTGCTTTTTGAGATTCCCTCACAGCTGACTGAGCACTCAGTCCTATTTATTTAAGAATGGAGACTGTGTTGCTCTCCTGAGCAGTCATGAAGATTACTCTGTAGTTTACAGCCTTTTCTTCTGAGTTTGCTGGCTGAAGCCTCAGACTTGATGCAGCAGTATACAGTGGTGATATGTCTCAGTGCAGATACTGTATCCTTTTATTTCAGCCAACCCTTTACTTTCCTTTTATGTGTCCTTTTGCCGTATTTTGTTTGGTTAGTTTTTATTTTCTCCCTGTTTGCACATTGTGTATTTTGTTTTCTGTGGATGCATATCAACAGAAAGCTACCTAGTGCATTAAGCTGTGGGTTCCTATGAATTTGAGGCTTTGTAAAGATAGACATAATTCTTTCAGAATTGAGTAATCCGTTGTAGCGGTAGCTAGGAGACAGAAACAGACTGTTGTATTTTCACATCTTGTATGGCCTTGCAAAGCTCATTTCATTTGAGTTTCTTCTTTCTCTTTTATATTACAAGCCAAGCTTTCTTATGTCTGTGCAAGCATAGTCTCTCCTGGATCACTCTTCTTTACACACTGGGGTAAGAGGAGCAGACCAGAAGTTTCTTTCTCCCATGTTAATGTTGGTTAGGATGTCACATATTCCTGTACTTTATTACACAGTTGCTTATATCACCCCAATCCGATCCATGTTCATTTCTGCAGACTAATAATAGTGATGTTCCAAGGGCAAGTATGCTCCAAGCCCCGAATGTGTGCTATTTTGACATATTTTTGCCATTGCAGCTGGGAGGAGCATTGCTGGATATAGAGGTCTTCATAAATGTCTCTTTGAGATGCTGCTAAGAGGAACATACAGTATATTCAGTGTCGTCAGGCTTTGGAAAAAACAGAAATTTTTCCTGGGATGGGGCATGTGTATGAAGGAAGGAGTGTGTGTGTGCACACTAGATGTGAGAAGGTTACCTTGCTAGGAAAAGTCACCTGTGAGAGAGATGACTTTGGAGGGAACGCATGTTAAAAGTGTTGTTAGTTCGTCCTTGTGCTACCTTTGTTTTCTGGATGGTAAAACGTAGAGCTGTTGTAAGTAGCACTTTGGTTTCTGGCTGTGAAGGAAGAGCCAGGTTCAGGTTTTGCTCAAATGAGTTTTTGCAGGGGCATCTGTGGACTAAAGTATTTGGACTACACCAGTAACACTGCAGATTGCAGTCTGGTTGCATTGATAGGGGCATCCTGGAACTATTCATACATTGGCATAGAGAATGTTGTTATTTTATGTATTGACAACAAAAGTCTATTGTTTGAAATCAGTGCTTTTGGAAGGGTTGCCTTTTCAAATCGAGCTGTCTTCTTGACCCTAAGGTAAGGAGTTGAGGGCAATGCCATACTGTAAACTGTGATTCAGACATTTTCCCCCTCCTTCCTTTTTCTCCACGAGATGCTTTTCAAATACTTACTATCTTACCTGAGCCTTCCTTCCTTCCTTCCTTCCTTCCTTCCTTCCTTCCTTCCTTCCNGTTGAACTCTGCACTCTAAACAAAATTATTCTTGAGTTTCAATTTCTGGTTGTAAATAAGGCAGAATACTACTTTTTTCCTGCTGTGGTCTGATAGTTTGCTATTGATTGCATTGGGGGAGGCTTAGGAGAAGGCCTTACATACAGATAATGTGACAGCTAGAAGTGACACAGAGTAGTTTATCATAATACATATGGTAATTAGAGAAATTATTGCATTTCTTTTGATAAAGATTCCTTCTACTGTATACTTATATATCTTTCCAACTTCATTTAAATTTATGTGGCTATTACTGGTGTTCCCAGGGGAAACTATTTGAATCTGTTGCAATGTGAAAAATTTTCTGGATTTTGGGGTGTGATTTCTAATTTTGTTGTTCTATTGTGAAGCCAAGTGTTTCTTCTGAACTTGAAGTTATTTTCCTTGCTTTTTGAAAATACAGCAAATTCTGGTGCTTTCTAGCTCTTAACTGAGCTATAAATATTTATTTTAACCTTTAAGTTCTTTATGTATTACTATTGGTTTTGAGGGTCTGCATGCTGGAGTGTTTCATGCAACATTGTAAATACTCTTAGTTTACAAGAAACACTGGTAAGTTTTTTTTTTAATATAATAAATTTTTTTGGCTATGTGACATACAAAAATGTTTCCCAGTCTGTGCTATTCTTTTTTCCTCTTCTCTGCTCTTTTCAAACTTTTTATATGAAAAGCTCAAAAAATTTTGTGCTGTGTTCTCACTTGCGTCACAGCATCATAGCAGTTTCTTGTGATTGCTTTTATTAAAAATGCTCCTTACATTTTACATCAGCTTCTTTATTCTAGAAAGTCTTTAACTTTTTTTTTGACTGATATACATTCATCTCGAGCAAAATTAAAATACTGAGAAGTCTGAATGCTTTGTTCAGATGGGTTAAATGAGTATGATTAAGTTGTAAGAATTAGCCCATCAAGTAAAATCTTAGAACAGCATACAAAGCTTTTGGTTGAATTAAAAACCAGAAACCCAACTTTCATTTGCAATAGCAGTGTTCTGATTTTCATTAAATAAATTATGTTTTAGTCTATTTTGTTTAAATTCAAGATTAATTTCTATGGTTACAGCGGATATAAATCTCTAGATTGCCTTTAAAAGGGATTGTTTATTCAGGACGGGGCTGACAGTCTCCTTAAGAGAAACTATTACTTAATTTTATTTTTCTAAGTTTAAATGCTTAAAAATTATTTGTAATGATACCCCAAAGGCATCATAAAAATGTAAAAATAATTATACTTTTAAATTACCAAAAATTACAGGAAATGGACATTTAGGAAAACCTTACTTGAGATTCATGAAAAAGAGAGAAAGGAAAAGTGCCTTACTTCACAACTTAAATTCTTGTCAGGAGTGCCTGCTTTCAGTGATTAAAAGTGTCCTCTGATGCGAAACAATAGCACTGACTTCCCTTTTAATTACAGATAAAACTTACTGCTCCCAAAATCTGCAAGTGCTTTGTCAGGAGAAATTTCTACATGACTACTATTTACTGGATTTTTTTTTTTTTTCAAGTAGAAATTTTTCTCCTCCATGGTTGTAGGTCAAAACCAACATGAATAGTGTTTTGTGGTGAACAAATGTAGGGGTCCCAAGATGCTTTTTCATGCCACATCATATGTTACCTAGGGAAGTTAATGGTCATTTGGTAGTTAATAGAAATATGACAGAGCGATGTACGCTAAAAGAAGGGATTTTTCCCAGACATGGTCTTTGCACACGTCAGGAGATTATTGAGTGGGGACAAAGTAGGGTACCTTCATTCTCAGTGATGCTTTTAGGCCAGCTTGTGCTCTGATAAGCTTCTAGCCCATGCTGTAGAGACAAGAACATGTCATGATTTGCTTTAATTAACATTTTATAAGATAATTCTAAGAAAGGGATGGGGTAAGGGAATGGGATTTCAGAATGACTCTCTTAGTATCCTGGTCCAGTCCAAGAGTTATTAAAAGGATTGTCCTTTTTATGTCCCTCTCTCTTTTTTTGTTTGGTTTTTTTTTGTTTTGTTTGTTTGGTTTTTGTTTGTTTTTTGGTTTTTAATTCTAGTGCTTCCCTCACCTCAGTTTAGCCGAAATTTTTTCTTTTAGGAGGACTAGTGGAGAAGAGTTATTTTCACGAGGGATGGAGGAGGGATATTTTTTGTTTGATTGGTTCTACTTCCTAGGTGCTGTAACAGGATTAATCACATCTTGCAGAGAAAATGCCACAAGGAGGTCCATTCAAAGCAGGGCAGCACAGAAGAGATCAGTGTGCCCGATTAAAAAAGCGTTATTTAGATGTATGAAGTCGTGAGTAGCCTTATCAGTGTGTCACTCCACATCAGCCACATAAAGACTTAGAGTGACCAGGGCCGTGTGAGTCCTTAAGATTAGGGCAGATGTTCCAGGTTTTGGGGTTTCCTATTACATGGGAGATGGAGGGAGAAGGGGCCATTTGTCTTAATTTCTCTGTTGATACCATAAAGTACTTGGATGAAAATCTTAATATGTACAGACTTAGTTTTTTTCCATTTATTTATTTGCTTTTGTGTCTGATCTGTACATGATCTTTAGCTAAGGAATTATAAACTTCTCATTTTCAAGTGGGTGTTTTCTTGGTCCAGTCCAGTGTTTTAATGGGGGAGAAACTTACTTGGCAAAGTAACTACTAAAGTAACGTTTCATCTGCATAATACAAATTAAGGTGTTGAAAAATAATAAAAGGATTTTTTGCAATGAGAGAGCTATTGTACTGATGATGAAAATCCAGAAAAATACTTGAATGCTGAAACAGAATGGTGCTTGTCCCCCTCTTGACAGAGCAGTGAGATTCTGGGACAGAATAAGCACGGTGTTAGTTTGTGCTGCGTGAGTGTATTAGTGTACATGCACCAAAAATGTAGAACTCTGGATCAGAAGGGCCTGGCAGAGGAGGTTGGGACTGTGGCATGTGCATGGCTCCGGTCCAGCCGTGACCTCAGCAGAGAGCACATCGGCACCATGGATGCCCTGGTGCCCTGTCACGGCTTCTGCTGCAGCAGATTCAGTTTAGTCTCAAAGTCAAGCCACACACACGTGTCACTCAGAAACTTGGATTTTGATTTTCATAATGATGGTCAGATAGTAACCTTATATTACTGTGCAGCTGTTAAACGAGAGTGGAAATCTCTTTTGTATCGTAAAACATGTCCAAGTCAAGAAAGCATAGTACTCAATGAGCTCAGACTGTGAGAACAAGGGACAAGAAACATCTCTCTCACAGAAAGACAAGCAAAATTGAATGTAGTTACAGAAAGGTTGTAAATGGAGTGTTTTGAACAGCAATGGTAAAGGAAAATTATTGCAAATATGTATTTTGACCAATTTACTTTTATCTCTCAACCAAAACATTCCCCACAGTTGTTGTGGGGTTTATATTTTAGTCAGTGAGGTTTTGGATGATTGTGTAAAAATATAAATGTTCAAGAAAGTTATGATTAGAGTTGGATAATAAATGAGAAAAAAGGGGAATAGGAGTTTTATTAAAATCAGATGCTCCTTTTTTTTTAAATTTGAAAGTGTTTGTTGCCACAGAAAATAAGTGAAGACTAATTATTAAAACATGTAACATGATGTACATTGTAGAAAATCTACTGTTACTTTTTTGTGGAGTTCAGCTCAGTTCAGTTCCTGCTGACTTCAGACTATTTTCAGAGTATTCTGTACCTGCTGGTATCAAACCAGTGTGTTCCATCTCGGCCTAAGAAAACAGTGACAAAATTAACAGAGACCTCTTTATGTTAGATTTTATGTGTATTGCAGTTTTCTTGTTCAGAATTGAAATTCAGTGTTCATAAGCAATTAAAATTATGATGTTGGGTGGGGTTTTTTCTATAAGTATCTGAAATGAAATGTATTAAAATGGTTGTAAGAATACACAGTATATTTTAGAATAGTCTCAATAGCTTCAAAATAATTTTCCTATACAGTTGGAGTTTGCTGTAGGTACCATAACCACTTATTAAACATACAGCAAACCTACCCCAAAATAACAACCCAGTAAAATCTTCATCCAGTGATACTACTGGGTATTTTCAGTCTTTACTGTGGCCACTGGGGAACTGATGCTTTTGAGCTCTTTAGGTCTTAATTTTGCTTTACTCTCAAAAGGGTCTTCAACGAAAAATGGCTTGCAAGTATGTTGCAAAATTTAAAAAAACGTCTTCATCATAGACTTGACCAAATCTTATAACAACTCTGCATTATATGTAAGGAAAGCACAGTAAGAAATGTGAGGCATTTAGGCTGATAGTGAGCTACTACCAAATTTTCCAGTTTGTATAATAAGTGGTGAATAAAATATCAAACCAACCAAATGCAGATCTAAAGTGCACTTCAGAGGCTAAGTATTTCAAATGTAAACTGACATTAGCAAAAATCGGTGAGAGGCAATTTATGAACCATAAGCAGTTTTTATAAAGAGATACAAAGTAAAGCGGTTATTAAAAAAATTAAAAATCCTTTAAAAGCAAGCTTTATTTTTACAGTTCAAGACAGGGTTTTTTTTTGTTTTTTTTTTTTTTTTTACTTCTTTTTGCTAAATATCATACTAGTGAAAAAAGTATTTTCTGCTCTAGACCAGGTGTTAGGTGACTGGTTTTGCCTCTTACTGCAGTTTGGAGGTTCCTTAATCAGTTTGGTAATGGTCATCTAACACTGCCTGTGGAATTCTGCAAGGTTTTCTCCTCCATGTGGCTAGTGCAAATGTTTGGAGTGATTCCTTGGGATTTTGTTGTTAATTTAAAATAGAAGAATGCTGGTAGTATTACACATTTTATTTTTGAAATATTTTTAAAGTTCTGCCTTGAAGAGTCAAAAATGCCTCAGTCTGTCTTCATTTTCATGGCTTTTAATCCAGTTAACTCAATTTTCAATGTTCTTATGCTATGTGCTGTACATTCTATTAATACAATACATCCCCATTCTTGGTTATTCCTTTGCTCTGAATACAAGACTGCTAATAAAATGCAATTAAAATGTTGCTTGGCCATTGCTGCTGCTGTACCCTACGTGCTGATGTAAAGCAGAAACTGAACAAAGTCACAATTTTCCCGAGATTAGAGGTAGCCAGGCTGGCTGTCTCCACGCCTCCCACTACCCACTTCCAGCCTTGGGCCACCCCCACACCACAGTTTGGATGTTATTTGCTCTTTTGGGTTTCGGGTTACGAGAGCAATTGATCTGCGTGACCTGTTTGAGAAACTTGCACGTTTGCTGGGGAAACCTAAACCAAATGGATCCCCTCCAGAGGGAAATCAGCTGAAAACTGGTTGGCGTTTGGAGGCTGCCAGTACTCCTCTACAGTGAATTCTGGTAGGACAGCACCACCTCATGGCCTACGGGTAAGTCACCTTAAATAAGAGGTTTCACCCTATTAAATTCAGAGATGGAGTTTAAATTTAATCTGTGGTTTAATGTAACTGGGTTAATCTTTCTATGTAAATTCAGTGGATAAAACAACCTGGAAGGAAGCTGTGTGGGATCCAGCTCTTCACATGTTCTGTTTTTTAAAAGTTCACAATTCTTATTTAATCAAAGGTAATTTGTAGTGGAAGATTTCTCCACAGGAGTCATTTCTGCATCAAAACTTTTCTAACTAGTCTTTCCCAGCTGTAATAGTTGAGGTAAGAGCTCAAGCTCATAATTTTATAATTCATTTAATATAAATTTGGTTTCTGTTGATAGTGCCTATTCTGCTTGGGTTTTATTCCATATTTCTGAAAATGCTTGCTTTTGTTACATGCACTAGCTATGAAAAGTTTCCTCTTTTTTTAATATGGTTTAAACATTGGGAACATTTTTTTGTATAAAAACCAAGTATATGTTCTTACACCAATTATTTTATTACCTGAGACTGTTCTTTTTTTTGGTTGGAAACATGTAGTCCCTGTACCTCACAGGGTGTCTTACTGAAATTCTTAATTTCATCTGAAATAGGTAGTGCATATATGTTTATGTTGACTGTGTGTTTAGAATTGAAAACATTATCCCCAGATATAAATATTATAAAAATGATAATTTTTCTCCTCTTTGCAGAGGGGACTGTAGAATCTAGTCACCTTATCATGAATCTGTAGATGGGATCTATTTAGGTAAGGCATTTGAAAATGAGGCTTTTGTGATGGATTGAACAATGGTTTTTAATGGTGAACAAGAGACATCAGCGGTGCTTGTTACTGTTGCTGAATCAACAGTAAATGCCCTGCTTCATGACTTGTGCAAGAGCCTTTCCATTATTTTGGGGGTTTAAGTTTTGTAAAGTTTTCTTTAACAAAACACATCTTTTAAAAATTCAGAGTGACAGTACAGTGCAACGTGTAACAGTCACCTTTATATGGTAGTGAGTAGTTGCTTATTGTTCTGATGGAAGAGTAAACTTGATAAAATGCTGTTTGTTTAATGAAAATGACCATTCAGCGCTGTCGAGTTCTCCCTACAATATGTCACGGGAACCTATTCCAATCATTTTAATCGTAAACAATGCTGCTTCTTCTTGCAGTGGGTTAAACGTATGCAAATTGGAACCTACTGTTTCATGAGTGATCAATTCTTTGTTGGGAGTGGAAAGAAATGTTGTATGTATTGCTAAGATACTGAAGGAAGCAGAGTCAGCATCTTTGTTCTACAGTATATGCATCTTTAGAAGATGCTGCTTTGGAGGGAAGGCTTTCCTGTTTCTCTTCTTATATAAAAATATAGCCTGCACTAAAATCTGAAGAAAAATCTCCAAATAGAAGGACATGTACCATTTCTAGTGGAGGCTCTGAGTATCAATAGAGCTGTGCATGCCACCTGTGGTAGCAGATGGCAGCCATTCACAGCTTCCTTTTGTGTCAGACCTGCATACTATGCAAAATTTGCTTTTTTGTTTTAATAAGAGCTGTTTAAAAAAAAAAATCCACAGTAGTACCAACACACAGATATATCTGTTAAAGAGGCAGTTTACAATGAAGATGAACTTTTTAAAGTGCAAACTGAAAGCTGAAGTAACTTAAAAAGTTACATTACAGACTTTGATGTGAATTTATAGTGTTTTTTACTTGTCCGATGCCGATGCTTTTGTTGCCACCCAGTGGATAAGTGCTGCTGCTTCACTGTAGGCAATCAATTGTTTCACCACCAGAACTACACGCCGGAGTTTTTAAATAACATCTGGTGTCTCCGGCTTCGGTACCTGAGCTTACGAGGTTGTCGTAAAGTTTGAAAGTTGTAACCAGATTTACCTTCTTTAATGGCAGATCAATCTTTTAGGAAGTGCTCTACTGATGCTGGCAGCTTCTGCTCTGCCTTGTGCTCATTCAGGTGTTTGTAGAACTGAAATGAAAAAAGTAGATTATTTATATTTGATCTTAAGCTTTATTAAACCCCCCCCAGGAGACCCACAGTGAAGTGCCAGTGGGAATGGAAAGAGAAGAGAGAGAGCCTGGAGTTTTGTTGTTGCAGTCTTTGTTGTCAGAAAGAACGCAATCCCCTCTGTATGCAATCCCCTCTGTATTCTTGTAGTGAGTGGAAGCTCAAGAACATGCTGTTAGTACAGCAATATAATTGATGTTGGCAGTATTGGGAGAAAATGTATTTTTTTACCCATGATTCTCATTAAAAATCGTTGTTTCTGGAAATTCAGTAGTGCTCTTCCCCATGAGGTAAGCTTAGTCTTAATGCAGCACCAAGAGAGCTGCAACTATGAAGGGTGTTTCTGTAATGCCTCCTGTCCCTTCAGGAAAAAAAAGGAAATAATTTCACTATTTCTGGGTTGAAGGAGAGACTTATTTCTCTCTCTAGTCAGAGATAAAGAAAGGTAATTTCCAGAGGCAGAGAATGGGATCCATGGCAGGAAACCAATACTAGATGTGTTTGTGCTTTGTCTTCAAATTGCTTTCATTTATCCTTTTGAAGGCCACGTCTACTGATGGTATAATTGTTTTGAAAACAGGCATATACAGCAAATAGGAAGTTAAAGTTATGATGGATGGGTAAATGGAGTGGAAAATAGATATGCTGAAATGCAAGTGGGATTTAAAATTGTTCTAGTTCTACTTGCAAGATTAATTTGAGAAAATAGAAGAATTTAGCCCAAAGGCAATAAAAATCAGAGGGAGAGAGACTGCCTAGCCAAGAAAACTGTTGCAGAAGAGGTGACTTTGAAGAGACAAAGTTAGGTTTGGCAAAATTCATGAGTTAACTGATGGTATTCGGACACCCAAATATAAAATATTCTTTAGCTATGTAAATTAAAAGAAAATTAGCAAGAAAGTGAACATGTCACACAGCTGGAATACAGATTAAGAATAGGCATGGTCTCTAGGCTAAATTAATAAGGAAGAAGCTGCAGACCAGTAGGATGAAATCAAGATATGTACTGGGAACCAGAGCATGGAATTGGAAATTTGTATAAAATCTCAGAACTTTAATGCAGTCAAATCATGGTCATGAGATAATCTCTGGGCTGAGTTTGGGTACAGTGGATTTGAGAAATCCCAGGTTCTGAAGGCAGCTATTTCTAATGAAAATACATTAAACTGAAGGCGGTATCAGTAGAAAGCAAGGTACAAGGCAGTATAATTTGCTGTCTTACTAAAAATAGAATGTGCTCAAATGATTTGTTGCTGTAAGAAAATCTGCTTTTCCTTCATTACATAGTCCTGGTGTCTGATGGTAAAAAGTCTGATGAAGTGCTAATAGGAAGTCTAGAGGAGATTAGCATAGAAAATATTAACTAAATAAGATGAATAAGAAGCAGCAATACTTCTCTGCTGAATGAAGTATTTGGGCTGGAGAGAGGTTAATAGTGGAATTACTCTGGAATTTATTTTAAAACTCATTTTGTTTAGTTCTGTTCTTATTTTGGGGAATATAAAAAGAAAGATGGATTGTTAAAATTTACTCATGAGGGAATGCTGAGTTGAAGGAGAGGAAGGAGCATGATATATTACAGCAAGAGCTGAATGAACCTGGAATTGGAAGTTTAAAGAAATTCCACAGACTATATGTTTAGAGTCCAAAACAACAAATAAGCTTGAAACTAATCATGCAAGTGGTAGGAGAAAAGATATTTCCAGGTGAGCTGCAAAGTAAGGAACACCAATACCCTTCTACTCATTGGCCTGGAAACGGATGGATACAAGCTGGAGCAAATGCTAAGGAAAGTTATAGGCTAGGCACCTTCAGAACAATGTTTTGAGAAGAAACTAAAAGCTTGGTGTTGTCAGTAGCCCCAGGCAGACATTAAAGGGAGATGGAATTATTGGCTGTAATCTCAACACACATGCAGGGAATCAGAGCTTTTAAGGAGAAGGACTGTTTTAAAGCAAGAACAGATCGATAGAAGTTGGTAATCAGTAAACGTGGACGTTGGTCAGTTCTTATCCCTAGTAGGAGCTGTAGGAGTCTGAATAAAGCCTTCCTGTTGCAACAGGGAGATACTTTATTAACTTTAGGCTGGAGGTTGATAACTTTGTGTAAAGTGTGTGGTGTGCTTCTGATAACCCTGGGGTAATTGTAGGTTGAAGACCCTGGAGATATTTTCAAGATTTAATTTTGTATAATTAGGGATATTTTGCATCTGCATAAGATTAGGTGTTGAAAAAAATATTTTGATTTTTTTAAGACTTCTTTTGTAAAAATTGTTAAATTTTATTGATATGATAATGACAAATTGAATTCAGAACTACACTGGTAGTAATCAGTAAGAAAAAGCAAAAGAGAAATAGCATTAGGGCAGGATCACAGAAGATGCTGTTAGAATTTGAAGGAAAGTAGAACAAGAAGTCTCACTTCTGATGCAAATCTTGGGAACCAAGAGCTTGATGTGAGTATGGGCATAATGGTGTCATTCTAAATTCATGAAAATAGCTTTACAAATGAAGGAGAGGCAAAGTGGGGTCAGTGCAATTCAAACACACGATGACAATTTTAGCCTAAATAGAATGCTCTTTGTGACTAGATGAATTAATTACTGTAAGACAGTGTTCTTGCTTGTCATTCTGATTCTTTCTGCTTGTTAATCACTCCTAAATTGTAGCTTTTGCAATAATATTAAGATTTATTACTTGCAAAATTTTAGATAATGTCTTTTATAGCTTAGTGTTTGTTCACATATTAGTGTAAATGTTTTGAAATGTGTTTCTTATTTTACATTTCTACTCTTTGTCCTCTGTAGTACTTTTTTCTGCCTATTAAGTATTATTGTTCTACTGAAACACTGTATGACTGTTTTAAATGTTTTACTTTCATAGTCAAGCTTAATTTACCTATTCAGCAAATTTCATGACATATCAAGTCTGAGCTGAGAAAGAGATTAGTATACAAAAAATAAGTTCCGGTACTGAAGAGAAGGAACATCTGTAAAATGGTTTCACTTACTCTTTGTGCCTTTTGATCTTGTAGTGGTTTCAGTATTTGCCTTCATATTGCTTCTGAGGGTGCTAACACACTTTAAGGGAACTTCAGAATTCCTGGAGGTACTAATGGAACTCGCTGTGCTGTGAATGGGATTAAATTTCCCATGCTATTAATCACATGTAAAACTTTAAACATGAAAACAGGGAAAATTCTTACACAGTACCATGAGTTGTAGTAAAAATGAAACAGAGCAAATAATAATAGGGAATGTATGCATATTTGTTTGCATGAGGAAACACTTATTTTTAGTTGTACAAATCCACTGCGGTCTTAGTACATTTTTTTCTTCTTTTTATTCAAAAGCTGCTCATCTTTTGAAAAAAAATAATTGGAGGTATTAATCTTCTATGTATCCAAACAGTTGTGTATTCTTTCACTGTGATGTTGGATTGTTTGTTTTGTTTGTTTAATTACAAGGAACATTTGCATGAGAATAGGTTTTTAAAACTTGAACTGCTTCTGATGCCTTTTCCCAGATACACAAGTAAACTGTGTTTATTGTATTTGTAAACTGAAACAGCTATTGTTTTGTAAAATGAATAATTGATAATATACTTTAGAAAGGTTTCTAAATATATAAATATATAGAATGATAGTTTTCTAAATATATAGCATTCTCTCCCTTTCCCTTCCCCCGTCATCATCCTTCAAGTCCTGCCAAGGAAGTCAAATCGGTAGTCATTTCTGTGGCCAGTTAAACTAGATTTCTGATTCTTTCCATTCTCTGAAGTAAGCAGCAGCTTACACCATTTTTTTTTAAATTGGATTAAAGTTTGAAAAAGTCCTTGCAGATTTTTAGGAGGGTTTTCATCTTTTCAAAGGATCATTGTAAAGATTTTTAAAATGCAAGAATGTATGCACAATGAAGTGGAAATACAGAAATAGAAATTTGGTTGAAATGTATCCTCTGGCAAACTTACTAATGATTATCAGATGATAGAGATACAACTCAGGTGCAGGCACAAACTGCTCCTTATATTACTGCAAAAATAGAAAGGAGAGGGACGGCACCTTATTCTAATGTCTTCTAGTAACTCATCCTGAGTGTCTCATCAATAAAATGTTTCAATTGTATTCTGAAATTAATCTGTTTTCTAGAATGTACATGAGGTTCTTGATTCCTGGTATAGATATTGATTTATATTGCTATTTTCCTGTTTAATATTTTTAATGTTTAATATTGTAGTTATATTTAGTGGGTTTTTTTGTGTAGTAGGAATGTATTTTTACTACTCTGACTTCTTCAATCATATAACGGATGATTTTTAGATTATTTTTAGATATTGATAGATTGCAAAACGTGAAAATTCTACTATAAAAGAGCAAATGTTATGATTCTGTTAAGAGAATAAATAATTTTAATTCATGTTTGAAGTACAGAATTCTGAACTTTAAACATAAAAGTAATTAGTTATGTGACTAAAGTTTATGATTTCTGTTTATTTAGATTTCTCATATTGGAAAGCTGAAAGATTTTCTTCTGCAACACAGAAAAGATTACATTAATGCTTACAGGTAAGTGTGCATTGTGTTTAGGTTGATTCTCTTCCAGATTTTATAAACTTAAAAATCTGTAAACAGAATGACTTAAAAATATAGATTGCTTATTTATGAAGACTAATGCTGTCACTAAATGAAGTGAGACTCGGAATGTAAAGAGTTCTATATCTTAGGAGTGAGTTCTGAAACAAAACAACCTGTCAGTCCAGGCCCAACACTTTTGAAGGACCTGCAGAGGAGGTTCCTGAGATTGGAGGACAGATTAGATTCAATGACCCACACTACCTCTTTCACTCTGACACTAAATTTACCTGTTATCACTGAGAAACATCAGTAATATCAGCAGGTTCTCTTCAGACTCTGGACTGTGAATTCCAGATGAAAGACACCATTGAGAACAGGGTGTTAAGGCACAGCAGCACAGGATTTGCTTCTCTGTGACAAGAACTTGATGCTTCAGGTCTGGTAGTTCTTTCTGTGTGAAGAATTTTTTTATTCTCTTCAGCCATTAGGAAACATCCGCTTACTTGCTTACAGTTTTAGGAGTAGGATTTTTAGAAGATTAAAAAACAATTTTACAGATTGATGTTAGCAAGAAAGAAAAAATAATAAAAAAAGAAACTATCTTATGGTTTGTGAATTTAACATTCTTTATGAATTACTAGATTAAGTTATCCTAATATTTCAGTGTTACTGTAACTAGCATTTTGGTGAAAGAGTACAAATAATCGTATCATTTGAGAGATGGAAAACTTGTTTTTTTAGTGAAACTCTTGTTACATGCAAACATTGTAGTTATAGGTTACATAATATTTCATTGCAGAAATGACAGTACATCGTAAGTATCTCCACTTACCTAACTGTGAACAGAAGGTTGTGAATAGAAGTCTAACAGTTCCAGTTGATCTAACCACCAGCTGATTCAATATAGAAATGGGTTTCACACACACATCTGCTGGAAATACTTACTTGAAAAAAGTAGGTATCCGCAGCGTGTCTTAATAGTGCAGATGCTACAACATTTAACTAATCATTCACTACTCATTCTTTTCCTTGCTTCTCAGTCTATAGCTGGTTTAAGATAAAAAAATGAACAGTGCAACATAACATTCAGCAAATGCGGTCTTTGGGGGAAATACAGCTGTCAGTGGAAAAATGCTCACCAAAATTATCATGTCTTTGTCAATGTATCTTTTTAATCAGGCTGATCTGCCACCATGCTTGTGCGTAGGGAAATAGGTCTTCTCCGGGGTTCTGAGACTCCTACTTTGTTTTGAGATTCATAGCTCAAAAATTTCAACCAGATGTAAAATTGTTGTGTGCAGTACGGAAATAACACATCCTACTTGTGATACAAGAACTGTGTTGCACCCTTTGTAAAGAAGCCAGTGAGATTCTGAGGTGAAGTTTCCACATTGTAGGGTGCAGCCACTTTAGCCATCTGTTCTTGTGGTGACAAACATGTATCATTGTGCAATGCCTTTTGGGGTGAGGGGAAGATCACTAAAAAACTGTAATGTCGTCTTTTTTTCAGTCATCTGAGACACACACAACCCAGTTGTTTGGGTTTTTCTGGGGGAGATATATTCAAATGAAACGGTGTAGGTAAACTTTCCCTTTTAAAGGTTTTCAAAAATTCAGTTTCCTGTGCTGATTTCTCCAGTCCCTCAACTGCTATATTGCATGGGGTGAGTCAGCTCTGTCTAAATTCCAATTCTGCCAGAACCCCAACTAAAGCTAAGCTCTTACTGTAATCAAGGTAGAGCAAAAGCCATCTTGGATTGAATGTACTGAGTCCCAAAGTAAATTTTTAATACCTTTATTCAAAAAGCTTCACTGGTACCAAATAGTAGTGTTAGCCAGACAGATACCCATCCCCAAGAGAAGACAATAGGAACCGATGAGCTGTTTGCTATTCCTTGTGCTCTGCCCTTACTGTAGTAACTCTTACTGAGAAACCAACTTCTTGGCCTGGAAGGGTCTGTCATAGTAATAGCAGTTTTATGCAGTTGGTGGTATCAAAATGTGTCCCTAAGTAGCTTGCCAGAAGAATTCTGGTACAGTTTTTTGTCTCACTCAGATTATAAAAGCAGTAATGTGTTGTTTCAAAAAAGCAACCAAAAAAGGAAGATTTTGCATGACTTCTAAGTGCAGTGAGAGCTATTTATAGTCAGTGCCAGTGAAAATGAAGCTTGGGTGCGTGGGTGTCAGTTCTGCATCTAAGGTGCATGAGAAGCTGCTTTTCCAAGCCCCAAGCAGTAGTTTATAGCTTACATGTTACAACTAGCCGTGCTTTTTAATTCCTGTTGGAATAGGTCATGAACAACACTAGGTGGAGCTACCAATTTAATGCTGAAATAACTGAGTTTGCTGTTTCAAATCTTCATGTCAGTACATAGACTGAGAAACTGCAAATAATTGCAGTAAGAGCACACAATCAGTAGCGGTTAAATTTTGAGTATTATTTGTATTTTATCAACACTCTTGTGCATAAAATGGAAGTGACAAGATAAGTAAAAATTTGTCCAAGCTGTTTTGGATTCTAGGTTTTTAATGTTCTTTTGCTACACTCTCTTATAACCAGTTATTGGGGTAATTCTCAGTGATTTTTCACACATGCACAGAGACACCTCCCCCACAACTCACCGGTCAGGTATTAATTAAGGAGAGGAAGAAAGTGTCATTTTCTTTAATAAATCATAAAACCCCCTCCAAATATTATCTGTGAAATGCAGTTCATCCTGTCTTTAATGGTCAGACTTAAAATAGATAGAACTGTCAAATTCTATACTAGATTGTTATGCTGTTCTAATTTGTAGGTGCAAAGAGGAACATGGCATCGATGCTGTCTGTCCCATAGTCTTAGCAAATACCTCACCTGGTCAAGACAGTAGTTTTAATAGCTTTTCAGTATTAATGCTATGGAGAAAATTTTAAAATAATGCTAAAAGGCTGTGCTGGAATTCATCTAGGAGGTTTAATTTTAATAATGAAATTTAAAACACTGTATTTTGTCAATCCTGCTATTTGTTTTTCATTGATAGCACAAAGTGTTGGTGAAATTCAGCTTTTGAGTTACCAAGCTGAATTACAGTACGCCTTGTAAAACTTTGTGATCCAAGATGGTACATCCAAGTTCTTGACTGCTTCTTTGACCTTACTTTTCTAGACTATAAATTCTTTAGTACCAGAGTTTTGCAGAAACACATTAAACTAGCAAAGAAGTGATCTAAGCTTACCGACTTACAAGCTATTGCACCTTTATCCTCTCCTGTTTTTCAGGACTCGTGCCTTCTCTTGCACTTTGGTTTTCAGCTTTCTGTGATAATGTTTCTGTTTCATCTTCTTCCCTATTTTATCCTGTCTACCCTGATTATCTCCTCTGGATACAACTTAGGAGTGCTTTAGCGGTACCAGAGATACGGAATCATCATCTGCTGACAGCATGAGCTAAGGTGGAAAGAAGCTTGAATCTGGCCTGTGAGAAAACTAGTTTACAGAGGGGTGCATGTAGAAGCCTCTCTTTCAAAATTCTATCCAAATGTATGGTTTTTTCTTATTATTTGGTTTAAAAATGAGGGGTAGTACTAATCTTAAAGTCTGTGTCACTAACTGAAAACTTGGGCTTTCTCTCCAACACATATTAAGGGAAAATAATAAATAATGAAAACACTGAATGTGTAAAAAGGCTATGAGTGACTTATGTTTATTATTGGTTATATCTACTCAGGGAAGGACCAATAACGTTATATATAAACATTGCTTTCATTTAACATTAGAGCCTTGTCTCAAAGAATAACTGAAATTGTTTAAATTATTTTCTTGGTGGCTTCATATACTCATTTCAAAGCTAATGAAGTCCTTTGGGTATCATACTCAGTGATCAGTGAACATGCTCTGTGGCAGAGCATTTTATAAGAAATATGTAGTTAAACCATGGGATGTTGCATCATCACTGTTCTCTGTTAATAGTAGCTGTCTCTGACCAGTCACTTGTGATGGTGTTAACTGCAGTCTCTTTCCATGAATCTTTGGAAAGAATGAAACACATCCAGAAATGCTTTAGGACGTCTCAGTGTATTTGAAAAGTAATTAGTTTCTATTGGAAAATGATCTGACAGCACTTAAACCAAACAGCGGTAAACAGTATTTGGATATTTTTCATATCTTGTTTGTGGTTTGTCTCAAGGACTTCCTCATCAGCTTTTCCTCATCATCTTTTTCAAGCAGGCTTAAGAGTGGTGTTGAGAAAGCACGTATGGGCTGTGTATAAGAAAAATAACTGAGGACTTTTCCTTAAAACAGAACCGATTAACTATTTTTCCTTTTCAGTTTATTTGATAATAATAAAAGCAGTTTTTGGTTTGTCGAGTAAGTATTGTAAAAAACATACATTTTTATATTAGAAAATTATTCCTGCTAAGTTCTGATCTTTAAGGACTTTCCCAGCCATTTCCCATACATATCTTTAATGACTTAGGAAATGGGACTTTTCTTCACTGGCTCTACACAGGCTGAATATCAGATTCTTTACTCATACATGCTATGCTGATAAGGCTTTGGTGACTGTAATGGAATAATCTGTTCTATAATAGGACAATGAGTAAAACCTGCCTTTTTTTTTTTCAGGTCTGTAGAGTATTAGCTGTAAAGGGTACATGGTTGTATCTTTCGTCTCCCTTTGGTCATAAACTGTTACTAGCAGAACAGGGGAACTTGATCTCTCTTTGTGGCAAGGAGAAGACAGATGCTTGGTTCCTGGAGGTGTTAACAAGATGTGGGGGCTTTTTTATTTTTGCATATTTAGCCAACTGGCATCGTTGCTTTCATATGAGGATTGTTACTTCCCATTTTTAGTGTATGATTACTAAATATTCTTCCTCTCGGTCCATCTGCTGTAATGCATTCCTGCATTGCTTTGTACACAGTTCTGTACAAGATCCTACCTTCAGTCTTTGCTAAACTCTCATGTTTTGTCTGTGAACAACTTGTGTCTTTGCTTTTCATGACCAGCTCATTCGTGTTTTGTTCGCTGAACCACCAAGATAGTGTGTACATTTGTGTTAAGTATAATTTGAGGAACTAGCTGTTGTGCCCTAACAATTGGGAATTTGAAATGGTCCTCTTGAGATTCTTCCACAGCCTCCAGCTTCTCTGAAGGAAGTTTAAAGACCAGTAGTTATTCCTAGTGTTTTAATCAGACATTGGAAAGGAACCAAGAGAATTCTAAATTTAGACTGCAGAGTACCTCATAATTAAAAGGAAAGTGAGAGAAGAGCTTTCCACCCGGGATTGTTAGACATCTATTTTACTGTCCTCCTGAACTTCAGGGATACTTATATAGTTTGTCAGTGTAGCATAGGTTCATTCTGAGTAGAAATGATGTTTTTTTCCCACAGGAAAGTCTGTGTCTTCATTGCATGCTTCTGTAGTCCTTCCATACAGTTAAGTGTTTGAGTATTTCATATGTTGTTTATTGCAAATAAAATACTTAAAAAAAGAAATCTAAACAAATTATCTCTGTCTTAAAAATAATTTTGATGCCCAGTAATTATTGCTCTTGTCCTAGCATTTCTCTCTCTAGTAAAGGAAAAAACAATAAATCAGTTGCATGTTTGCCACTTAATAGAAAAATTGTTGAATGGTTACCTGATGTTTTGTGGAGAGTGTTTGCTTGGTTTAATCGATAAGAGAAAAGAAGTAGCCATTAAAGGACTAAAAATAGTGTCTTACTGGCTCCGCACTGCTTTCTTGTCTTAATAGTGGTTTTGCAAGAAGCGCAGCTTTGTTTGCTCTGCTAAGATAGTAAAAGATTTGGATGATCAGTAAGGACTTGCTTCATGGAGAAGTATATTTTATTTTCTTGTTCTCCAGGGAATTATCTTCAACTTTTTGTACTAAATTAATATATCCATTTCAAAAATAGTAATTCTTTGTAGCAGCATTCTGGAATTTCTCAACAATATTTGCAAAACTGAAAATACTAATTCAGGCATGTCTGTTTTAGTAGGTGAAGCTTCCCCTACAGAATTAAAAAAAAAGTTTATGTTGTTGTGGAGTGTTTTGTCATATGAGAAGGCAAGTTTTTACTCATGTCAGACAACATTTGGATGGGAAAATGCTGTGAATTAAAATTCACAAAACATAATAAAGTTTAAATTTAGTAGCTCAATAAGAAGAAAAATAATTTAGAACATACTAGATGCCCAAAGGGAAGATGCTTACAAATGTTTGCTGTATTTCCAATTAAGGTTATATATATTTGTATTTATGTGCATATACCTACACACTTAGGGCTGTGTGTGAATATTTATATTAGGAAGGCAGTATCAGCAGGTGGTAAATCTGACATATTTCTTCTAGAACTGTACTTGTTAGTATTTAAGAACTGGTTTATTTTATTTCCTTGCTTCTTTCTCTTTTGTAATACATTGTTGGAGGAAAATCAAGTTTTTCTGCCTGATTTGGCATCTTTATTGATTCAGTAAGCAGAAAATATTTTATGCACCAGCAGAAAGAATTACTAATTCCAAAAGCTGGTGTAATGCCTCAACCAGCTCTGGTTCTTCATGCTTTGCCAGCAAAATAGGATCATAAAAATGATAGGCCAGAACCAGCATGGCTGACATTCAAAAGGAGAATGACTGGGTCATTCTACCACCATGTTTTGCTTGCTTTTAAATATTTGTCTCAGTGGATATTCCATATCCTTGCTCTATTTTTTTCCTGTTTCCTTATCTATACCACTAGATTTTTACCGTTTTCAATTATTTTTTATTTCTTTATATTAATTTATTTTTGTTTCTCCTCAGTCTCTTTTAGAGTTAACAATCACAGTATATTTGGGGGTTTGTATGTGTTCCCTTCAACCTTTGATCATACTTTCTCCACTCCTATGGACACTGTCCCAGTTGATGTCCCAGTGAGGTGCTGAAATGAAACAACTCCAGCGAAGGAGCAGTATCCTGCCCAAAGTGAAGGATAGCAGGAAGATTATCTTTCATTCATAATGGATTATACAGCATTTATGCAACAACTTGTTGTTGTTATGTTTGGTTTATGATCCAGTACAAACCCCGTATGACTTTCTGAAGAACTGTCCCCTAATCACTTGTTCTGTTCTCTGTGGGTTCAGGTAATTGTTGCTTCTGCAACAAAGAGGCTCTGACCAATCCTTATTCAAATTCTTAATGTCATTTCTCCAGATTGCCAGTATTGTTTTGGAGTCTTGTTCTCTTGATGCAGTTTTTATTCGCTTAGCTTTATGCCTCTGCAAATTTAGTAAGTGTATGTTCCATTCCGCTACCCGAGTTGTTAATGAAAGTATTGAATAGCATCAGATTCAGGACAAACCCCTGTGGAACACAACTCAAGTGTGTTCTTCTGTTTGTATACAACTACTCAAAGTTCAGCTTTTTAACAGTTTCACTTCCATATGGTGCTTGTTTCTTCTAACTCATTTATTTGCAGGTAGCTTAGGAGAATCTTATTTGAGATGGTAACAAGTCACACTAAAGAGAAGATATATAGCAATAATTGATTTTCATCCATTCATAAGACCTGTTACTGCATCCCAGAAGTAAATTACACTGCATATGACTTGTTCTTCGTATAGCTTGGCTACTGGTTTTCTTTTTGTTCTTTCCTAATGGCTTAAATATTGTCATTTGTTCCTGTACTTCCCTAGGCTGAGTGTTCTGTAAGTCCTCTGGGCTTTTTTACCTTAACCCTTTCTCTAAAGAAGTTGCTACACTTCATCTTTTCATCATTTTAATTTTATGTATTTCATGTGTTCCTGTGTATTTCCCATGTTTCTTTTAGTAGTATTTTCAGAGTAACCTCTTGTTATCATTGGTATCCTTTGCCAGTTGCATTTCATCCTGGTTTTGACCCTTTTCTGATTATGTCACTACATGATGTGTTCCTTTAGACTTGTCAGTAGCCATCAGACCCAATTTGTACTTTCTGGATTCTGCTGTCTCTCTTACTGTCTTGCCTCTTCTTCCCTTTCATCAAGGGAGGAATTGAAATGATCATAATGTAATTTCTATACAAAACTACTAGTTCACCTAAATTATTTCATGTTCCTTTTTAGGTTTTCCTTTCCTATGTGACTTAATCTACTAATTTTCCTAGACTATTGAAGTATACCTGCTCGATGGCCATTGTCTTTATCTTATACTTTACACACATTCTTAAAAATGGGAAATAACCCAAGTTGTTTTCCAGCCCAACTTTCCCAAGAAAGTTTCTGCTTTTGATTAAGACAGGACAGTTCAAGATAGAGGTAGGAACTGGCAGTTTTGTTGTAAGAGATGATAAGACGGGGTGATATGAATTGGGTGTAGGCATTCCTGTCGCAGGGATTGCAGAAGACATGGGGAAGATTTGGCATTATTATGGTGAAGTGTCTAAGGTCACTAAGGGTATCAGGCTAGCTTTGCAAATTGAAGGCAATTTTCTTTTTTCTTTTCCCCCTTCTTCCCCTTTGCCTTCCTTTTCTTTCTGCATTCATATGCTTGGTTTGTACATACCTTGAACATTTGGACAATTTTCACATATAAAAAAACTAAATTGAGATGAGGATATGAGTTAAGATTGTCTTTCCTTTTTTAAAAAACCAAATATAATAGGCTGTGATGACTATATCATCAGGAAACCTAAGAGCAATATTGTATAAGATGCTGTAGTGAAGTTTTATTATCCTGTCTGCTGTTGCTGTGAAAGCACTGTTAGATACCATTATGCAGCATGCTTTTATGGTGGCTATCTACAGTGGGTTTTAGGTGTATTTTCTCTTTATCTGCTCAATATTTGCTTATGTACAAGTTATATTGCTTTTTCTCCATTTTGTACTAATCAGAAATTATTTTAAAAAAACTCCCAGCTTTGTGGAAGTGGCATTTTTATCAGTGATGGCTATTATACTGTTTGCTTTTTCTGTGAAAACCATTGTTGCAAAAAAGCTTCTGTGAAGATGATGAGTGAGAGGAAGGTCTGAGATGGTATTTGTAGATTTTATGTTGGGGATTTCTTAAGTGAGAGTTTGTCTTTTTTCTCAGCCATATTATGTCTGAGTATGTGAGGATGACAGATACAGAACGTGATCAGATAGATCAAGATGCTCAGATATTTATGAGAACGTGTGCCGATGCCATTCATCAGCTGAGAACAGAAGGTAAACTGAGAAACTCTTAAATGTTTTTTCTTAGTTATTGATAAAGGCTGATACAGTGCTGAATTCAAAATGGTTTTCGAAAGAGACTGATGAAGCCTCATTGCCTATTTGCATCTGTGTAATCCCTTTGGCTGATTCGTACTGTGCTTAATTTTCTTTTATTTTCTCCTCCTAAGGGAAGGAGAAACCAGAGCATAGCATTTTAGTATATTTGAAAAAATAGATAATTGGCAAGTGTAAAAAAAAAAAAAAAAAAAGCAAAGCCTTAAATATTTACTACTTCAGTGTAACACTGTGTCACAGAGGCCTGAAATAAACTCATTGTTGTATCTTTCTAGCTTGTCCACCTGTAAGGTATTACAAGTATAATCTCTCCAAGTTTGAGATAATTAAATAACAGAATCCTGGTAAAATTACAGCATTTTTGACAGTTCAAGTGTGGGATCATACCTTTACAACACTACTTTAAAAGCTGTATAGAGAACTGCCATTTTCAAGTTGACGTGCTGCATGCCTGTTATATCAATATTTCAAATATTTTTTCCAACAGCTTTGAAATGCAATCTAAACATAGTTGTAGCGTTACTCAGAATCATTGAAAGTCAGTCATGCATGTGAACTTTTTAGTATCAAAATAAGAAATATTAATATATGTCAATTGAAAGGATGCTTGTCACAAAAATATCCCCAACCTTTCTACATGGTCTATACACTGCAGAATTAAAAATGTTAGAAGTGTAGTTTTCAGCAAGGTAAATCTCTAGATCTGTGATTTGCTTGATGACACCTATTCATGTTGGAAATTTAACAGACATATGACTCGATGGCATACATAACAAATCAGTAACATAAGAGGCTAGTTGGTTTCAGCATTTTATTTGTTGTTAAGATTTGCTGTTATCTGCTGTTATTTTTTGTATTTAAATATAGCTATGTTTCAAATACTGCTATTTAATACTACTGGATACCATATAAAATATTGATAGGCTCTTGAATATAACTTGAAAACATGAATTTCAGTGGAATTCAGTAAATAGATTAAATTTTATCTTTCTTCTGTATTTCAGCACACAAGGGTGTCCAGTCTGCTCAGGTAAAGGAGCACAGAACAGCTGTCTTGGACTTCATTGAAGATTACTTAAAAAGTACTTTCATATTTATTAAGCAATTAAAAATGAATTATTGTATTTTCCAAGAAAGGAATTGTGCTTTTTTAACCTGAAGTTTTGTTAACTGCTGTCTCGAACAGGAGTATGTAAGCTGTATTCTGAACAGAGAGCCATCCGAGTGAAGCGAGTGATAGATAAGAAGAGACTGTGAGTAGTGTGAAAAATAGTTTAACTCTGCCTTTCATTTGTAGGACATTCAACAAAACTATTACTCATGTTTAGATTCTAAGGAGATTGGTTTAATGGAAATCTGTAGTTGGATGAGCAACTTCTGCTGTCTTCCAGGTTGCTCTTCCACTTTTGTCATGTGAAGATGTCTGTAAATAGCAGAGTGCCAGCATAGTGTTGTACTTTTCATTTATGCAGAAGATTAAAGCACCAAAGCAGTAAAATGCATGTTAATATACCTGTTGGACTTCTACAAATGCAACACAATATTTGTGTGTCCTATTAACTTCTGTTCTCCATAAAATCATTTAGAATGAAGTCCTGCACATTGTTCATATGTCTCAAAGGTGCTATTTAGGATACTGTCTGTTGTCTTGGTACAAGAGTCATTTACACTTCTCTCCCATTTACCCTCTTTTTTTGCCTTTTT